>SJYX01002643.1:157014-222948 GCA_006410675.1 Oreotragus oreotragus
GGCCTGCTGGAGCAGATACGAGAGGATGACGGAACTGGTGATGTTCCTTGGTACCTCTGACCTCCCACAAGGCATTCCCTTGGGGGCTGAAGATGCAGATAAGGTGTTCCACTCTCCCAAAGGCCAGAGATGCTCCTTTCTGGGGAAAAAAAAATCTCAGCTTTTCTGGTTTTGATCTTTGCTTTTGCCGTGAGCCTGGGAAGCAGCTGGTATAGTCTTCCTTTCTCTGAGGCTCTCAGTGGATGTCGTTCCTCAGGTTCTCGCAGGGTTGCTGCTGCTACTGCTAAATCGCTCAGTCGTGTCCGACTCTGTGCGACCCTGTAGACGGCAGCCCACCAGGCTCCCCCGTCCCTGGGATTCTCCAGGCAAGAACACTGGAATGGGTTGCCATTGCCTTCTCCAATGCATGAAAGTGAAAAGTGAAAGTGAAGTCCCTCCGTCGTGTCCGACCCTCACCGACCCTATGGACTGCAGCCCATCAGGCTCCTCCGTCCATGGGATTTTCCAGGCAAGAGTGCTGGAGTGGGGTGTCATTGCCTTCTCCATCTCCCAGGGCACTGTATTCGTAAAACCAAGAGAACTGGGTTTGGACAACTGACAGTAAGACATACATCCCGAGTGAAGAGGAAAGTCAGTAGGACTCTTTCACTGTGTTAGAAATGTCACGTTCCCTAAAAAGCTGCTAAGTTGTGTGGCTGGTCACCTGTCAATCATTGGCTACTTACTGTCAGCCAAGGGTTATGCTTGGACCTGGGCACAGGCAAAGCTGAAGAAGGCACCAAGCCCCTTTCAGTTTATGTTATCAGAGCATTTCAAAGAAAAAAAGTATTAAAAAGGTTTTCACCGACTCTTCTTTTAGCCTGAAGATACATGATGAGGAAAGTAATAATAGCAACCATTGTAACAACAGCTGATGATTATTTCATTGTTACAATCAATCAGTCCTGCAAGGGCCTCAAGATGCTAAACGCTTCACATGACACAGTCGACTCAGTTTAAACAGGAACCTTATGAAGTTCCAGTCCTAGAATGAGCCCTGTAAAGCTACAGCTCCTATTTTGAAGAAATACAAACCCTACGAAGCCTATAATGTTACAGCTCCTATTTTGAAAAAATGAAGGATCAGTGAGATGAAGTGACATGAACAGGGCTGCAGGTAGGATCTTTGAAGACTGATCTGTCTCTGTCCCATCCAAGACCAGAGATTGCAAAGATGGATGGAGTGGGGTGGGGGTACCAGGAACTACATGTGGGTATGCACTCCAAGTCTCCGTGACCCTAATGTCATCCCAAGCAATAATTTTCAACCAAGTCATCTGGATGAGAGAATTCCAGCCAGAGAATGTGAAGGGGGCCCAGGTCTCCCTTGATCACACTGCTCGTCTGATAGTGTTTGCCAGTTTCAGTGTAAATGCTTATACTGTGGTCAGTTTCAAGCTACCAACAATTGGGAGATAAGTGGCTGGGGGAGACGCATACCTAACAGTCGTGTATTTAACCCTCGGTTCTTTGGCTGTAGCCTACTGTGGAGCCCAAAGGCCCCAGCCCTTAACCTCTTGCTACTCCAGCTGACTCATTAGAAAAGAGTGGGAAAGATTGAGGCAGGAGGAGAAGGAGATGACAGAGGATGAGATGGTTGGATGACATCACCAATTCAATGGACATGAGTTTGAGCAAGCTCTGGGAGATCGTGAAGAACAGGGAAGCCTGGTGTGCTGCAGTCCATGGGGTTGCAAAGAGTCAGACACGACTGAGCGACTGAACAACAACTCCTGGGCTCAGCGGAGGCCAGGCCGTGGGAACAGAGCACCAGAAGGCTATTTCAAGGGAGATTCTCCACGGCCTCTGCCTGGATGACGCCGACGGTGTTTCACTTCTTCCTTTGCGTCCCTTGCGGAGAAAACAAAGAGTGGATCCCAGAAGGGGCAGAACCTCTCAACTCTCAGTGAAAGCCTTTGAAAGGAGAGGAAGGTGGCTGGGTCCACCACAGAGAGTGAGCAAGGAGGGGGTCTCCGGAGGCCAGAGTCGGGGGCTCCATGAGTGGAGTACTGAGCAGGGCTGGCGCGCTGGGAGGAAACGGCTGGCGGAAGGCCTCTCAGACCCTTCATCCTGTCTCCGTCACTCTCACACAAATTAATGAGCCTCAGGATGCCCTGGGTGTTGGCCAGCCGTGCTCGGGGCCACCCCAAAATAGACAGGACGCCTGGAGCCTCTCGCCGTGGCCCCAGCTATTGTCTTTATGAGTCTCGCGGGTTCAGGGGTCACATCCTAACACTTCCTCTTGGTGCTTAATCACCATCCTGATGAATGGACACACATATAGCCTGGGGAGGCTGCTGGGGGCGACGCGAAGCTCTGGGCAGCCAGGCCCCCGTTGTATGACGGGCATCGCTGTGCCTGTGTCTGGGAAGGGGGAAATGAGGCTGATGTGGAGCCTCTGCAAGGAATTAGAGGTCCTTTTTGGCTGAGGCTGGTGGAGGTGAGGACTAGGCTCAGAGTTGGTGCCAGGGGGTGGGGGCAGCGTGTAGGCCAGAGTCAGCCACTAGGGGGCAGGCCCTGACAGCAGGTGGACCAGGTTAAATTGTCAAAGCTCAGAGGTGATCGTCGGAGTAGGCAATGGCACCCCACTCCGGTACTCTTGCCTGAAAAATCCCATGGATGGAGGAGCCTGGTAGGCTGCAGTCCATGGGGTCGCTAAGAGTCNGGGCAGGCCCTGACAGCAGGTGGACCAGGTTAAATTGTCAAAGCTCAGAGGTGATCGTCGGAGTAGGCAATGGCACCCCACTCCGGTACTCTTGCCTGAAAAATCCCATGGATGGAGGAGCCTGGTAGGCTGCAGTCCATGGGGTCGCTAAGAGTCGGATACAACTGAGCGGCTTCACTTTCACTTTTCACTTTCATGTACTGGAGAAGGAAATGGCAGCCCATTCCAGTGTTCTTGCCTGGAGAATCCCAGGGACGGGGGAGCTTGGTGGGTTGCTGTCTATGGGGCCACACAGAGTCGGACACGGCTGAAGTGACTTAGCAGCAGCAGAGGTGATAGTAAGATAATTGACAACCGCACAAAGTGGGTCATTTGGGGTCTTGGGGCCCCTCTAGGATCCCATCAGCTGCAGAGGGAGGCAAGGCCCAGGGAAGTCTGGGACGTGAGGAGGATGGAGCTAGGAGGCCCCTGGTAGATTCCTTTGATCCTCTTAATCTGTGGGAATGGGATAATGCTGAACTTCACCATTGTCTGGACAGGGATGGAGAAGTAGCTTCCCTGCCGTGGGAGGTGTCCCTGGCAGGAAAGAAGTCAGGACTAGAGTAGGACTGGCCTGAGATGAAGTTAGGAGTTGGTGGCTACAGCTCAGGGACGCACACCATATGTGGGAACCCTGGCCTGAGGGGGTGCAAGCCCCAAGGGGCCCTTGTTGGCCTGTGTCCTCTTGGGCCTGTCTGGCCAGGACAGCTTCCTATTACCCTATGGTGCTGAGCTCAGCTTTTTTCAGCTTCTCCAAAGAATTCTCTGCCTTTCTGTCCTTAGCCCTGGCTGATTCTGGCATCTTGGTGGCTTTCTGAGCCTGCTGCCTGCCCAGGATGGAGTTGTCCAAGAATGTGCTATTATAGGACTCAAGCTGGAAGCCAAAGGGGTTGAGATTCACATTAATGAGAGAAGACTGGGGAGTCCACCAGCTCTGCAGCCATCCATCCATCCATCTACTCATGCACCATCTACCCACTAATCCATTCAACCAGCGTATGTCACTGAAGCTTACCCTGTACCAGGCTGCCTTCTGGTCCTAAGCGCACGACCAGGAACATGGCAGGAAAAGTCTCTGACTTCATGAAAGCACATTTGGATGGCAGCATCCCAGCGACAAGCCAGATCACTCACACGACACGAGGATGGAAAGAGTGTGTCTTCTCTTCATTCACCAAGGCAGTAAGCTCCCTTAATCTCCTGCCCTGATGCACACAGGCACATTGACAGTACATATAAGTGTACCTCGTGATATACAGGGCTTCCCTGGCAGCTCAGCTGGTAAAGAATCCACCTGCAACGTGGGAGACTTGGGCTCAATCCCTGGGTTGGGAAGATCCCCTGGAGAAGGGAAAAGTTACCCACTCCAGTATCTGGCCTGGAAAATTTCATGGACTGTATAGTCCACGTGGTTGCAAAGAGTCGGACATGACTGAGTGACTTTCACTTCCGCTTTCATGATGTGCATACCCACGGATGCTCACAATACACCCCTTTGGAAACTGACACATCTGCAAGGTCATGTGTGCACATACACACACATACAGGAATGCACAACTGTTTAGACACTCGTGTACACATGTCACAAGTATACGTGTGATACATATGCACACATGTACACATATGCAGACACATAGGGGTCTTGTGCATATTCTTACTTACATGCATACATACTCAGGAAAAGACAAGCACATGTACAAACATACACTTACACATGTGCCCCATCACTTAAGCACACTGGTGTATGCACATACCAAATATAAATATGAGTACTTGGGTACAGTTTGGTTCAGTATGCATACAGGCCGTGTGTACCCATATGTACACTCATCTGTGCACACAGGCTACATGCACACGGAACTTCACGTATGTACATGTGCGTGCAGGTAAATACCCTCTCTAACTGTGACCTTTCCCCAAAGCCCCCATACTCTGCCATTGCCCCATCCTACCCTGGGGAATTATCCAGATCTCTGACAAGAGAATGGGTTACTAATGCAACCACAGAGCTGTTTTGACACTTTTGATGAATAACATTCAATACTATTAATTGGAACAATTGCTTTTCATTTAACTAAATCACGGGAATTGCTAAACTAAATTGAAACGGAATGTAATTTTGCCGCGCACTGCTTTAATATGGGCCTCTAAATGTCTTCTCCCTGAAGGATTAGTAACTTAATCACCCACCAGTGATAACTGCTTCACAGGCTCAGCTGGGAGGCTTCCTGCTCCGCGGCAGCCTGGCCAGGAACAAGCTGGGGGCCCAGGAGCTGCTTCCCCCACCCCAGCCTCCTCGCCCTGCATTATTCATCTCAGGGAACACTGTTCCCGACCTTCAGAGATCCTCTCCTTTCCCCCTGATTCTGCTGCTCTGTTTGCGCTCTGGGTGGGGTAATCTGTCACCCCAGGGATCTGGATATGTGCACCAGACTCTGACTCTAGGCTGCTCTGAGCCTTGCTAAGCCCCTTCATCTTGAGGACAGTGGCTCAGGAATCCTGGGGCTGCTGAGACTCCAAGGGCAATCCAGAGCCTGGCCTGGCTTCCAGAAGCAGGTTGACATGGGCCAGAAATTCCCCGTGTGTTTCTGAAACGGGCACAGACATTCCCATAGCTCAGCCAGGTGTGCTGTTGGAGGGTGACCAGCTGTCCCTGTTTACCTGCAACAGAGGGATCTCTAGGACATGGAGTTGCCAGTGCTAAAACGAAACAGTCCCTGGCTCCTAGCTATGGGAACATCGGTACCCCCAGATAGAAATCAGCCTTAACATTCATGGAGTGCTTACTGTATGCTCGAAGGTTGCCATGCATGATCTCATTTGATTTTGAAACAATTTTATGGCGCTCATTTCTGTGAACATACTTATTTATAATGAGAAAACTGAGACTCATTTTTTTTAACCTTACCTAAGATCCCACTGGTATAACTATAACAACAAAGGTGCGTGCATGTGTGCATGCCAAATTGCTTCAGTTGTGTCTGATTCTTTGTGACCCTATGGACTGTAGCCCATCTGGCTCCTCTGTCCATGGGATTCTCCAGGTAAGAATACTGGAGTGGGCTGCCATGCCCTCCTACGGGGGATCTTCCTGGCCCAGGAATCGAACCCTGGGTCTTATGTCTCCTGCATCGGCAGACAGGTTCTTTACCACTAGTGCTACCTGGGAAGCCCCAACAGCAAGAGTAATAACAGCTAATATTTTTAAGAGCTTGCTTTGCAATAAGCACTTGTATTAAAGGCCCAACATACATCCCCACAGCACTCTTGAAGATAGGCAACATTTTTCTGGGGGGTGGGGTGGGGACATACATCATTTCCTTTATTTTTTAAAAATTAAATTTAGGTTTTCATCTAAATATAGTTGATGTACTATATGATACAAGTTACTGGTATACAGTATAGTGATGCACACTTTTAAAAAATGTTACTCCTCTTATAGTTATTATAAAAGTTGGCTACATTCCCTGTATTGTACAATATACACTTGTAGCTTATTTTATATCCAATAGTTTGTGTCTCTTCACCCCATGCCCTCATCTTTTCCCTCTCCTCTTCCCTCTTCCCCTTGGTAACTCTAGTTTGTTCTCTGTATTTGTGAGTCCCTTTCTTTTTTGCTATATGCGTTAGTTTGCCATGTTTTAGATTCTACTTACAGGTGATATCATACAGTATTTGTCTTTCTATATCTGACTTAGTTCACTTTGAATAGTGCCCTCCAAGTACATCTTTGCTGCTGCAAGTGGCAAGGTTTCATTTTTCTGTTTTATGACTGAATAACGTTCCACTGTACGCATATGTTGCTGTTCAGTCACCAAGTTGTGTCCAACTCTTTGCAGCCCCATGGACTGCAGCATGTCAGGCTTCCCTGTCCCTCACCATCTTGTGGAGATTGCCCAAGTTCACGTCACTAAGCTCAGCATGGCGTTCTCTCAGTACATCTGCTGCCTTTGGGTGTCTGAACAAGGGACGGCTGCTTGTTCAACAAGGGTTTCCAGGCCAGACACCCCTCTCCACTTCCAGTGACTTGGTACCTGGCCTGAGTCTTTGAGCAGATTCTGCAAGTGGTTGTGAGCTCTGTCAGCCCATTTCCCAGCCACCCCTGCTGAGGCCTCATGGGGACTGAAGCAACAATGTCTTGCAAGGGCAGTCTCTGTTCTGTCTCTCCGTTCCCTCCCCTCCCCAACTCCAAGGCAGAATTTCTAAATATGCCCCTGAGTGATCACTCTGAAATATGTGCTTGAAGACGAAGATGCCCATTTGGAGAGGGAGTAACATTACTGAGCTTTTATTAAGAACTCAACACTGTGCCAGACGTTTTGTACACTTTCTCATCTGATCCAATGGCATCCCCAGGGGCTGGAATTACTAGCCCAAATTTAGAGCTCAGGGAACTGAGGCATTGGTAGTGAAGGGATCCCCCGAGGCCATGCACTGAGTCCATGGTAAGCTGAGGTCTAGGAATCAGGTAGCCTGATTCCACATACGACGTTCTCTCCCTGGGCCAGGTCACCAGAGTGTAGCTGCTTCTGGCCTCCAACTTTCTCAGCCTCACTGGGAGGCAGCTTGGCGAGGTGGTGAAGCTCAGGGGGTCTGAAGACAAATAAATGTGGCCTGAAGCCTGGGCTGTTCCATTACTCAGGGGATGTGGAGCTGAGATCCTCGTCCTTGTACAATAGGGATTCCCACCATCCCCAGCACTCCTGCTGGGACGCTTGCATAAGGCAACTGGCTTAGGGCCTGGCACAGAGCAGAGGCTTAGAAAATGGTGGCTCTCATTACTATTTTTATTATTTCTTAAAATATATTCTTTATGGGCTTCCCAGGTGGCACTGGCGGTAAGGAATCTGACTGCCAGCACAGGAGAGGCAAGAGCCATGGGTTTGATCCTGGATCAGGAAGATCCCCTGGAGAAAGTGGCAACTCACTCCAGTATTCGTTCCTGGAACATTCCATGGACAGAGGAGCCTGGTGGGTCACAGTCCATGGGGTCACAAAGAGGCAGACATGACTGAGCATGCACACACACATACACATTCTTTTCCACTATTGTTTATTACCAGATATTGAGTATAGTTCCCTGTACTATATAATAAGTCCTTGTTGTTTATCTATTTATATCTAGTAGTTTGTATCTGCTAATCCCAAACTCTTACTTTTCCCCTTCCCCTTGTTTCCCCTTTGGTAATGATAAGTTTATATTCTATGTCTGCGAGACGGTTTCTGTCTTGGAAGACTACTCAGCCATAAAAAGAAGGAAATAATGCCATTTGCAGCAACATGGATGGACCCAGAGATTATCATTCTAAATGAAGTGAGTCAGGCAGAGAAAGACACATGTATGATATCCCTTTTATGTGGAATCTAAAAAAGTGATGACAGTTTCTTTGTTTCTATCATTTCTGATGGTTTGGCAGGAGTTTATCCAAAGTTCCACAATGTGCTGCTGGTGGTGGTTTAGTTGCTCAGTCGTGTCTGACTCTTGTGAGCCCGTGGACCATAGCCCGCCAGGCTCCTCTGTCCATGGAATTCTCCAGGCAAGAATACTGGAGTGGATTGCCATTTCCTTTTCCAGGGGATCTTCCTGACCCANACAATGTGCTGCTGGTGGTGGTTTAGTTGCTCAGTCGTGTCTGACTCTTGTGAGCCCGTGGACCATAGCCCGCCAGGCTCCTCTGTCCATGGAATTCTCCAGGCAAGAATACTGGAGTGGATTGCCATTTCCTTTTCCAGGGGATCTTCCTGACCCAGGAATTGAACCAGGTCTCCTGCATTGCAGGCAGATTCTTTATCAACTGAGCTATGAGGGAAGCCCAAGTTCAACAATACAGACTGCCAGACCCCGCCTCTCCCCACATTTTACACTGCCTGCGCCCTTGAGTTTCCCGTTAACGTAATGCGTCTGGACAAAAGGGAGCAGGTTGTTCATGGAATTCCAAAGTGGGTCAACAGTTTGCCTTTTGCTTCTCCCATTCACTAAAATCAGTGTGCATGGACCGAATACTGAAGATATGCAGGGCCCTGAAGCTGCCCCTGAGCTGGTTTCATCCTCTTGCTGAGTCAGGAGGAGCTAAGATAGTGGTTCTCCAAGTGTGGACCCTGGGCCTGCAGCTTCAGCATCATCTGGGGACACGTCAAAAGATGCCAGTTCTCAGGCTTGCTCCAAGCCCTACTGAGTCGGAAACTGTGCAGGTAAGGCCCAGGCACTGGTGTTTTCATGAGTATTCGGCATTATTCTAAGGCATGCTAAGGACTGAGAAACACTGCTTTAGGAGACAAGAACACAGCTGTTCTCAGAGGAACCAGTCGAGCCTGTGGAATCTGGGGAGGAAGAGTGGTACCCAGCAGGGGCATCTCTGGGGGACAGGATGCTCTGACCCTGAACGCCTGCCCTTCTCAGGCTTGGAGACCACCAGGACAGCTGCTGCCCACGTGGCACCTTTGGCAAATCAGTGAAAGGTGCCCCTTCCTTGGAGTGGATGCTTTGCTGTTGATGAATGGAACACGAACTTGATTTCCATCTTAATTCACCTCCCTTGAGTGCAAGCCTCAGGCAAACTGTTCAGTGGGCCTGGGAGATTTTGAGAGAGGAAAGACATACCATGCTTGTCCTGATCTGGGGGTCTGGCTCCTGGGACGCTGGGCAAATGACCAGGGTGAGTGCTTCTGCTGGCTGCCAAGGCCAAAAAAGTTGGAAGGCCTAGGGCAGTGAAAGAGCAGTTATGAAGACAGCAGGCCATGGACCAGAGGCGACACCCTGCCCTGAGCCAACACCGGAGAAAATGAAACAGGCATTTGAAAGCCTCTCGAGGTGTAGGTCCCCTAGAGCTCTGTCCTCCTGCCAACGAGAAGTCAGCAGACACTGATGGAGAAAGGAAACAAAGCCCTGGACGTGGCCACAGAGTAAGAGGAAGTTCTTGGCCCCAGCTCCCCTATATCCCCCCAGTTGGCACCTGGACGACCAGTCGTCTTCCTCCCTCCCTCTTTCCTGCCCCTTCCCCCATGGGACCCTCTCAGGTCCCCTTCCATTCTCCTAGCATAGGCTACCTCACTTGGGCTTCACCACCTCTTGGTTCTAGTAAGGGACTCCTGCTCCCCTCCTTGTCATTCCTTCTTAGGGGTTGATGTCACCTCACTTCACCCCAGAAACCTTCCTAGGTTTTGTCCTCAGCTGGCCACCTGGAACACTGCTTTAACTGGTCTTGGGGCTTTCATGGGCCATATCCTCTTCCAGATTCCTCCTTCTCCCAGAAGGTAACTTCTTGGGGTAGGGGACTAGCTACTTCTCCTCTCCTGCCTCCCAGATTAGGAGTTTCTTAGAGAAAATCCAGATCTTTCTGCCCATTAATGAGTTTCTCCACTCCAACATCTGCTGTCACATGTTTTGACAAAGTAGGGGAAGACAGAGCCCTCTGAAGTTCAGCTCCAAGGTTCCCTAGACCTGCCTTGCTGGCTGGCATTATCTCTGGTCTGGATACTTACATTTTAAAATGCACTAAGAGCTACATATTTAGAAAGTTGGGGCTTCCCATGCAGTGCAGTGGTAAAGAATTCACCTGCCAATACAGCAGATGTGGGTTCAATCCCTGGGTTGAGAAGATCTCCTGGAGGAGGAAATGGCAACCCACTCCAGTATTCTTGCCTGAAAAATCCCACGGACAGAGGAGCCTGGTGGACTACAGCCCATGGGATCACGAAGAGTTGAACACAACTGAGCAACTGAGTGTGCGCATGCATTTAGAAAATTAGAACGGACCAACATGTACAGTCTCGGTGGTCATAGGTGTAATCAGTTGTCAGTTCATAGCTATCAGCACCTTTGTTCCTGCTTGGATAGGGAATAACCTAGTGGCCATCGGAATCTGTCCTCTCTTCCTTTGTAATAAAAGTGTTGGTTACATGTTTTCTCAGCTAGATATCATCTTTTGTTTCTTCTTCAAATTATATCTGATAACTTATTTTGGACAGAATATGAGCAAAAGTGCTTTGAATCATTTCCAGGCCTAACCCCAAACCTGCCTACATGGGTTCCTCAGTGTTGATTCTCTTTTTAGCCCACTGGGACAGCAGCAAGTAGGGTGAGCTTGGAGTGTTGAAGGTGACAAGGCCACTGTCAGCTTGGGCACTTGAATGATCCTTGGAGCAGAATTCCACTAACCTGGAACATTTTCTTGGAAAGTTATATGAGAAAAAATATACCTTTTATTTTTTGAGCTCTCAAAATTTGGAGGTCTGTTTGTTATAACTAGATAGCTTATCTTACTAAGTATATGACCCTGTAGAAGGAAAAATTTCTAAAATAGCCCCTAAAAGATGTCCCCTCTAACCCCACCCCTTACCCAAAACCTATGAATGAATATAGTGAAATATCACTCCCATGATTATGTCATATGGCAAGTTGATCTTAAAACAGCATTATCCAAGTGAATTCAGTGTAATTACAAAAGCCCTTAAAAGACAAAAAACTTTCTCTGGCAGTTGGCAGTAAAATTTCTAAAATAGCCCCTAAAAGATGTCCCCTCTAACCCCACCCCTTACCCAAAACCTATGAATGAATATAGTGAAATATCACTCCCATGATTATGTCATATGGCAAGTTGATCTTAAAACAGCATTATCCAAGTGAATTCAGTGTAATTACAAAAGCCCTTAAAAGACAAAAAACTTTCTCTGGCAGTTGGCAGAGAGGGAATCCGGAGAGATTCAAAGCAGAAGGACACAGTGTGCAATGGCTGGAATGAAGAAGGAGAGGGTGATGGGAGAGAGAATGTAGGTGGCTTCCAGCAGCAGAGAGTGGTCCCAGCCTGACAGTCAGAAAGGACCTCAGCTCTAGAGCAGCTGCAAAGAACTGGATTCTGCCAACAACCTGAATGAGCTGAGAATTGAATTCTTTCCCTGAGCCTCCAGATAGGAGTCCAGCCTGACCCACACCTTGATTTCTGCCTTGAAACTGAGTGGAGACCTCAGATGAGCCCACTTGGGCTTTTGACCTGTGAAATAATAATTGTGAAATAATACATGGGTATTGTTTGAACCAATAAGTATGTTATAATTTGTTATTTAACAATAAAAAATCAATAAAACCCCTTAAGTGTAGGACCACAAATCTTATTTGTTTCTAGTCTCTCTGAAATCCAAGGATAGTGCCTGGCATGTGAGAGCTTATGAAGTTTCTGTTGAACGGGAACATGAGTTAGTGTAGGAGATAAATGAGAATCCTTGGGATATTGATCAGAAGACTGCACACCTTTCTGAAAAAAGCCAGATGGCGCTTCCCTGGTAGTTCAGCTGGTAAAGAATCTGTCTGCAGTGCAGGAGACCCTGGTTTGATTCTTGGGTCAGGATGATCCCCTGGAGGAGGGCACAGCAACCCACTCCAGTATTCTTGCCTGGAGAATCCCATGGACAGAGGAGCCTGGCAGGCTGCAGTCCATAGCGTCACACAGAGCTGGGTATGACTGAAGTGACTTAGCATGCATGTGCCACTCAACTCTGTCACTGCAGAGCCAAAAGCAGTCGCAGGAAGAATGGAAACAANGAGGATGAGATGGCTGGATGGCATCACGGACTCGATGGACGTGAGTCTGAGTGAACTCCGGGACATGGTGATGGACAGGGAGGCCTGGCGTGCTGCGATTCATGGGGTCGCAAAGAGTCGGACATGACTGAGCGACTGAACTGGACTGAACACATCTATTGTAAAACAAAGAACTTGGCAGGTCTTTGTCCCTGGTTTCTAGGAAGGAATCTCTAAACCTTGGAATTTTCCAAGTGGTAATTTTCCACACCTGAGTTTATGCTAATGCAGTCACTCAAGGTGGGTCCCTGGATAGTTGCTGGATGGGAGCTGGCCATGCCAGAAAGACTAACCATGTGATTAAAAGATTAGGGCTTTAAACCACAAGATACCAGCCTATCCTTCTGGGAGTGGAGGATGGAGAGTGATTGAATTCAGTCTTACAGTCTAAGATTAATTCAACCATACTCTCATAATGAAATCCCAATAAAAATTCTGAGCACAAAGCTCTGGCACATTTCCCTGGTTAGTGAGGTATGTAGATGTCCTGGAAGGTGATGCATCTTGAAGACACACAAGTTTCATGTTTGGAGCCTTCCGCTGATTCTCTTGTTTCTTTTATAATAAAGCTATGGCTATGGACTGAATTATTATGTCCCCCCAAATCCATACACTGAAATCTGAATCCTCAATGTGATAGCATTTTGAGAGGGAAACGTGGGGAGATAACTAAGTGATGAGGGTGGAGCCCTCATGATGAGGTTAGTGCCCTTATAAGAAGATTGGAAAGATCCCTTGGAGTAGGAAATGGCAACCCACTCCAGTATTCTTGCCTGGAAAGTCCCATGGATAGAGGAGTCTGGCGGGCTGCACTCCACGGAGTTATAAACAGTGAGAAATGATGGAGCAGCTACACATAAACACATGCAAGAAGATTGGTGAGAAACCTTGCTTCCTCTCTCTCCCTCACAGCTGAATATGAGAAACTGGCTGTCTATTAGCAAGAAAGAGGATTCTCACTGGATACTGAATCTATCGGCACCTTGGTCTTGGACTTCCTAGCCTCCAGAACTGTGAGAAATCAATGTTTATTGTTTAAGCCATCTAGTCGATGGTATCTTGTTATAGTAGCCTCAGCTACTAAGACAGCTATAATCATAAGCGTAGAACTTACCTGGGTTCTTCGATTTGTTCAAGTGAGTAGTTAAACTTGCCGGACCAGTGGGAACCTCCAAATGTATTGCCAGTTGATCAGAAGTGTGGATGGCTTGAGGACCTTCAAGTATGTGGCTGGGTCTGAAGTGAGGGGAGCTGTGAACAGTGCCCTAGACCTGTGAACTGTGACCTAACTCCAAATTGTTAATGTCAGAATTGTATTAGGACACCCTTCTGGGTTCTCTGGATCTATGGTTCTTAGTGCCATTAAAAATATATTCATTTGTCTGCGCCAGGACTTAGCTGTAGCATGTGATATTGTTTAGTTGTGGCATGTGAGATTTTTTTTATATCTAGTTCTCTGACCAGAGTTCAAACTCTTGGCTACAGCATGGGAACTCTTACTTGTGGCATATGGGATCCAGTTCTCTGATCAGAGATGGAACCTGGGCCTCCTACATGGGGAGCTCAAGTCTTAGCCACAGACTACCAGGGAGGCCCCTCTTAGTGCCTTTCACTTTATACCTGTAAGCTGTAGTTAACTGATAGCGTTGCAAATGGTACTTGTCTGTGGGCAGGCAAACTCATATCTGGTGATGGAGGGATGATGGATCCCTCTCCCCATTGTGGTCTCAAAACCCTGTTCACATCTATTTGTGTATTCATTTCAGCATGAACTGAACCAAGCATAACAGTGTGGTACTTCAAGTTCTTCTTTCAATCCATTACAACATTTTACTGGTTTTCTAGTTAATTGATGAGTTAAATACAATCTTCAACACATCTTAATTTTATGTTTATGTGGTAGTCATGATTACTTGTCTTTTAAAATGGGGATGATCTGGAGGGGTGATGTGGGGTGGGAGGTGGGAGATGTAACAGTGTGGTACTTCAAGTTCTTCTTTCAATCCATTATAACATTTTACTGGTTTTCTAGTTAATTGATGAGTTAAATACAATCTTCAACACATCTTAATTTTATGTTTATGTGGTAGTCATGATTACTTGTCTTTTAAAATGGGGATGATCTGGAGGGGTGATGTGGGGTGGGAGGTGGGGGGGGTCATGTTTGGGAGTTCATGTATACCCATGACGGATTCACGTCAATGTATGCCAAAACCAATATAGTACTGTAAAGTAAAATAAAGTAAAAATAAAAATTAAAAAAAAAGTAAAATGTAGTCTTTAATAATATGCTATGCTTCAATAAAGAATTAAATAATGCATTTTCCTTGGCCCCATGTCAGCCCTACTGAGATGGCCATCTCTGGGATGGGGCCCTAGGAATCTGTATTTTAAGTGTGCTGGGTGCTTCTGGTGCCATCACTCATGGCCTGGTAATTGGGACTCTTTACTGTGGACAGTTGCCCAGGCCGCTTGTAGCTTTGGTCCTCCAGGATTTGAGAACACACTTGAAGCTTCAGGGCTATCATTTTACACCATTCATCTTCTTCCCATTAAGGTTTTCATTCACAAGGAGTTCCTGGTCAAATTTTCAAAAGAAAGAAATGATTAGCTCCTCTGCTAAGGGGTTTCTGGAAAGTCTTCCAGTCAAGACTTTCCCTTCATTCTTCTTGGGAATCTAAGAAAGAGGAATTATCTGGATCCACATGGGGCTGGGCCACACTTCAGGCCACTGTAGACAGAAGCTGAGAAAGTCCCCTTCCTTTCATTGCACTTTCTTATTAAGCCACAGCTTCAGTCCTGCAATGGAATTACTTTTTTTGTCCTCCTTCCTTCAATTCCAAATGCAAACAGCGATCCTCAGAAAAGCAACATTTATTAAATCAGGAAGATTACAATATCAATGGGAAGTTATCATGCAATAACCTTCTATTGATTTGTGTATTGCCAGTAATGAAATCAACTGGAATATTATTTATTAAACATATTGATTAGCAAAAAATAATTTGCAGGGATGGGAGCCTGGCTCTGCAGGGTATCCCACTGAGCTCTGGGTGTACATACAATTTTCCCTTTTGCTTGGGGAAGAACCCCAGTGAGAAATAGCCCCAAAACGCAAAGTTCTCACCAGCATCCATCATGGGTGGTGGGCAGACTTGCAGTTTATTGGGACAATGCTCAACATTTGTGCAATCAGTCAGGGAGGGCTTGGGACAAGCTACCATTTTTCCTCCATTAGCAGGATGGATAAATTAATGATTGGCACTATGATTTCCTACTCCAGCTTATCCCAGGAGGAGGGGTGGAGTGGGGAGCTGAGATGGGGGGAAAAGGTAGAGGAACAGCATTTTGATTTAGACACCCCCAAAGCAGACACGAAGACAAGAATTTGAGTGCAGGTAATTAATTTGAGAGGTGACCCTAGGAAGCACAGTGAATGAGAAAGTAGGAAAGAGAGACAGGAGAAAACAGTCATCAGCAATGTGTTATTGATGGGGGGTATGGCTGTCAATAACCGGGGCTCAGTTCTGCTGGAGAAGTGTGTGATGCTCCTCAGAATTATCCACTGAAGGTCACAGATGCTGGGGCATTTACCAGTACTGCTGCCTCTCACTGATGGGCGGCTCCTGCTTATTGTCTTCCCTGATGACTTAGCAAGTGAAGAATTCACCTGCACTACAGGAGACGCGGGTTCACTCCCTTGGTGGGAAAGATCCCCTGGAGGAAGGTACGGCAACCCACTCCAGTACTCTTCCCTGGAAAATCCCATGGACAGAAGAGCCTGGCAGGATACAGTCCCTGGGGTCGCAAAGAGCTGGACATGACTGAGCGACTAAGCACCTTGTCTTAATTCTCTGGTAGCATTTCTGGACTGTCCCGCGTGCTGGCCTAACTTGTTTCCCCGGTAGTGAGTAGTGCCAGGCAGAATGATAACAGGTGTTTGAGCTGAGAGGCTTCTTAATGTATGGGAACTGTCCAGCACGCCTTCAGGATCTCCAGGGTTCCCAGGAAATGTGGGAGGTACCTTGACAGCATCTCCACAGACTACTAAGCGTCACTCAAGGGCTCATTCTCTCTGCAGCCACCTTTGACCTTTAACTCCCGCCTTACAAAGTTTCTGCAACCTGAGTCCTCTCTCTCCTTTCAACGTGATCTGGAATTTTTCAATCTGATCCAGGAAAATGCTAGTGAAACAAACAGCACATTGCCAAGTGCTTACTAAATACCGCTGATCTCACTTTTCCTTACAACAGCCCTGTAGGTGAAGTAATTATTATCCCTGTATTGAAGGGGAGGAAGCAGAGATCATAAGAACATGCAGAGCAGGAAATGAGAGATCTGGAGTTCAAGTCGGTTTGCCTGACACCAGAGCATATAATTTTGTTCTGAGCAGAATCCCTCTGAGCCACTTGATCTGGGGCTGGGTTGCTGAATATGGTATCTTGGCTTCATTCCTATCAGTTCTGGACCTGGAATGAGGAACTTAACTTCTCTGATCCTTAGTTTCCTTGTCTACTCTCTGGGGATAATGCTAGTCCCTGCCCTATAGGAAGCTGTGAGAATTAAATGACATGACGGAACTTGGTTATGACATAGTGATTTTAGTTAAAACTAATATGATATCATCACCATTACCCCCCTCTGGACTGCCTTTACCGCGTTGTGTCGGATATCCCATGTCCTTCTCTTGCTTTGTTCTGTATCACAAGGGGACAAGCCACATTTTCTGGACTCAAATTGCATCTGGCTGGATTTAGCCAATAGGAGGGACTGATGGGAGACTGGAGGGCAGGAAGAAGGGAGAGGCCAGGGTACTACTCTCCCTCTTGTGTGGAAGCAGCTGATTCCTTGGTGGCTTCTGTTCTAATGGGACACTTTCCATCGGATGACCTTGATCCCCAGGATCCAGTGACCCTACCTCTTCCCTCTGTCCCTCAGGGTGGTGGCAGCTTCCTGCTGTTGTCAGTCTCTATTTTTCCTCACTTTTTAATTTTTGTTTCTTGGTCCTTTCATCATTGATGCACTCAGTTTCCTGGAATAAATTCCCTCTGTTGTAAACACTTAACTGGCTTGTTTTCCTGGCTAGATCTTGACTGGTACAAACACTTCAGCATGATAATATCATTTTCATCTGACATAAGCTCGTGATCCCACTGCTGAAGGCTTTGGGCTGCATACACAGACCAGCAAGGGTGGGGATAGGGAGATATGGGATCAAGGTGATGGAGGAAAAAAATCTCTAACAAGTGATCAGTCACCTGTCCAAGTTCAAGCCAGTCTACTGTCTCTCAAGCTGGGGAAGGCTTTCTTCTTCACCTTATTCACAAATTGTTAACTTCTGAATTTCTTAAGTGCAATGAATGCCTCATTTATCTCACTCTAGTCCTGGCCTGTGAGAGACCTTAGCAAGAACTGCCTAGCTGGGCGCAGTCAGCCCCAAAGAAACATGCAAGATAACAATGTTGGATGGGTTTGTTTTGCAGCAGTAGATGACTGACATAGAGAGTACTGAAGCACTAGAATCAGTTTCAGTTCAGTTCAGTTCAGTCGCTCAGTCGTGTCCAACTCTTTGCGACCCCATGAATCGCAGCACACCAGGCCTCCCTGTTCATCACCATCTCTCGGAGTTCACTCAGACTCACGTCCATCGCCTGGGTCTATTTATTTGTATAATGTTTTAAAGTTTATTAGGTCAGAATTAATTCAACCAAAACAATATCATAATCTAAAAATAAGTAAAAAGAAAACACCTAATTGTGATGATGAAATGATGGCGCAATATAGAGAAATGTGGAGAGTAACACAAAACACCTATGTACTCAGAATCCAGCTCTGTCAGAGCCCAGCATTTCCCTTTTTGCCTGAGACGATAAGATTAAAATCAGTTGGCTTAGATTTAAATATTAGCTCTAGTACCACTTAGCTTCACTTAAGGACAAGTCACTTAATTTCGCTGAACTTCAATTTTATCATCTGTAAAATAGGCACAGTAACAGTACTCTCTTTTGGGGACTGATGAGAGAGAATGAAACCAAGTGGTCCAAAGCAAGCACTTAGCAGATTGCCTTGCAAACAGCAAGTGTTCAATAAGTGTTCGCTATTGTTATTTTTGGTTTGGCATTCTGTTGTTAGATAGAACTTGAAGAAAGAACCTGAGTAAATTCTTCTTGGACAAATGCAGGGAGCTAGCATCTTTCCATTACTCTGTGTTATACCATGGAAGAAGATTACCCTGCTTGCTACATTTCCTTCCCAAGGGGGCACATCATTCCTGTATTTTAAACCCGGATCAGAGATATTAGCAATCAAAAGCATTAAATATAGAACTGTCGAATAGATGAACTAACTACAAACAAATCTCTTGATAAGAACAACTGAGTTGAAAGAGAGACATGTTTTCAGAATTTAACAGGACTAGACAGCTGATTAGCTTGTCATCTTCCCCCCTGCCTGGCTGGTGCTCCTTTTTATTTGTGAAAATGTATAAAGTGTTTGTATGTGAGTGAGTGGAACTGGAGAGAGAGAAGAGATTTCTGAGTTTGTCAAACATATTTCTGCCTGATGTGTTTGTGCCTGAATGTGTCAGTGAGTGTAGGTGTATGTGTGTGCCCACATGTGAGGATGTGGGTGTGTCTGTGCATATTATGTGTGTGTAGAAGCCAAGTGCCTTGCAGTCGCTGGTACAGAGTAGGCACTTGCTATCTGTTGAATGAATGAATGATGTATGTGTGTTTGTGCGTTTGTCCAAGTGTGAATACAGATTAGGGCTGCCTTTCCGAGGGTGAGGGTGTGAATGTTTGAGCAAGGATGGGAAACCTGTATCTGATTGTGTGCTTAGGTTTCTGTAAGGAACTTGACTAGGTGGGGACAATAGACGGTCTTGCAGTCTCTGACCCTAAGTGTCTTCCCATTGCATTGCATCACACCTTAGAGGAAGACTACTTCCATCCTATTCCTTGGGTCTCCCTCTGCGTGCCGAGCTGAGCTGTCCTTTCCACCAGCCTGGAGCCAGCTCCCCCACCCCACCCCCATTTCGGACCTTTGCTTCTGCATGTCTTCCGGAGGACACAGATGGCAGGAGCAGGGAATCGGAAGCACTTGGCAATGAAGCAGTAATTCACTGCAATCCCTTCGGTATTCATTGCAACAATGCCCCCTCTGATGGGCTCCGCACGCTGAATGCAGCTTTCAATGTGCAATCCGGCAGGAATTACGGCTCTGTGTGGTCCTCATCACGTCCACTTATTGTCAAGTGTTGCTGAGAATTCTCCCACTTGGGGTGAGGGAACCACTTGTTTTAGCAACTGATTTCCGAAACCTCCTCTGGGTTGGGGTTTCTGTGAAGCTCCCGGTGATGCATATTGTTCCTGGTTTGTGTTTTGGACACTCACGCGCTCTGCTGAAGTATGTAAATTGCCATAATGCAAGGAAATGAGATATAAAAATAACTCTGGGGCAGCAAACACTGGAGGAACTCTGAGATTGGCCTAGCCTTTCCTGGGTTTGCTTTGGGGCTGAGGAGAGTCTCTGGCAGGCAGTGCTAGGAGAGAAGACCTGGGATACCCTGGATGAATGCGAAGCTCCATGGAATATGCTGGAAAGAGCTGGTCACTGCCTACCCTCCTGCAGCTGGACTGCTTGAGATGGGCCAGGGGAGCCTCGTCCTCAGGAAGAAGTGAGAGGCTAGATATTGATTGTCCCCTTTCACTCTCACTTATTAGCTTGGTCAACTGAACCAGAGGTTTGCACTTACTGGGGGAGTCTGTTGCCCACTCTCTAAGGGAAACTTTGCATCCTTATTGGCTCATGATCCTTTCGCCTTCATGTTAATTCTCTCCTTCCCCCAGTCTGGGCTCTTGATAGGAGGCTGATGCCTGCAGACTCCCACTGCAGCTGACTTTGGTTGGGTTTGGCCAATGGGAAGTACAGATGGGGACTGGGGGATGAAAGAAGGGAGGAAGGGAAAGGGAGGACACCTCTCTGACTATGATGGTATCTCCAGGAGCAGCTGGTCTCCTCCATAGATCCAGACCCCCACGGGGTCCATCCCTACCTCCTGCTGGGTGACCCTTGCTCCTGGTAATCTCCCACCCCTCGCACCCTCAGCCTGGGCATGATGGTGGTCTCCTGCTATTGTTTATTCCTGGGCTCACTCACTGGCCCTTGTTTCTCTTCTCAGCTCCTCCATCACCTGTGTGATGAATTCCTGGCAATTAAAGCTCCTCTGTTTCAAATGCTCAATGGTTTATACTTTTTGTTTAGATTCTAATACACTTAACAAGTGGTGCTAGTGGTAAAGAATATGACTGCCAATGCAGGAGATGCAGGAGACTTGGGTTTGACCCCTGGGTTGGGAAGATCCCCTGGAGGAGGAAACGGCAACTTGCTCCAATATTCTTGCCTGGAAAATTCCATGGACAGAGGAGCCTGGTGGGCTACAGTCTATGGGATCATAAAGAGTCACAAATGACTGAAGTGACTGAGCCTAGACACGCACACTCCATTATTAATGTAGTCTATTGTTATGTGAGATGTTGGGAAGGGATAGTCCATAACAGAGAATTCTTATTGTTACACCACTGATAATTACACAGAGGCCAGAGAACAGTGCAAAGCAAAGCAGCTTTTTGTTTTTCCAGTTGAATCTATGATGAATGTGTACTCTGTCCTCCCTGGTTGGCAATGAGAGAGCCCATTTTCTTTGCATTCCTTCTATGATCCCTTTCATCTCCTGCCTCATTTTTCACTCACCTCCAGACACCAAGTTCCACCCATTAAAAAAATTTATTTATCTATTATTTTTGGCTGTACGGGTTCTTCACTGCTGTGCTCAGGCTTCGTCCAGTTGCGGGGGGTGGGGGCTACTCCAGTTATGCCGCACGGGCTTCTCATCCTGGTGAGCATATGCTCTAGAGTGTGTGGACTCAGTAGCTGTGGGGCATCGGCTCAGATGCCCCTTAGTGTGTGGGATCTTAGTTCCCGGACCAAGGATTGAACCTGTGTCCCCTGTATTGGTAGGCAAATTCTTAACCCCTGGACCACCAGGGAAGTCCCCCCATTCATTTTATTCCAATGTTAAGGAGCTTGGATAAAGGCTGGGATGTATATCTGGGGGCTTTTAGGTTCTACTATTATGAAGAAATTGGGCCCCATAAGATCTTGCTGTAAAGTGAGGCTCTTAAAAGACACATAATTTTTTCTTGTATTGACTATCGTAGTTATGCTAGCCCATTCTATAATCTTCCTTCTCCTTACCAATAATCTTTTATAGTTTTACCTTGACGAGGGTCAGGATCTCCAAGGGAATTAGTAACTTCCACAGCCAGGTAGAGGACTGAGGGGCTTCACAAAGCCTATTCTGTCCCACAAGAAAAGAAGACTGGAACAATAACTATAGTCGAGTCAAAACTTTTGCTGTTATTGGGTACATTGTATACAAAGCCTTTCATTGACCTTCTTTTGTCTCTGCTTTCTTATGATCAAACTGATACTTGGCTATTTGGAGCCAATTGCCTACGGAAAAGCAATGAGAATGCACCAGACACAGGAGTGATGCCAGGCCCACGTTTAGTCCAGGAAAATGTGTCACTCCCCAGTAGGAAGGTGCCCTGCCCCCAGCCAGGGCCGCAGAGAATGCACGGCCTGAAAATGTTTTGCAGGGTGTGGCAGAGTTGCCCCCAGTGGTACAGTGATGGCCAGAGATGATTTCCAAGTCGTGTTGGCCCATAGAACAGGAGGATGGATACCCCGAGCATCCCCACATCCCTTTCTTTGCAGATGGTGATGTCAGGGTCACCCTACATTTGTAGCCCCTCCACTGAAGCATTCCCTACTCCATCCCAGATCCACCTGCTGGGTTTCTGCTCCATTCTAAATAGGACAGAAGATCAGAAGGTCAAGGACTACAGCAGCAGAAGGCGGTTCCCATGAACTTCTCCTGGACCGCTCATTACCATATTAATGCCTGGCCTCCCCACTGAGAAAGGAGCACAGTTAGGGCTCATTTAATTGGAAATCTAAAGGACAGCACCTGCCAAAGCCTACACTGAATTTATGCACGTCTGTCTTGATGAGCTTGGAGGGAAGAAGATGATTCATGATGGGCCCGCCTGCTTCCTGATTTACGACTCATCGTTTAGATGTCTCTGAAGTCAGTCGGAACACGTGGAGGTCATCCTCGGCTAGACTCACACTCTCTAAACCTCTGGGCGCCTGGTCTTCTAGGCAAATTGGGCCTGATCACAGACCTCAGGCACCAATGACCAGAGGTAAAAACAGAGTTCTGGGCCCAAGAGCCTTGCCAAGTACAGTGGCCATCCCCAGCGAGGCTCCTAACTGACCACACACAGGGGATTCTGGGCGATGGCTCAGAGGGAGAGATCTGGAAAGAGAGCTGGAGTGTCAGCCCTATGATTATGGGTTAATTGCTGTTTTAGTTGCTAAGTTGTGTCTGACTCTTTTGTCACTCCATGGACTGTAGCTTTCCAGGCTCCTCTGTCCATGGGATTTCCCAGGCAAGAATGCTGGAGTGGGTTGCAATTTCCCTCCCCCCGGGGATCTTTCCAACCATGTCTCTTGCATTGGCAGGAGGATTCTTTACCACTGAGACAACAGGGAAGCCCATAACTATGGGAAAGTCAGCGAATCTTCCCTAGCTTTTATCTCTTTGTCTGTACAATGGGAACGAAATAAGACCAGCCTCACAGGGAAGTGAAAATAGAGATGGATTAAGTATTTAGAACAGGGCCTAAAGGAACTCAGTCCTGAATATTCATTGGAAGGACTGATGTTGAAGCTGAAACTCCAATACTTTAGCCACCTGATGGGAAGAATTGACTCATTTGAAAAGACCCCAATGCTGGGAAAGACTGAAGGTAGGAGGAGAAGGGACGACAGAGGATGAGATGGTTGGATGGCACCACTGACTCAATGGGCATGAGTTTGAGTAAACTCCGGGAGCTGGTGATGGACCAGGCAGCCTGGCGTGCTGGAGTCCATGGGGCTGCAAAGAGTTGGACACAACTGAGTGACTAAACTGAACTGAACTGGGATATGATAGTGCTTGGATATGAGATATTATAACCTAGTAGTTAAATGGTTCATTTTTGGAATTAAGATGGCTTGTTTTCATATTTGTGTTCTTCTCTCCAAATTGTTACATTGAAACTCTAACCTTCAATTACATGGTATTAAGAAGTGAGGCCTTTGGAAGGAACTCTGCTCAGTGTTATGTGGCAGCCTGGATGGGTGGGGAGTTTGAAGGAGGATGGATACATGTAAATGTACGGCTGAGTCCCTTTGCTGTCCATCTGAAACTGTCAGGGTATTGCTAATCTCCTATACTCCAACATAAAATGAAAAGTTAAGAAAAAAAGAAGTGAGGCCTTTGGGACATGATTAGATCATGAGGATGGCGCCCTCAGGATGGATTAGTGCCCTTCTATGGAGAGATCCCAGAGGGCTTTTTTGCTTCTTTGCTTTCTCTCCACTCTCTGCCATGTGAGGATGCAGCAGAAAGGCGGTTGTCTATATGTTAGAAAGCGAGCCCTCATCAGAACATGACCCTGATCTCAGACTTCCAGTCTCCAGAACTGTGAGAAATAAATTTCTGTTGTTTAAACTAAACCACCCCGTTGCTATCTTTTTATAACACCTCAAACTGACTATGACGCTTGTATCCAAATCCCAGTTCTCCCATGTAATAGCTGTAAGATCTGGGAAAATGTACTTATGGTCTCTGAATCTCTATTTCCATCAGGAATCTGTGTCAATAATAGTGATCCTAATTCTCAGGGTTGTCGTGAGTCTGAATTAAAGGAGGTAATTTAGGTAGAGCCCTCAGCATAGTGTGTGGCCTGCGGAGTGTTCATTAAGCGTGAGCTGCCTGGAGAAGGTCAGGACGAGTCTCTGTTTGGACATGGCCCCAGTCTGCGCAGGTCTTGTTTCCCGGCTTGCTGTGCATGAGTGGCAAGCTGGCCCATCGGCTCTTCATGTGCATTTTGGACAACAGTCATGGTTCTCACCTACAGGATGGGAGCTCCTCCTTTCTTGGCTGTGCTTCTGGAAACATCTGTACTCCTTGTTGTCTGATGCACTGGGCCTTCCCCACGTTTTCCCTTTCCAAGTTCGCTTTTCAGGACTTCCCTGGCGGCTCAGCGGTTGAGGATCAGCCTTCCGATGCAGGGGATACGGGCTCAATCCCTGGTCTGGGAAGATTCTACATGCTGCAAAACAACTAACCCCATGGGGGCCACAACCACTGACCCCGACACTGGAGCCTGAGAGCCACAGCCAGCAAGGCCTAGAGCCTGGGCTCCCCAGGAGAAACGCTGCAGCGAGAAGCCTCTGCCCACTGCACTGAACAGTCGCGTGGAGTACTTGCCACAACTAGAGAAAGCTTGCACGCAGCAGTGAAAGCCCAGTGTAGCCAAAATAAGTAAATAAATAAATAAAATTCCTTTCTCAGTCTCTCTTCAGTTCCAAATATGTCTATCATATCTCTTTTGACTTAGGAATGGGAATTTTTCTTCCCTCTGCTGGTTTCAGTGCGACACATCAAACTGCCAGCAAATGGATTCTTTCCACGGCGGAGGCTGCATTCACATTTACTGGGATTTTGACCTCAGCCCTTCCTGGAACATTTTGTTGGGGGGAGGTCTTTAGGTTCGAGAAACAGCCTGTAATACCTTAGCTCATAGCATGGCACTCCGTGTTCTACTGACTGATGACTCTTGACAAGGCTTGGCTGGCCACCTGCTCTGACCGCTGGATGCTGGACCGTGACTGAGTCAGCAGCCAGCTCCAGGCACACACAGAGTGGACCGGCTCAGGGAACTTGTGCTGATTAAAGAAAATGATGAATGGGGATGCAGAAATTAGAGGGTGTTTCTCCTCCTTCCTTCCTTCTCTTAAAGAGAGTTAATAAGTGATGTCTTTCTTTGAGGTATAACACATAGAATCAGCATTTTCCTTATCAAAACGTAATTTTCAACATAAAAAAATTCTCAGTGGCTTGGTATCTTTTGAAAAAGTTGGTTCATTTACTTTCATTTTGATTTGATTTCATTGGATTTTATTTTGGAAAAAAACCCAGAAGCTACTTATCAGGAGTTTTATAGTCAATTAGTCATAATTACTGATATATATACCGTGCCTTTTATGTGTCAAGTACTAGGTTTTGTGCTTGACTTCCCAATTGCCTTTTATCCTCACCAAGATCTCAGGACACGAATATTTGTATCATAGTAGTTGCTTCAACTGTCCCAGCACAGTAACTTTTCAGTGGGTTAACAAGGTAAGGTTTTATTCCTCACTCTGGCACAGTCCCCTGGGGCTGGGGTGGCCTCCCCCCAAGTTACAGGTACACAATCTGGACAACGTGGCTCCCAAGGTCACTGCAGTAGAGGGAGAGAGGACTAGAGACGTTCACAGATGTGCTTAAGGGTCAGGCCTTGAGTAGCTGACCCCACTTCATCTACATCTCATTGACCACAACTCAGTTTCATGGCCTGACCCAAATGCAAATGAGTCTATGAAATGGAGAAGACTGTGTGTGTGTTTGGTCACTGGTACTATCTGCCACATGTCACTTCTCTTTTATAAGCAAGGAAACATAGGTTCATAATTTAAGTAATTGCTCTGAGTTACACAGGTAGTGATAGGAAGAGCCAGCAACAGAAGTCAGTCCTCCTGACCTATGCACTACACCAGCAATCAGCAAACTGGGGCTCATGGGCCAAATCTGATCTACTCTCTGTTTCTATAAATAAAATTTTGTTGGAACACACCATCCATACCCGTTTATGTGTCATCTATGGCTACTTTTGTGTAACAAAAGCAGTGTTGAGTAATTGAGACTCAGACTATATGGCCCGCTGCTGCTGCTGCTAAGTCGCGTCAGTCATGTCTGACTCTGTGACCCCTAGGGTCTAAAATATTTAATGTCTGTCCCTATGCAAAAAAGTTTACCATCTCCCCCAATCTATGCCACTGTATAAGAAGTCCAGTTACCCTCCAGAGAGATAATGGGGAGAGACTGATAACTTGTTGTTTCAAGTTGAAACTGACATCACTGTTTGTTGTTGTTTCAAGTCATGAAGTCATTGTTGTTTCAAGTCATGAAGATTTGGGGGTGCAGTTGTGTCTGACTCTGTGCGATCCCATAGATGGCAGCCCACCAGGCTCCCTTGTCCCTGGGATTCTCCAAGCAAGAACACTGGAGTGGGTTGCCATTTCCTTCTCCAAAGCATGAATGTGAAAATTGAAAGTGAAGTCACTCAGTTGTGTCCGACTCTTAGCGACACCATGGACTGTAGCTTACCAGGCTCTTCCGTCAGTGGGATTTTCCAGGCAAGAGTACTGGAGTGGGGTGCCATTGCCTTCGCCAAAATCAAAAGGCTAGAAGATTTTTTTTAGCAATTAAAAATTATTTTTGCTTTTGGCTGCTCTGGGTCTTTGTGGCTGCATGTGGGCTTTCTCTAGTTTTGATGAGCAAGGGTTATTCTTCATTGTGGTGTGTGGGCTTCTTATTGTGGTTTCTTTTGTTTTTGCAGAGTACAGGCTCTAGGGTAGGTGGGCTTCAGTAGTTGTGGCCTGTGGGCATGTGGAATCTTCCCAGACCTGGGGATCGAACCTGTGTCTCCTGCATTGGCATGTGGATTCTTAATTGCTGGACCACCAGGGAAGTCCTGGCTAGAGGCTTTTAATATTTGTGGTCCAGAAAACATATCTTGAGAAATAGTGTGTAATTATCTATTTATGTGTTTATCTCTTCATTCATGCATTTTTAAAATTCTTTAGATAATGCAGCCCTGAACACAGAGATTTTTGCAGTAATTTTAGAGTTTATGGACTCCCTCTACTCTCCCCACCACAATACCTGCCAAGAAGCCTTCTATGTACCTCTGCCAAGAATCCCTGTTAGATGTTTGCTAAAAAATTGATAGGTGAATCATTGGCTACCTTGCTGATGTATATGGTATATATCACATCTATAGTACATTTAATATCCATAGCATGTATACTATTATATTTACATATATAATCACACATATGCATTTTTATTTTGATTGAGAGGGAAGGGTCATTGTGAACTGACCACTAATGGAGTTCACTGAACTTATCCTTCTCTTTTTTGACACTTAGTTCTTGAGGGGCTTCCCTGGTGGCTCAGATGGTAAAGAATCTGCCTCAATGTAGGAGACTTGGGTTTAATCCCTGGGTCAGGAAGATGTCCCGAAGAAGGAAATGGTAACCCACTCCAAGATCGTTGCCTGGAGACTCCCTTGGACAGAGGAGCTTGATGGGCTACAGTCCATGGGGCAGCAAAGAGTGACTAATAACACTTTTCTTCTTGAGACCCTGACAAACTGTAAATGATGGTAGAGCAGTCAACTGGTCACTTCTCCCAAGACTGAGAGGTTCCTAACGTGGGATGTTTAGGGGTCAAGCTGAGACAGTCCCAGCAAACCAGGATAAATTCTCCCTCAGTGAAGATGAGGCTATATGAATATATATAATGAAATAACTTTATGGTACACCTGAAACTCACACAACTTTGTGAATAACTATGCTCCAATAGAAAATAAAAAATTAAAAACAAAACAAAAAAAGATGCTGCTAAATGTACTCCAAGCTCTCCCATGATCTGGCCGCTGGGGACATTGTGTCTTACCCCCTGATCAGCACTTTCTGTCACATCAGCACCATTCATACATTTTCAAAAGCCCATCTGTGCCCGCAAAGGAGAGACTTCCTGTGTGCATGGGCAGCCTGGGGAGGCTGGGTCCTGAAGAGCCCGTTTTGGATTAGAAGCCTTTGAAGACATCTGCGGGGAGGGGATAATTCATTCCAGAAAAACTGCTCTCTGTGCCATACAAGCCAGAGGCCAGGAATGGAAATGAGATTTCTAACTATACGGGGCATATTTAGAGCCACCTGCTGGTTCAGGCAACTCGTTGAGTTGCTTCCATGTAGAGGAATTAGGGAGTCGGGCCTGGCCTCTGAGGTTGGGCTGCCAGGAAGCCTTGAGAGGGCTTCTGGGGTCAGGGCCTGAGCTGCTGCCTTCGAAGTGTTCCTGCAGCTTCATCCAGCTGTGTCTACAGAGGGCTGGTGCTGGGGAAGGTCTTCTCTGAACTTAGCAGCCGTGTCCTCCTGCTGCTCAGAAAGTTCTAGGCTCAGGACTAGTGCTTCATTTTGTCTCCCCGTGTTCATGATCTATGTCCTATCTATGTCCTGTTCATTTCCTGATCTATGTAGGCCTCCTCAGCATAGGACCAGGGAAGCAGAATGGGGGCTGAACACTGATAACTGCCTCCTTCCTGGCAGATTCAAACATGCTGTGCAGTCCGACATATCTCACAAGCTCAGATCTCAGCTCCCGGGCTCACGTTCGATTTCCCGGAAGTTAATGCTGAGATGGAGGTTGGTATGCAAGATGCCTTCTGGCCTGTGAAAGTCAAGAGGGACACTTGATGGAGCAGAAGGAAAAGTCAGCTTGTGATACAGGTCCAGCAGAAGCTGGGCTAACCCAGAAGAGAGCATTGCCCATCCGAGTTGTATTGCGTTAAGTTGAAATGATTGAGCTTTTATAATTCTGCTTTGCTCCATCATAGGATGTGAGCTTTACAAGGAAGCTTGGGTGAATGATTTCTGTGCAGCTGAGACAGACACTGAAGGGGCTGAATCAGTGGACTCTGTCCCTGGACTGCATTTCCTTCAGATGGGCAATGAGCAATCCAATTGATGGGCTTCTGGGCAGGACAACTTGGCATCCACCATAGTCTGCCTTTTAGCTCTTTGACCTTAGGTATGTAAGTACATCTCTGAGCTCCAGTTTTCATGTACATAAATGGGGCTAATATCATAAATACCTAACGGGACTTTTAAAAAATATTGTATCAAAATTTTCAAACATACACTAAACTCACACAAAAGTAGTAAGCCTGCATAGTAAGCTTTTGTCCAGTCACCTGACTTCAACACTTAGGAACTCATGGCCATTCTTGTTCCGACTGTACCCTACCTACCACTGCTACCGGACTGTTATGAAGTGGGGGTGAGGTTCAGAAATATCGTGCCTTGACCATTAACACTTCATATCTATTTTTAGAAGATAAGGGCTTAAAAAAATCAAACATAAGCCCCAAAAACCTATCATTGTTTTGGGCAGATTAAAAGAGCTAATACAAGTGAAGAACTTGTCACAGTGTTTGGCACGCAGTTTTAGCCAAATCAGAACACATCCTCTGTGGAGATAGAGCTTGGGAAAAGGCAAAAGGAGACTTAATTCTGTCGAGTGTAAAGATTCAAGTACATGGCGTGTATCCACATATCTACCCACCTTCATTCTTTGCCCAAAACAGACATCACTGTCCGATCACAGAGCTAGGGAGCAAACAATGTTCAAGGCAGCCACCGCCCGTGGGATTTGCCCATGAGATGAAATCAGTTTGCCTACATTGTCCTTGTAGTTTGAACACACCCCTCTCAAGTGGACTGATGGCTAAATCCAGAGCCTACCCTCGGTCCACTGGCTCATCTGAGAGCTCTCACTCCAGCTGCAGGGTTCAGGGGATGCTCTAGTTTTATGATTCTGTACAGAAGTTGCCCATAGGCCCCTCTTGGCCATTTCCATGAGGAGAGCAGTGCTGCTCAGGCTTCAACAACAACAACAACAGAACCTGGTGAGAAACAGCCCTGAAACGCTTGAGAACTACTCAACCCTGGCATGTCAATGTCTGCCTCTGTAGCTGGGGAAGGCAATGGCACCCCACCCCAGTACCTTGCCTGGAAAATCCAATGGACGGAGGAGCCTGGTGGGCTGCAGTCCATGGGGTCGCTAACAGTCGGACAGACTGAGCGATTTCACTTTCACTTTTCTCTTTCATGCATTGGAGAAGGAAATGGCAACCCACTCCAGTGTTCTTGCCTGGAGAATCCCAGGGACGGGGGAGCCTGGTGGGCTGCCGTCTATGGGGTCACACAGAGTCGGACACGACTGAAGTGACTTAGCAGCAGCAGCAGCAGCAGCATCCATCTCTTCCACTGTTTTCTTTCTTCTACTTCTTCCGTGACTTTGGCAGATCATCCTTGGGCTTGTTAATGCTTGTTCTTCATCTCCTCCAGCCTTCCTTACTCTAGACAACTCAGGCACGTTTCCAGGTGGAAAGCAGTTGGTTAAAAGGAGCCAAAGATATTGATGTGTGTGCGTGTATGTGCAATAACTTGTAACATGTGTCCATGATTCCATAGTTCACACAACAATTTCACGTTGATCTCTTCACTTCTGCCTCACACAGTGGTGTCAGAAAGTTCTCATCTTTCTTATTTTATAGATGTGGAAACTGAGACCCAAAGGGGCTTGCCATATTTTCCTCTGTATTACACATTTTAGACACGAGGCTAAAGGGCAGATTGAGAATCTTGGCTCTGAAAAGATGTTGGTGTTTCACGGTCCTGGGTGTGCTTTAAGCTATGGAAACCTTTCTTTAAATGAAGGTTTATATTCATGGTCATTATCTAAAATTCTGGGTGAATTGAGATGGGAGGGTATGGTGTTCTGTCTACCATTAGTGTGTGGTAGGGGAAAAAGGNCACCAGGCTCCCTTGTCCCTGGGATTCTCCAAGCAAGAACACTGGAGTGGGTTGCCATTTCCTTCTCCAAAGCATGAATGTGAAAATTGAAAGTGAAGTCGCTCAGTTGTGTCCGACTCTTAGCGACACCATGGACTGTAGCTTACCAGGCTCTTCCGTCAGTGGGATTTTCCAGGCAAGAGTACTGGAGTGGGGTGCCATTGCCTTCGCCAAAATCAAAAGGCTAGAAGATTTTTTTTAGCAATTAAAAATTATTTTTGCTTTTGGCTGCTCTGGGTCTTTGTGGCTGCATGTGGGCTTTCTCTAGTTTTGATGAGCAAGGGTTATTCTTCATTGTGGTGTGTGGGCTTCTTATTGTGGTTTCTTTTGTTTTTGCAGAGTACAGGCTCTAGGGTAGGTGGGCTTCAGTAGTTGTGGCCTGTGGGCATGTGGAATCTTCCCAGACCTGGGGATCGAACCTGTGTCTCCTGCATTGGCATGTGGATTCTTAATTGCTGGACCACCAGGGAAGTCCTGGCTAGAGGCTTTTAATATTTGTGGTCCAGAAAACATATCTTGAGAAATAGTGTGTAATTATCTATTTATGTGTTTATCTCTTCATTCATGCATTTTTAAAATTCTTTAGATAATGCAGCCCTGAACACAGAGATTTTTGCAGTAATTTTAGAGTTTATGGACTCCCTCTACTCTCCCCACCACAATACCTGCCAAGAAGCCTTCTATGTACCTCTGCCAAGAATCCCTGTTAGATGTTTGCTAAAAAATTGATAGGTGAATCATTGGCTACCTTGCTGATGTATATGGTATATATCACATCTATAGTACATTTAATATCCATAGCATGTATACTATTATATTTACATATATAATCACACATATGCATTTTTATTTTGATTGAGAGGGAAGGGTCATTGTGAACTGACCACTAATGGAGTTCACTGAACTTATCCTTCTCTTTTTTGACACTTAGTTCTTGAGGGGCTTCCCTGGTGGCTCAGATGGTAAAGAATCTGCCTCAATGTAGGAGACTTGGGTTTAATCCCTGGGTCAGGAAGATGTCCCGAAGAAGGAAATGGTAACCCACTCCAAGATCGTTGCCTGGAGACTCCCTTGGACAGAGGAGCTTGATGGGCTACAGTCCATGGGGCAGCAAAGAGTGACTAATAACACTTTTCTTCTTGAGACCCTGACAAACTGTAAATGATGGTAGAGCAGTCAACTGGTCACTTCTCCCAAGACTGAGAGGTTCCTAACGTGGGATGTTTAGGGGTCAAGCTGAGACAGTCCCAGCAAACCAGGATAAATTCTCCCTCAGTGAAGATGAGGCTATATGAATATATATAATGAAATAACTTTATGGTACACCTGAAACTCACACAACTTTGTGAATAACTATGCTCCAATAGAAAATAAAAAATTAAAAACAAAACAAAAAAAGATGCTGCTAAATGTACTCCAAGCTCTCCCATGATCTGGCCGCTGGGGACATTGTGTCTTACCCCCTGATCAGCACTTTCTGTCACATCAGCACCATTCATACATTTTCAAAAGCCCATCTGTGCCCGCAAAGGAGAGACTTCCTGTGTGCATGGGCAGCCTGGGGAGGCTGGGTCCTGAAGAGCCCGTTTTGGATTAGAAGCCTTTGAAGACATCTGCGGGGAGGGGATAATTCATTCCAGAAAAACTGCTCTCTGTGCCATACAAGCCAGAGGCCAGGAATGGAAATGAGATTTCTAACTATACGGGGCATATTTAGAGCCACCTGCTGGTTCAGGCAACTCGTTGAGTTGCTTCCATGTAGAGGAATTAGGGAGTCGGGCCTGGCCTCTGAGGTTGGGCTGCCAGGAAGCCTTGAGAGGGCTTCTGGGGTCAGGGCCTGAGCTGCTGCCTTCGAAGTGTTCCTGCAGCTTCATCCAGCTGTGTCTACAGAGGGCTGGTGCTGGGGAAGGTCTTCTCTGAACTTAGCAGCCGTGTCCTCCTGCTGCTCAGAAAGTTCTAGGCTCAGGACTAGTGCTTCATTTTGTCTCCCCGTGTTCATGATCTATGTCCTATCTATGTCCTGTTCATTTCCTGATCTATGTAGGCCTCCTCAGCATAGGACCAGGGAAGCAGAATGGGGGCTGAACACTGATAACTGCCTCCTTCCTGGCAGATTCAAACATGCTGTGCAGTCCGACATATCTCACAAGCTCAGATCTCAGCTCCCGGGCTCACGTTCGATTTCCCGGAAGTTAATGCTGAGATGGAGGTTGGTATGCAAGATGCCTTCTGGCCTGTGAAAGTCAAGAGGGACACTTGATGGAGCAGAAGGAAAAGTCAGCTTGTGATACAGGTCCAGCAGAAGCTGGGCTAACCCAGAAGAGAGCATTGCCCATCCGAGTTGTATTGCGTTAAGTTGAAATGATTGAGCTTTTATAATTCTGCTTTGCTCCATCATAGGATGTGAGCTTTACAAGGAAGCTTGGGTGAATGATTTCTGTGCAGCTGAGACAGACACTGAAGGGGCTGAATCAGTGGACTCTGTCCCTGGACTGCATTTCCTTCAGATGGGCAATGAGCAATCCAATTGATGGGCTTCTGGGCAGGACAACTTGGCATCCACCATAGTCTGCCTTTTAGCTCTTTGACCTTAGGTATGTAAGTACATCTCTGAGCTCCAGTTTTCATGTACATAAATGGGGCTAATATCATAAATACCTAACGGGACTTTTAAAAAATATTGTATCAAAATTTTCAAACATACACTAAACTCACACAAAAGTAGTAAGCCTGCATAGTAAGCTTTTGTCCAGTCACCTGACTTCAACACTTAGGAACTCATGGCCATTCTTGTTCCGACTGTACCCTACCTACCACTGCTACCGGACTGTTATGAAGTGGGGGTGAGGTTCAGAAATATCGTGCCTTGACCATTAACACTTCATATCTATTTTTAGAAGATAAGGGCTTAAAAAAATCAAACATAAGCCCCAAAAACCTATCATTGTTTTGGGCAGATTAAAAGAGCTAATACAAGTGAAGAACTTGTCACTGTGTTTGGCACGCAGTTTTAGCCAAATCAGAACACATCCTCTGTGGAGATAGAGCTTGGGAAAAGGCAAAAGGAGACTTAATTCTGTCGAGTGTAAAGATTCAAGTACATGGCGTGTATCCACATATCTACCCACCTTCATTCTTTGCCCAAAACAGACATCACTGTCCGATCACAGAGCTAGGGAGCAAACAATGTTCAAGGCAGCCACCGCCCGTGGGATTTGCCCATGAGATGAAATCAGTTTGCCTACATTGTCCTTGTAGTTTGAACACACCCCTCTCAAGTGGACTGATGGCTAAATCCAGAGCCTACCCTCGGTCCACTGGCTCATCTGAGAGCTCTCACTCCAGCTGCAGGGTTCAGGGGATGCTCTAGTTTTATGATTCTGTACAGAAGTTGCCCATAGGCCCCTCTTGGCCATTTCCATGAGGAGAGCAGTGCTGCTCAGGCTTCAACAACAACAACGACAGAACCTGGTGAGAAACAGCCCTGAAACGCTTGAGAACTACTCAACCCTGGCATGTCAATGTCTGCCTCTGTAGCTGGGGAAGGCAATGGCACCCCACCCCAGTACCTTGCCTGGAAAATCCAATGGACGGAGGAGCCTGGTGGGCTGCAGTCCATGGGGTCGCTAACAGTCGGACAGACTGAGCGATTTCACTTTCACTTTTCTCTTTCATGCATTGGAGAAGGAAATGGCAACCCACTCCAGTGTTCTTGCCTGGAGAATCCCAGGGACGGGCGAGCCTGGTGGGCTGCCATCTATGGGGTCACACAGAGTCGGACACGACTGAAGTGACTTAGCAGCAGCAGCAGCAGCAGCATCCATCTCTTCCACTGTTTTCTTTCTTCTACTTCTTCCGTGACTTTGGCAGATCATCCTTGGGCTTGTTAATGCTTGTTCTTCATCTCCTCCAGCCTTCCTTACTCTAGACAACTCAGGCACGTTTCCAGGTGGAAAGCAGTTGGTTAAAAGGAGCCAAAGATATTGATGTGTGTGCGTGTATGTGCAATAACTTGTAACATGTGTCCATGATTCCATAGTTCACACAACAATTTCACGTTGATCTCTTCACTTCTGCCTCACACAGTGGTGTCAGAAAGTTCTCATCTTTCTTATTTTATAGATGTGGAAACTGAGACCCAAAGGGGCTTGCCATATTTTCCTCTGTATTACACATTTTAGACACGAGGCTAAAGGGCAGATTGAGAATCTTGGCTCTGAAAAGATGTTGGTGTTTCACGGTCCTGGGTGTGCTTTAAGCTATGGAAACCTTTCTTTAAATGAAGGTTTATATTCATGGTCATTATCTAAAATTCTGGGTGAATTGAGATGGGAGGGTATGGTGTTCTGTCTACCATTAGTGTGTGGTAGGGGAAAAAGGAAGGCTGGTTTATGGAATCACTAGAACTTTGGGGAGCTCAGTTTAAAAACCACCGTGTTATACAAGCAGACACAGGGTATAATTTTACTAGCCTTGGGTATAATTTTACTCCTGAGAGTTTTGATAGAATGTCTAGGGAATCACTGATTATGGGAGTCTGTATTTCAAACCCACATTCTACTCATTAGAAATGTGAGACTTACTATGGGCTGGGAGCAGCCGTTAGGGTAAATGTGCTGGCTTCTGGGACCAAAGCTGAGCCAAGTTTAGACCTGCTAGATCTGCCCTGTCCTCATGGTGCCAGGCTTCAGCTGAGAGAGGAATGAAGGAGAGGGGACTCCAAGCCTGCACTCGGAATAGCCTTTAACTAAGGTCTTCACCCAAATAAGGCTGGGAATAATTGTGATGTCAGTGACAAAAGACAGAGATTCTTGAATATTTGCTTTCTCTGTGTTAAACATTATGCAAAATACAGTTTAATTCCTACACAAACTGGAAGTAAGTATTTTTATCTCAGTTTTACAAACTATCAGGATGCGTAGGGCCAGGAAGAGATTAAACTGGAATTCAGACTCAGGTTTCCTCAGCTCTACTTTCCACACTCACTTATACATCCATCCTGACTCTTCCAGGCAATCCTTACCATAAGTCTTTGAGATGGATATCTACCTCTATTTGCTCAAGGTCATTGGAAGGACTGTTGCTGAAGCTCCAATACTTTGGCCACCTGATGCAAAAAGTTGACTCATCGGAAAAGACCTTGATGGTGGGAAACATCAAAGGCAAAGGAGAAGGGGTGACGGGGATAAAGTGGTTGGATGGCATCACTAACTCAATGGACATGAATTTGAGCAAACACCAGGACATCGTGGAAGACAGAGGAAGAGAGAGGAGCCTAGAGTCTATGGCCAGGCTAGGTCTCAAAGAGTTGGACCCAACTCAGTGACTGAACACCACCACCCATGTAGGAAGGGAAAGCGCTTGAACACAAATGTATCTGATTCCAAATCATGAGCTTGATTGCCTCCAGAGAGGTGGGTAGTGCCTTGAGAAGGATATGTTGTTTCTGAGAAAGTCACCCATTTTATGGGGACTCTGGTTTACCCCCCTAAGTGTTGGTGAGAATGGTGTCTTTGTAGAAGCAGATGTAACCTCTGTTCTGCTAGTTTCTTTTGGGAAAGCAATGGATATATGCATGCATATATGTAAAAACACTCTGGATTAAGGAAGCTTCGTTTGCCTCTATTTGTATAGACTAGCGTTCAGGCAGTCCTCTGGCAAGACTGAACAATAGGACAAGAAGAAAGGTAACCTTACCAGTATTGAAAATGAAAGGGGCATAGAGCTACAACTAAACAAGGGTTGTAAACAAGAAAATAATGGGAACAATGTTTTATCAATCAAATTGAAAGTCTAGATAAAAGAGGCAATTTTCTAAAAAGTTATAAATTATCTCCAGAGGAAATAGAAATCATGAGTAAATTGATGTTTGTTAAACACATTGTACAGTAATAAAAATATTCCCACAAAAGCAGTAGGCACAAATGATTTTATGGACATCTTTTATCAAACATTCAGTGAGTGGTTATTTCAGAGAATCCAGAAAGGTAGAAAGGTTTCCAACTAGTTAAATGATGCAAATTAACACTGATATCAAAATGGAAAAGAAAAGCAAAAAAGAGTGAAAAGTCAATCTCACTTATGAATATAGGTGGAGAAACTTAAATAAAATAGTGACAGGCCAATCCAGCAAAATGATAGTAGCACTGATAATAAGAATAAGTCCAAGGGCAATGAAACCACATCCTGACTGAGTATCCTTGATCACAGGAATTCAGGGATGGTTCAACATTGGAAAACCTATTAACGGAACTCATACTTTCATCAAAGAAGAAAAACACATGTTCATTAGGGTAGATGTTGAAAAAGGATCAGAGATATCTGATTTCATACCCCTCTGCTCCTTTTGCAAGCAGCCTAAAACAACACAAAGAACCATAAACAGACGTATACCCTTTATCTTTGATGAAAGTAAAAGATGTGTAATCATGAGCCGTACAAGTTGGATAAAATGTGGACTGAAGTACAGTGAATGAGTTAGCAGGAGAGAGGAAAGCCAGGGGTGAAGATGCCTGCGGAAAGAAGCTACACATAAAAAGCCAGCAGGACCACTATGTATTATTTATAGAAACATCCATATGTAGTGTGTTTTTTCTTGATGTAAATACAAACAGATGTAGGAAAGCCTTAAAAACTCAGAAGAGAAGGCATCACCCCTGGATGTTGGTAAGTTTGGAGGCATAAAAAGAGGGAAAAGATGTTGTGGTGGAATGGGCAGTTTCTCATTTCAATTTGGAAAGTTTTATTTCTTAAAAAATTCAAAGCCAATATGACAAAACAGTATTTGTTAAATGTGAGTGGTGAGTACGTAATTTTGATATATTTTCCCTCATACTTATAAAAATATTTCCAACAGGCCAAAGTAATTAACTTAAAAGTGACACATGCTAACAGTAAAAACCCAATAAGGAAAGCAAAGAGCTGAAAACAAAAATGTTCTGAATTTCTACTACTGATACTTAGCCCGTATAGCCATTGCCATTTGTAGTATGTACACAATGCCGCAAAAATATATTTGTGACATCCACTGTTCAATAAACGAAATTGACATATAATCTAATTACATGTAACTTAATGGTTAAGAGTTGAGGTTCCGTAATCAAATGGCCTGAGTTCAAAAGGCATCTCTGTCACTTCCTAAATTTGATTCCTCTCTGATCCCCAGTTTTCCCATCTGCAAAATAGGAATAATGATAGTATTTATTATTATATAAATTCAATAATCCAACAAAGCACATAACACATAATAGGACTTATGTTTTTAATCCGTAATAATATATATAAATATATATATAATAATATAAAAAGTGAGATTGACCTATGAGAACTCAATATAGATAGTAATCATTACTATTTGCATGCCAATTAATGCCATCTTAGGTGTAAGGCATAGTGCAGATATTTTGGAAGAAAGTGGAGCTTTTACCAGTGTCTGGGCAGGGGAATATGATTGAAGGGGTCCTTAATGTAGTGAAATCACAATCCTGATCGGACTTGAGTCCTATGGATCTGCCATCAACTCTCAGAGGGGGTCCAAGCAAGGGGACTTGATAAGCCAGAAGAAAACCGGTGACCTGCTAGAGGATACCCAGCCATCATCCCATGATTAGTACTCCCCAGAGCAGACTTGTAGACCACATTTCTAAAAGTTGAGAGACAGGCTGGGGATGATCTCTGCAGAACCAATCTTATTCACCTGCCATACGTGGGGTAAAGTTCTGGTAGGCAGGAGAAAGGAACACATTACGTGAAACTGGGATGTTGGGGGAGAATGGGGAATTCATTCAAGTTTCTTATGTATGAGGAGTAACATGAAGCTTTCCCTCCCATTTCACTAGGGTGTTTTCAGTAAGATGTCTGGTTTCCGTTAAAGCATTCTGCATCTGGGTCTTTGGCAAGGCTCATCTGATGAAGTGTTAAGCATGGCCTTGAGATGGGTGTGGTGAAAACCTAGGGCATCTGAAGAATTGGCTCACTCATGTCTGCTTTTCTTCCAAGTACACTGCATGCAGTAAATGCTCGGTGCATAGTGCTGTTAATCGGAGCTACCGTTAGGCTTGCCTCCTGGCTTCTCTTTCCCTTCCCTACTAAGATCTTTGAGAGTGCAGGGGTTAAGTACCTGCTTAATTCACTTCTGGATTTGTACCCATTGGCAGAATGCCTGGCCCAGAGCTGGGTTCCAATGAATATTCATTTTTGTGATTAAAGAATTCATGTAATCTCTGTCGTCATGAAGTTCTATCCTGGGCTCTATTTTCTTCGTTTTCCACACACTTCCACCTTCAGAAAGCTCTCACCTTTACTGAGTAGGTTTCCACATCTGCAAATCCATTCCTGGCTTCTTTTAGTTCCAGTCTTAAATTTCTCGTATCAGGTTAAGCCATTTGGAATTGATAATATTTAATGTGTTTGTTTTTAAAAAGCAGCAGTTTTGTAAGTTGCAAGGTAATGCTTTTGGGCTTTCCATTCGAATGTTTTTACCTTCAACACTACACAGCCACCCTGAGTTGAGTCACCTCTCTGTCTGTTGACTGTTGCTCTTACCAACCCTGATTTATAGGAAAATGCTTTTAGAATGGGAAGACATCACTCTATCCAAAAACATGTTTTACCAATGGAATCCAGAAAGGGTAACAGACTTGCCCAAGGTCATTCAGTCAAATGGTAGGGAGGCAGAGTGAACCTCAGTGGTCGGGCTTTTGTTCTAGTTTTAGGTCCATCACGTGCTGGGATTCTTCAAATTTCCAAGGCTTAAATCCCTAGCCTCCTCTTCCCTCTCACTTTCTGGCCATATTTAGTTAGCCACCAAGTCCAGTGGAGCATCTTCTGTGTTTACACAAATCTACCCCAATTCATGGATGCCACATTCAGTTCAGTTCAGTTCATTTCAGTTCAGCTGCTCAGTTGTGTCCGACTCTTTGCAACCCCATGAATTGCAGCACGCCAGGCCTCCCTGTCCCTCACCAACTCCCGGAGTTCACTCAGACTCACGTCCATTGAGTCAATGATGCCATCCAGCCATCTCATCCTCTGTCATCCCCTTCTCCTCCTGCCCCCAATCCCTCCCAGCCTCAGAGTCTTTTCCAATGACTCAACTCTTCACATGAGGTGGCCAAAGGATTGGAGTTTCAGCTTTAGCATCAGTCCTTCCAATGAACACCCAGGACTGATCTCCTTTAGGATGGACTGGTTGGATCTCCTTGCAGTCCAAGGGACTCTCAAGAGTCTTCTCCAACACCACAGCTCAAAAGGATCAATTCTTTGGCGCTCAGCTTTCTTCACAGTCCAACTCTCACATCCATACATGATTACTGGAAAAACCATAGCCTTGACTAGATGGACTTTTGTTGGCAAAGTAATGTTTCTGCTTTCGAATATGCTGTCTAGATTGGTCATGCCATGCTAGTTCAGGTCAATCTCCTCTCACTTGAATGCCTGCAGAAGAACTTCATTGTCAATGTTGTCTCCTGGTTTTCACCTAACACCTTTCTAAAAGCATGCACAAAAATTTAAAAAACAGCCAATATTTCTAAGTTAAACCAGCCAGTATTTCTAAGTTTAAGCAATGTTTTGTCCCAGGGAGAAAAATTGTATCACTTAAAATAATACTATATCATTTATAAATAATTATGATTATATATTTTCTATTTTTAATTTTGTTGCTTAATTATTTCAGACATAGAAATATGGAAAAATAATAAAATGAATTCTTATGAATTCTCACTTCTATTTACCCAAATGTTAGCATGTTCATATTTGCTTTATTTTCTCTTTTTGAACAATTTTCAATTTTATTATTTCTTTATGAATCATTTTCAGAGTAAAATGTGGACATAATGCTTCTTTACACCTAAAATGCATTAGCTGCATTTTCTAAAAACAAGGACATTCTCTTATGTCACCACAGAAGCATTATCAAAATCAGGAAATTGGTTAGCATTAGTATACAAAAATTAAATTTTCTACAGACCTTATTAAAATTTTGCCAGATATCACTCTAATGTTCTTTACAGCAGTAATAAATAAATAAATAAATAATAAATAAATAAATACAAAGTTTCTCATCCAGGATACAAACAAATACAGTTCATTGCATTCTGTTGTCATATTCTTTAATCTAGAATAGTTTCTCATTCTTTGCCTTTGATTAACCTTGACATTTTAAAAGGAAGGGCATTTATTTTTCAGAATGTCCCTCAGTTTATGTTTGTTTAATGTGTCCTCATGATTTTTATTAACTTCTTTAATTTTTAAAAAGTTAATAGCTGCAAATTGCTTAAAGCAGGGTCTGATACTTAGTTCTAAATGAGTATTCATTAAATATATTTTCATTTGTTCCTTCACAACTGAACATACAGTCGACCGATTTAAGAAAAGTGAGTAACTTGAAATGGAAGCTCTGCCTTGTTGAGAATGCTGAAGCATTATCATCTTTGCTTCAGTTGCTTCACTTTCCTGAAACCTGTGCTTCTTAGAATTGGAGGGAGGCTCAAGAGTGAGGGGATATATGTATTGTTGTTGTTGTCCAGTCGCTAAGTCGTGTCTGCCTCTTTGTGACCCCATGGACTACAGCACACCAGGCTTTCCTGTCCTTCACTGTCTCCCAGAGTTTCCTCAAATTCATGTCCATTGAGTCGGTGATGCCATCCAACCATCTTATCCTTTGTCACCCCCTCCTCCTCCTGCCCTCAATCTTTTCCAGCATCAGGTATTTCCCACTGAGTTGGCTCTTCACATCAGGTGGCCAAAGTATTGGAGCTTCAGCTTCAGCATCAGTCCTTCCAACAAATATTCAGGGTTTATTTTAGGACTGACTGGCTTGATCTCCTTGCAGCCAAGGGACTCTCAAGTCTTCTCCAGCACCACAATTCAAAAGCATCAGTTCCTAGTTGCTCAGTCGTCTATATGGTCCAGCTCATATCCATACATGACGACTGGAAAAACCACAACTTTGACTAGATGGACCTTTGTTGGCAAAGTGATGTCTCTGCACTCAATAGCATAACATGATAAAGGCAAGGTGAAATATACCAGTAGGAGATGTTGGTGAGTGGATGAAGGTGTAAATGCTGCCCAAGCTAAAGGATGGGTCACTGGGCAGGGCCACCTTGTCTTGAGCTGGAGAATGCAGACGTGGTGTCTAAAGGTGGTTAGTGTGTGCAGCAGCATGGACTAAAAATGTGAGTCCAGCCTATACAGGGTTCATATGGGAACCAATGAAATGTTTAATGTAATGCTCATCACAGAATAGGCTTTCAGGAAACAGTTTTGGTTTGTTGAATTACCTAATTACTCCTTCGTAGCACAAACTCTGGGTTCGGGGGCACTCAGCAGGCTAGACTCATGCTCTCACGTCCCTGCCTGTGGATTTTTACCCTCGTGGGTCCCACCCAGGTGCCCCCTACCCCAGCCCATTGCTACCACTGTCTTGCTCTGCTGTCCTTACAGCTCAGAAGAGCCCCATCTCTGCTGGAGCCTTCTCTCCCCAGCAGCTGCCTCTTCCTCCTCCTGTGGGATTTCCACTCTGTAACACTCAGTCTGGCGGGAAACAAGAGACTGATTTAATTCTAAATTAGCTGTTCTCTTCCTCAAGGCTTATTCCCACCAATGGGCTGGGGAACTCTTTGAGGTCAGTATAATTGGAGATAGATTTAAAATTTTAAAATGTTGAATTTCCTTGACATTTGAAAGTTCAGGATATGACGTTTAATTATGGAGCTGGAATAAAGTTGTTTTCCCCCTTCATTTCCTTAAACATGGGCCTCGTGAAAGAGCCAGTATTTACTGAAAGATGCCTTTCGACTATGGTTAGTAATTTACGTTTATGCTTTCATTTAATCTCTATAGGAACTCTTTGAGGTAGCTGCTGGCTACTGTTAAAATTCTTTTTATGAAGGAGGAAGCTGAAGCTCAGAGAGGTTAAGTAATTTGTCTAGGGTCACACCGTGATTAAGGGGTAGAGTCAGAATTTGATTCTAATCAGCCTAGTGTCAGAGCCTTAGCTACTATGTTAGATGTCTCCATCATCATCAAAAAGACAAAAGAGCAATTTTGAGGGAATCTCAGGTAAAATGGAGAAGGAAATGGCAACCCATTCCAGTACTCTTGCCTGGAAAATCCCATGGATGGAGGAGCCTAGTAGGCTACAGTCTATGGGGTCGCAAAGAATCGGACACGACTGAGCGACTTCACTTTCTTTCAGGAAAAATAGGTTTATTCAGAATGAACTAATACTTGTTGAATGTCTCCCGAGTGCTGGACTCTGAAAAACACTTTGATATATATTATCTCAAATAATCTTCAGCACACTCCTAGAAGGGAAACATTCTATTCCTTGAATGAGGAAATCGAGGAACAGAGAGGTCAAGTGGCTTACTCATTATGGGGTCGCAAAGAATCGGACACGACTGAGCGACTTCACTTTCTTTCAGGAAAAATAGGTTTATTCAGAATGAACTAATACTTGTTGAATGTCTCCCGAGTGCTGGACTCTGAAAAACACTTTGATATATATTATCTCAAATAATCTTCAGCACACTCCTAGAAGGGAAACATTCTATTCCTTGAATGAGGAAATCGAGGAACAGAGAGGTCAAGTGGCTTACTCAAGGGAGCACAGCTCACAGGTGACAGATGTTTCTGGTATGTTAAGCTAAATCTAATAACACAAAGCTCCAATCCTTTTTCCCTTGTCTTACAACAATGCCTCTGCTCTCAAATCGACTTTAACTCCACAGAGCAATTATTTTTGCACTGAATCCTTATGGCCTCATGGTGTCTTTTCGCTTCAGTGTCTCCTATAAGACCATCCCAGGACAGGCTTCTGGGAAAGTCAGCGAGAGAAGCAGGCGCCTGTATGTTCCTACCCTACTCTCTCCTCCGTCTGGCCCTTCCCCACGCAAGGCCAAGGTTAAGGCAGCCCAGCGGGGCCCACTGTAGACTTCCTGTAGAGTAATGCTCTGCTCCGAGGTGATAGAGAGCTCTGTGGCCAGCCCAGCAGAGGTATTGGAGAAAGATCCATCACGTCTGAGTGATCGGTGACCCACAGGTACCGCTCGTGGAACCTAATGACCAGTCACTCAATTACAGGCTCAGTGACATGTTTATAAGGGTGAACTTTAGAGTGCTATTAGGGAGCAGACAGATGAACTACAGCTGTGCCTGCAGGGCTGAGCTCACCCAGCCCAAATGCCTCTGCGGACCCATTACCCAGTAATTAGGGGATTTTTAAGTAGGAAGCAAGGAGTTAAATTATTGCTTAGATTATTGCTTCACTTGTCACTTGGAAAGTGCTGCTTTGGAGAAAGAAGGAAAGAAGAACGGATGGAGGCGAAAACAGAGAGGGAGCAAGAGAGAAAGTGAGGGAACGGGGGAGAGTGAAGGCTCTGGAAAATGGGGATTTGAGATGAGTGCTCCAGTTGGCTGCTATAACCAGAAGCTGCCAAGGATGACTGAGGAGAGATGTAGACAGGTCTGGAGTCTGGGCCACCAGCTGTGGTTCCTATGAGTTACTGTGCCAGCAATATCCACTCGGTTCATGGTAGCTTACAGGGAAGATGAAGATAATTTTGTCAATAGTTAATTGTGTGGTAAGGGCTTTGCTAAGAATCATTCATGCATCAGTTCATCTGAGCCTCTTCATCCTGGGCAGGGTGGCTACTACTCTAATTCCCATTCATCAGGTGAGGACACTGGAGCACCTCTGTGTAACTAAGTAACGGAGCTGGATGATCTGCTTGATGCCAAAGTTCAGGCTCTTGAGTTCTTCCTCTTGTGGCTCTGTGAGGGCCTCTGCAGATGCAAAGGATGCCCTGGACAGACTCTGCTTGCTCCAGACTTGCATCTGCCTAGCTCAGTTCCACCCTTTCTTCTCTGGAGCAAAATTGGCCACAGATATTAATTTTTAATGTGTGTGTGTAACTTTAAATTGTATGATGAAAATTATTAAGCAGAAATCAGGGAGGCAGGATTGTATAACAGACTTCTATCCATGCACCCTTTGCTCTGCTTAAAAAATTATTAACTAGTGCCCAATCTTGTTTTTATGTAAGCTCCACATACTTCCTCTCTCCTCCTTGCATTATTTTGAAGCAAACTCAAATATTATTTCCTCTCTAAATGCTTCAGTATATATATCTTTAAGATACAGATTGTTTCTTAAAAATAAACAAAACATTTTGATCATATCCAAATATATTAATAACCATTTTTTATTATCTAATCTGCTCAAATTCCCTAACCTTATTATATAATTTTGAAAGTAATTTGTTTGTTTGAATCAGTATCAAAATATGGTCTATCTATTGCAATTAGTTCATAGATATTTTACGTCTCTTTTGACCTATTTTTTTTCCCCTTGAGATTTATTTGTTTAAAAAAAAAAACAAAACTGGGTTGTTTGTCTTAAAGAATTCCTCACTGTCTGCATTTTGCTGTTTGCATTTTAGTGGTGTGGTTTAACATGGTGTTCCTTTGCCCCCTGGTTTTTCCTGTAAATTAGAAGTTAGATCTAGAATTCTGATCAGATTCAGGTTTCGGTTTTTGGCAGACGTACTTCATACTTCATGGTACAGTGTACTGAATATTAGAAAGTCTGACTGACTCTTCTGATGGTAGTAACCACCAGTGATCGTTTTAATCAACAATGCTTTTAACCCCATCATTCTTTCTCATTCATTTTCAGAATCTCTTTTTAAAGAAAAGTTTCTTCTCATTAACTATTTATCGTCCAAAGATAGAGTTTATATGGGAAAGACAAGTTAATGATTGCCATTTCTTTCCCTTTATTTTCTAGTTTTCAAAATAATGAGCTGGTTCTCCAGCATTCAATGTGGGACAGCAGTGAGCTTATTTTGTTAGGACTCTCATTTTGCACGCATGGATTTGAAAGTATTGGATGGGTTTCAACCCGTCACAGTTGTTCTCTCACTGAGATCAAATTCTCTTGCGGACAACTCTTTAAGTTCACTTCTGAGTCCTTCTGACATGACTGCATGATTTTCCATAGTTTCTTGCTGTCTGGTTTCATGATATAGTCCAGACTCATCTTGTATGTTTTCTCTTCTAAACTAGACAGTCCTTGTTTCTTTCAGTGGAGAATGACATTTAGACACCCACAATTTGGGTTTCAAGGTGTTCATTGCTATTGGGTCCACCATGGTTTCAAAGGCTTTTCAGTGAATGCATGTTGGGCATAGCATACTTTTAAAGGGAAAATACCTCTTGAGTTTTCACTGAAACTTGAATCTAAGAAATGACATTATTTTCACTCACCTTTTTTGATCTTATATCTGCATTTCCTATTTCTTTTGTTGGATAATATTCCAGTTCCCATACACGTGTTTTATACCAACTCAACTCTCCCAGAATAATGCTTCTACCAATGGCATGATTATTGAATATATTCTAAATTTTATTTTATTTTTAAAATTCGCTCAGGCTGGGTATATCCCACAGGGGATGAAGAGTCTGATTACTGTATCTTAAAATCACTTGACATAGTTCTTTCTGTGTGATTGTACCACTAGCTCAATACATAGATGTATTTGCTTAATTTGTTTATTTTTTATAAGGATTGTCTTTAAAATTGCAAGTGAAAAATTATAACTTAATACATAAATAACACCCACTGATCTATAAAATTATTTATAACATTGTGTTATAATTACATAAAATGCCTTCATGGTTCCAAATCAAATCAGCAAGACAGCATGTTCTACATGGACCCCCAAGTTCTCCAGAATTATGAAGCTCCAGTTACCCACCATGGAAACTTGCTTGAAAACCTGCACTTACTGGCTGTTGTTTCTCCCCCATCTCGCTTTCTCCTAGTCTTACTAATTTTCTGGGATTATCTCTCAAATAAACTGCTTGTACTCGGATCTTTATCTCCTGGTCTGTTTCTGAGTGTTAGTCACTCAGTTGTGTCTGACTTTCTGTGACCCCATGGACTGTAGCCTTCCAGGTTCCTCTGTCCATGGGATTTTCCAGGCAAGAATACTGAAGTGAGTTGCCATTCCTCTCTCCAGGGGATCTTCTGGACGCAGGGATCAAACCCAGGTCTCCCACACTGCAGGCAGATTCTTTACCATCTGAGCCACCAGGGAAGCCTCTCTTCTAGGGTAATCCAAATAAAAGTGCACACATTTCTCTGGTTTTGGTGTAAAAATGTGCCCTAAAGGCTGATCATTCCATGTTCTGTAGATCAACACGGCTGCTGTTACTGAGGTTCCTTCCATGTTGCTGATAGGGACTTGAGGAACTAAAGTCTAGGCAGTCTCACTGGAGGAGACCCCACTGGAGGCCAGACTGTGGATCTGATGCAGTTTTTGCATAACGATGGACATCTGTTCTTTGTATAATAGGGCAGTGGCTAAGAGACTTGCTTTTTGTGCCAGGTTGGTCTGGGTTTGGATCCTGACCCTGGTGGATGTTGCTATGTGAGCTGAAGTTGCTTCACATCTCTGAACTTTGGTTTCCTCATTGGTTCAGTGAGCATAATGGTAGCACCTACCCTACGAGGTGCATCGATGCGAAGCACAAGAACTAAAGTGTATGGTACAGGCACACCTTCTGTAGATGTTAGCTCTTATCACCATCTTAAAAAAAGAGACTTCTCTAACTCCTTTCTTCCTGAGCACAGATCATCTCTTTTTCAGGATCAGAGTTCTTGGTTCTTTGACAAAGTCTTTGCAGTATATTTGTCCTAGACTCTCTCCATTTTGGTCTGCTGTAACCAGACCAAGCTGTAGATCTACCATTAAGATGGCTTCAAGATATAGAAGCCATCCTCCCAGTGTGATGTATCTCAGGGAACTCAGTTTTGATTGGCACTGATAAAATTTCCTCATTAGAAATTCGAGAGAAATTCCCCTATTTTGAATTTTCCTGGAGGTTCTCTGCCCCTCAAGATCAGGGGACTGTCTGTCTGCTCCCAGCTTCCCACTGGCCCTGCCTCATGCCCCCTGTCTGCCTTCCCAATAGCACAAATCTATCCTGGGTATCCCAGTAGAAGTTGCCACTGTTTCTGAATTCTAGGTATTTTCTCAGAATTGACCATGTCATGGTTGTAAGTGTTTTCATCCTTTAGACTGCGTGGAAAGTCTGTCTTAAGGACATGTTTGAGAAGGAAAGTGTGACATGACCTCCTTCTCAGGAAGCAAGCTCACCTGGGAGGCAGATAAGATGAAGGAAGGAAAAGAAGAGCATTTACAAATCTGACAAGATGGAATGGGGTTTCCTTGCTTTGCCATAGTCTATCCTGCAACTATTTTGAGGGTTGCATCCTTAGAGGGCTCTGTAGCTATCTGTAGGCCAGAGTTCTCAGACTGGGGAGAAGGTACCTCAGATACAAAGTGGGACCTCCCAGGGCTTCCGCAGACCCCGCACCCCAAACAACACTCTCACATGCCGGAAGTGGAAGGACGTTATCTAGAGTTTTAGCTAAAATAACTTCTCAGAGGCTGAGCAGGAGGCTTGAGAAATCATCCCCAGCAAGAAAGAGTTTTGCAGTATGAAACAAATGCACAGTTGTTCCTGGGAGTGGGGGTTTTGGAAGTGGGAGTTTAGTTCATAAGGGATGACAGTGGCCAGGCAGGACAAAGCCATTGGACATGTGTTTTATAAGATCTAAATGTTCTTTGGATAACAGATACAACACCCTAACACTCAGATAGATGAAAGGTGAGCTGTTTGTTATTTTTGGCTCCAAATAAGAAAAGAAGAGAAGGCTTCCATGTAGGGACACACAGGGGATTACACATGGGGGCAAAGTCCCAGCGAGCTGGAGCTGTAGGAGGAGCTTATGCATGGCAAGCGGAGTGGATTTTGAAGGCTTCCCGGAGACTGGGTCTGTTGAGTAATTACAGGAGCACCTGGGCTTAGGGGCTGTCCCTAGCTAGTTGGGCATCTGACCCTGGACCCCAGTAAGAGACAGGGTTGGTGTAGTTCTTGTTACTGTTCAGTTGCTAAGTTGCGTTTGACTCTTTGCAACCCTGTAGACTGCAGCACACCAGGTTTCCCTGTCCTTCACCTTCTCCTGGAGCTTGCTCAAACGCGTGTCCACTGAGTCAGTGATGCCATCCAACCGTCTCATCCTTTGTTGCTCCCTTCTCCTCCTGCCGTCAGTCTTTCCCAGCAGCAGGTCTTCTCCACTGAGTCAGCTCTTCGCACCAGGTGGCCAAAGTACTAGAGCTTCAGCTTCGGCATCAGTTCTTCTAATGAATATTCAGGGTTGATTTTAGGATTGACTGCTTTGATTTCTTTGCTGTTCAAGGAACTCTCAAGTGTCGTCTCCAGCACCACAGTTCTAAAGCATCAGTTCTTTGTTGCTCAGCCTTCTTTATGGTCCAATGCTCTCATCAGTACATGACTACTGGAAAAACCATTGCTTTGACTATATGGAAATTTGTTGGCAAAGTAATGTCTTTGCTTTTTAATTCGCTTGGTGTAGAGGCTTAGCAAACTACCCATGAAGGGGAATTGAAAGTTTTCAGCCATGATTTCAAAACTAGGTCAAGGCAACACTTGTGGAATATTATATTATAGCATGTCAGTTGGATTCAGGGCAGACTCTCTGCCTCTGGAGAAACTTAAGTTAATGTTGGGCTAAAATCCAGTCATAAGCCTTGGACCAAATTTCAGGAGTTAAAACAAGGAAACCAAATATGTGACATGTGGGCCATTATCACCCTTTCCCTTGATCAGAACAGACATTGCTAATCAAACACGACTTTGAGCCTACTCAACATGGAATCTCTTTCAAATATCACTCCTGACCAGTAACAGAGTTGGCATGCAATTTGAAACCCACTAACCAGTCTTCATTAGAAGAAAATACTAGTTAAAAGGCATGTAGATGTCTGGGTCTCATGTAATTTGAAATCGATGGATAGTGATATATTTTCAGTTCCCACCTGTTGGTGGGCTGAGTCCTTCTTCTTATTAGCTTTGCTTAGGTGCTGAATAAGAAAAGGCTGGGCCCCATCCCAGAAGTTGTATGGAGCCAGAAAAGTCAGGGTCTAAAACTCTTCAAGTACAATGTCTAACCAAAAGTAAGTTAGCTCTAGTGGTGGAATGTGGACTGAAAGACCAGAGGAGGAGATCTTTCCAGAAGTCCATGATCCCACCATACAGACAGGCCAAGACTCATCTACAAAGCATGCTCTGGTGTGAAGTTTAGGCCAGCGACTCAAGGTAGGAGAGAGGATATTTGATCTTTTTGGAAAACACAGCTGCCCAACCTCAGCTTCTCCTCTAAGCTATGCTACATCTGTATCCTTTCCTGAACTATTTTATTAAACATTTCACTCATATTTCTTTTCACCTCAGACTTCAGATTTTGGTTTTCTCTGGTATTTATAGCAACACCTGTGGTTTCTCAAAGTGCAGAAGGCATGTTTTAGGGTGAAGATATTTTCATAGAGGCTGGCTGGATATCTGAGATCCACCAACAGGCAGTCAGTTGACTCAGGTGAAATGAAGCCAAAGGGAAACCAAGCTTTATTTTCTCAATTGCTTTTCTTGCAGTGAGAAAGGACACCACTGGTCAATTTCGACATATGTCTCTTCTCCTTTAGTTATCCAGAGGCAATCAGTAAATATTTGTTAAGCTCCTACTATGATCCAGACCGTGTATGAAGCACTGGGATTACAATGCAGGAACAAAAGTAAATGTGGCTCCCGTTTTCCTAGCGCTCTCTTAGGAGAGAGAGACAGGTGAGTTAAATAATTCCAGAACAACATGTAAACTTGAGTCTGGTATTTCGAGAGAGAGGTGTATGGAGTTAAGAAAAACAGAGGATTTGATGTAGGGAGGGAAGACATTCAGAAGTGAATGATGATGGAGCCTGAAGGAGGATCTGAAGGAATCAGTGAAATGAAGAATTATGTAGTAGGGAAGAAACTCCAGGCAGGGGGCACAGCCTGTGCAACGGTCTGATAATGGGGGAAAAAAAGCATGAACATTAGGTGAAAACACAAAGGCCGAGGGGAGAAGACTGGAGAAGACTGAACACAGAGGGATGTGACAAGCAATGAGTTAGAGCAGATAACCAAGGACTGTCAGAGCAGGACCTTGTAAGGTAATCAGATGGGAGTTTACTGAGAAGCTAGTAACACTTCAGTTTGGAGCCTCTTGTTTGCATGGTTTTTTTTTGTTTTTTTGTTTTTTTTTCCGCCAAAGTCCCGCTCCATGGATGTTGCTCATTCAAACAGTACTTTACTTATTGTACAAGAAAACTTTTGAAGATTCCTAAAATTTCATAGATCATATAGAAAATAAACTTGATAGAAGAATTCTCAAATTTATCAACAATCCAAAAATTTTTGGTGGCATTTCTAAGAAATCAGTAAAGCTGAAAGAAAAACCCAGTTTCATTGTACCATGCCAGGGTGAAAATAATGCAGAAAGTCTGAGTTCACTTTGTTTTTTTTTCCCACAGAACTTATTACATGCTCATCAACATATGAAAAGGAGATCAAATAATACACAGCCAGCCAAAGTTAAGAATTATTACAGTGTTGCATCTGTGTGCTATTTAATACAAATCTTTTGTTATTTTCCCGAATTTTGTAATGTTGGTGTTATCTGTCACTTTTTAAAAAATGTAGTGTGTTGTAATTTTTTTTCATACTCTAAATAACATGCAAGTTTGTGCCTAATTCTGAACCCAGGATTTTGTCTTCTTAGCTGATCTACTCACTATTAGTCATTGATCACTATTATCAACCTCCTTTCCAAATGCCAGGGTGACTCTGCAGGGTAAGTCTTTCTCAGGTCTTAAAATCGCTTGTGTGAATGTTTAAATCATACCCACCCAGAGGTGGTCTGTCTGTTTTCAGCTCTCAGAGCTGGTGGGTTCAGTCATTTGGAGCAGAGGGGCCTGGGGAAGACAAAGGCTGAGATGCAGGGTTTCTTTGTCTGGCCATCCCTATCTCAGGATCTTTCCAGCACATTTTGCTTTAAGCCAATAACGACCCCTGAATGGGGTCCAGGAATCAACACTGGACTGCAGATCTCAATTTGAAGTCTGGCTCTCTTACTTACCTTGTGGCCAAGTTTCTGAATGTGTCAACCAGACTAAAAGATGCTATGATGTAGCTACATGAAGATAGTGATTGACAGAAAGGCAGCAACAGACTGCATTAAAGATATAAGATTTCCTTAAAAGCAAGTGAAATGGAAGAATCTTTTTACTGAGGCAAGAAATACAGAGCAGGAATGATATGTAAGGTCCTCTTAGGGACACATGCCTTTTTATTTCTGTAATGCGACATTTACAAAATTTAGTACATAGACATGCAAGTCCTTTTATTAGAGAAATCATACCTATTGGTGAGTATGACCAATGGTCATGAATATGGGTAAATTCTTTAACAATCAGAACTAATAATTAGGATAGATTCTATGCCCTACTTGTTTCATTGCTTAGTGTCTTCTGCAGTTATAGTCTATTGTTAGAATGATGGTTTGTACACATTTCAAGAAAATTAGAAGATATATGTGAACACCCTTCCTTCCGCACCAGTCTCAATGATTTTCTTCATCAGGCATGCCGGCCCGGGAGAACTGAACACACAAGAGGTGGGGGAGATAGCAAAAAGTCAAAGAGTTATTCGCTCAGTCTTGTCTGACTCTTTGCAGTCCCCATGGACTTTAGCCTGAGAAGCTACTCTTTCCATTAAATTCTCTAGGCAAGGATACTGGAGTAGGTTGCCATTCCTTTCTCCAGGGGATCTTCTTGACCCAGCAATTGAACCCGGGTCTCCTGCATCACAGGCAGATTCTTTACCATCTGAGCCACCATGGAAGATAGCAGTGATTTAAACGGTCACTGTTTTCTTCAAATGAACTTGACTTCACACGTGTCAACTGATAAAGGCTGCTGTTGCTCACTGTGGCTCACCACTGCAGTTGTGGGATCAGGTAATACATAAGTGACATAAAGGTCGTTAAGCTCTGGTTTGCAAATGAGCACCATCAGTCTTAGCTCTATAAACTCCTACTGTTTTCCTTGCACTGAGGGAAACTTTATGTTTCCAGCAACCCACTCACGGCATACTCTTCCATCTCTTCAGCTTTCCTCACCTCCTCCTCCTCTCTCCTCACATAATGCTGAACAGACCTGGAGACTGAGACTGGGTTTGCTGTCCAGGAATGGAATGAATGAGAAAGTGGAAGACAGAGGGTTGAGTCACTGATGGGTTCTGACTTTGCAGTAGGACTTTTATTTAATCTTCACTCCTGAGAGAAGAAGGTACTCTTTTATTATGGATGAGGAAACCAAGAGGGGGGAGCTGATGTGAACAAGTTTGGATAACCGCTAGGTAGCTGGACCTGAGTCCTAACCCGAGTTTTCTGAGTTTGTATCTTAAGCTCCTTCTTCAATGCTGTGATTATTTCATCTTTTGGGCCCAGATGTCCCTATGAGGACACAATGCAGACATTTCCAAACACATGCGTGCACATGTACACACATACACATGCACACACACACATGTCACAATCTTATATATAAGCATATACACAATCATATGCACACTTATTCACATAACAGACAGACAGAAAGACACACACAATCGTACACTGTATACGACTTGACACTTCCAGGCCTCTGATACCTGGTGTAAGGACCCTTTCCCTACACTATGAACAGGAAAGGTACCTGGCTCTTGCAGACTTGGGACTTGCACCTTTTCTTCAAGTACACTGAATTGACTAATTACCTCTTGTGAAGTCCTGGGGAAATACCAAGTGCTGGTTCAATACTAAATATGGTTATTAGTGAAGTTTTGATTTTAGAGANTTTTTTTTTCCCACAGAACTTATTACATGCTCATCAACATATGAAAAGGAGATCAAATAATACACAGCCAGCCAAAGTTAAGAATTATTACAGTGTTGCATCTGTGTGCTATTTAATACAAATCTTTTGTTATTTTCCCGAATTTTGTAATGTTGGTGTTATCTGTCACTTTTTAAAAAATGTAGTGTGTTGTAATTTTTTTTCATACTCTAAATAACATGCAAGTTTGTGCCTAATTCTGAACCCAGGATTTTGTCTTCTTAGCTGATCTACTCACTATTAGTCATTGATCACTATTATCAACCTCCTTTCCAAATGCCAGGGTGACTCTGCAGGGTAAGTCTTTCTCAGGTCTTAAAATCGCTTGTGTGAATGTTTAAATCATACCCACCCAGAGGTGGTCTGTCTGTTTTCAGCTCTCAGAGCTGGTGGGTTCAGTCATTTGGAGCAGAGGGGCCTGGGGAAGACAAAGGCTGAGATGCAGGGTTTCTTTGTCTGGCCATCCCTATCTCAGGATCTTTCCAGCACATTTTGCTTTAAGCCAATAACGACCCCTGAATGGGGTCCAGGAATCAACACTGGACTGCAGATCTCAATTTGAAGTCTGGCTCTCTTACTTACCTTGTGGCCAAGTTTCTGAATGTGTCAACCAGACTAAAAGATGCTGTGATGTAGCTACATGAAGATAGTGATTGACAGAAAGGCAGCAACAGACTGCATTAAAGATATAAGATTTCCTTAAAAGCAAGTGAAATGGAAGAATCTTTTTACTGAGGCAAGAAATACAGAGCAGGAATGATATGTAAGGTCCTCTTAGGGACACATGCCTTTTTATTTCTGTAATGCGACATTTACAAAATTTAGTACATAGACATGCAAGTCCTTTTATTAGAGAAATCATACCTATTGGTGAGTATGACCAATGGTCATGAATATGGGTAAATTCTTTAACAATCAGAACTAATAATTAGGATAGATTCTATGCCCTACTTGTTTCATTGCTTAGTGTCTTCTGCAGTTATAGTCTATTGTTAGAATGATGGTTTGTACACATTTCAAGAAAATTAGAAGATATATGTGAACACCCTTCCTTCCGCACCAGTCTCAATGATTTTCTTCATCAGGCATGCCGGCCCGGGAGAACTGAACACACAAGAGGTGGGGGAGATAGCAAAAAGTCAAAGAGTTATTCGCTCAGTCTTGTCTGACTCTTTGCAGTCCCCATGGACTTTAGCCTGAGAAGCTACTCTTTCCATTAAATTCTCTAGGCAAGGATACTGGAGTAGGTTGCCATTCCTTTCTCCAGGGGATCTTCTTGACCCAGCAATTGAACCCGGGTCTCCTGCATCACAGGCAGATTCTTTACCATCTGAGCCACCATGGAAGATAGCAGTGATTTAAACGGTCACTGTTTTCTTCAAATGAACTTGACTTCACACGTGTCAACTGATAAAGTCTGCTGTTGCTCACTGTGGCTCACCACTGCAGTTGTGGGATCAGGTAATACATAAGTGATGTAAAGGTCGTTAAGTTCTGGTTTGCAAATGAGCACCATCAGTCTTAGCTCTATAAACTCCTACTGTTTTCCTTGCACTGAGGGAAACTTTATGTTTCCAGCAACCCACTCACGGCATACTCTTCCATCTCTTCAGCTTTCCTCACCTCCTCCTCCTCTCTCCTCACATAATGCTGAACAGACCTGGAGACTGAGACTGGGTTTGCTGTCCAGGAATGGAATGAATGAGAAAGTGGAAGACAGAGGGTTGAGTCACTGATGGGTTCTGACTTTGCAGTAGGACTTTTATTTAATCTTCACTCCTGAGAGAAGAAGGTACTCTTTTATTATGGATGAGGAAACCAAGAGGGGGGAGCTGACGTGAACAAGTTTGGATAACCGCTAGGTAGCTGGACCTGAGTCCTAACCTGAGTTTTCTGAGTTTGTATCTTAAGCTCCTTCTTCAATGCTGTGATTATTTCATCTTTTGGGCCCAGATGTCCCTATGAGGACACAATGCAGACATTTCCAAACACATGCGTGCACATGTACACACATACACATGCACACACACACATGTCACAATCTTATATATAAGCATATACACAATCATATGCACACTTATTCACATAACAGACAGACAGAAAGACACACACAATCGTACACTGTATACGACTTGACACTTCCAGGCCTCTGATACCTGGTGTAAGGACCCTTTCCCTACACTATGAACAGGAAAGGTACCTGGCTCTTGCAGACTTGGGACTTGCACCTTTTCTTCAAGTACACTGAATTGACTAATTACCTCTTGTGAAGTCCTGGGGAAATACCAAGTGCTGGTTCAATACTAAATATGGTTATTAGTGAAGTTTTGATTTTAGAGAACAGTGAGGGAGCCCTGAAATAAACAAATAATTGTTGTTCAGGGCGGCTGGTGGATGACGAGTATGCCACGGTATATAATCAAATGCTGCGTGGCTCTCAAAGGTGCTCCAGCTCATCTCTGCTACATCTGTCTTCACGGGGCATTCACATATTTTCAAAGAAAAGGATGATTACTGTGCTGTGCTGTGCTTAGTTGCTCAGGCATGTTTAATGCTTTGTGACCCCGTGGTCTGTAGCCTGCCAGCCTTCTCTGTAGAATTTTCCAGGCAAGAATACTGGAGTGGGTTGCATGCTCTCCTCCAGGGGATCTCCCAACCAGGGATCGAACACAGTTCCCCTGCATTGCAGGTGGTTTCTTTACCTTCTGAGCCACCAGGGAAGCCCAAGAATACTGGAGTGTGTAGCCTATCCCTTATCCAGGGGAACTCCTGACCCAGGAACTGAACCAGGGTCTCCTGCATTGCAGGCAGATTCTTTATGAGCTGAGCAACCAGGGATGCCCTATGCACTACTGATTGACTATTTTTCTGAAGACCCCTGTGCTTTACTTTTACAGGTCCATTTACCTTTCTTCTGTCCCGTCTCCTACTCCACTTCCTCATTTACAGCAAATAAGTCTACTTCTCCTTTGGGGAAATAGGGTCTCCATCTCAATTTATTACTGTCAGCCCTAAATGTTTCTATCACATACTTGCTGTCCCTCCTGACCTTAGGTCTTAGAGGAACTGGCTTCCTGGGCATGTGACCTGGGCTGTCACAAAGGTCCCTTTATTCAGATTTCTCCCTTTGTTTGGTTTAAATTTCTGCTGTCACCATCTTGAAATTCTTAATAATTAAAAAAAAAAAGTAGGGCCCTGCATTTTGTAGTGGGCCCCACAAATTACATAGCCAGTCTAACCTCTACCAACTGAATGTTCGAGGGGAGTCCCTCTAGTTGTACCTATGAATGTTGGCATGTATATTCCATTTGGTGAGGAACATTTCCATTTGGGTTTTGATTGGAATTAAACTTTGATTGAGACTGATTTGGAGATGATCTCTGTACTCTTTTCCAGAAAGGTGGGGAAAACTTGAATATCTTTAAAAAAAACTATTAAAATTTTTTAAATTTATTTAATTTTGGGTAGGCTGGGTCTTCATTGCGGCGTGGCTTTTCTCTACTCGAGAAGAGCACACCATTGGTCGGACAGGCAGATCTTGATTCCAATCTTCACTCACCCACTTAGCAGCTGTGTGATCTTGGGAAAGACCAGTAACCTTTTAATCTTCAGTTTCTTGCTACACAACATAGTGTTAACGCCTGCTCAGTCGCTCAGTCGTGTCTGACTCTTTGCGACCCCATGAACTGTGGTTTGTCAGGCTTTCCACTCTATGAGACTTTTCAGGCAAGAACGTTGCAGTAGTTTGCCATTTCCTCCTCCAGGGGATCATCCCAACTCAAGGATCGAACCCATGTCTCTTGCGTCTCCTGCACTGGCAGGGAGATTCTTTACTGCTGAGCCGCCTGGGAAGCCTGGGATGGGGTGGGAGGGCCTGGCAACTCTGAGGGAGGAGGCAGAGGACCCTGAGGCTGGGGCAGCAAGGAGGACCCAGGCTGGTCCCCACAGGGCCAGCTTGGCTCTGCCTTCCCAGGCAGTGACTTCAAAGCCCTTCATCGGAAGTGAGTCAAGATGTGTCGGTCCCTGGAGGTGTCCCTGGCCCTCGGAAGGCCTCTGCCAGGGTTTGATGAAGCACCTCCCGTGGCAGGTCTCATAATTAACTGTGGCCACGCAGTGTGTTCTTGCAGATGTAAATCATCGGCACATACTTTGGGGCTTATCTTCTAATGAAAACTCCATGGCATTTCTGTAAGCATATTATGGTCAATTACAATTAATTCAGTTTGCATCGACTGCCTTTTTCCTTATGCAAAGATTGTGCAAATCGAGTGTGTTGAGCTGAGGGCTCCGAGGCCTGTAAAATCCATAAATGGTTAGTTCTCAGGGATGGTGTGTGTGTGTGTGTTGGGGGCGGGGGTGGAATAAAACCGTGGGTTGTTTGAAATTTAAATCAGAGCAAGGCTGGTCAATAGAAACGGGTTTGCTGCAGTCATAGTGGGACCAGGATGTGAGGGGATAAGGGGATGTTTTCCTGCTGCCTGAAGTTATAGTCACAGACTGTCCCCTCTTCCAAGCAGTTTTCTCCTTCAGGCTCCACCTCTGCCTTCCTGGCGCAGACTCTCCAATCCCCAGGGACTCAATTTCCTGTCTGAATACTCATAACCTCATGATTCATGAGGACATATTACTGCTGCTCAAGGAGACATGAGCTTTCCTCTTTTTCTTTCTCATGGTTCCCAGAGCAAAGTTAAGAAAACAGCAGGTGTGAAATTAATTTTTGAAATTCTACTTTCTGGACCCGCTGCATTTGTTGAGTATTAACTCTGTGCCAAGAATTGTGCTCAGGGCTTTATGGGTGCTTTCTGAAAAGGTATGCGCATGTCACAGGAGCCTACGCGGTTCAGTTCAGTTCGGTTCAGTTGCTCAGTCGTGTCCGACTCTTTGCAACCCCATGAAGCGCAGCACGCCACTATGGGGTAGGCCTTCCCATTTTTCAAATTTTATAGCTGACGCTTAGAGACGGAGGGACCCGTGTGTGTTATACACATAGGAAAAGTTAGGTTTGAATCTAGGTTTCTAATCACCATCTTATATGGTCCCTTGGATGGCTGAGTCCTGTAGAAAGTGATGCTTGGTGTTTATTGGTTTTGCCATTAAACTCGTCTGTTGCCAATGCCTGAAGATGAGAGAATGTTCTTTCCTGGAGGGGAAGCTAAGCCTGTGCGGCTTTCCGTGAAAGTCTGGGGGATGGGCTGGCTGAGTTTTCCTAGGCAGAAATGTGAGTCATGTGAAGCTCTAGCTATGAGCACTGTTGGGAACTTCTCTGAGAGGTGCCTCTCCCTTTGAAAGGTAACATCCACCTCCGGTATCCAGAGAACCTCAGAGGCTGCCTGAACAGGGGATATAGCTATAGTGCTTGTAGATGTTGTTGGCTTCTTGTTCAGATTCCCTGGTTCTTACCACTTGTGTGTGTGCCAGCCTGACTTCCAACTGCCAACCCCATCGTTTCTTTACATAAGGCTTTTCTCTAGCTGTGACGGTTCACTTGTCCAGCTGTGTGGCAGGTCAGAAGTGCCAGGGAATTAATGTTCCTCAGAAGCATCCTTCAACAGAGAGTGATGGAATTTGGTGTATAAGTACCCCATCATCCTAACCCTCAGGTGAGATGCTCTTTAGCACAAGGTCCCCAGCAGATTACACTGCAGTTGCCCATGGTGGGATCACTTCTTCCCTAACTGGTAATTTCTAGAATCAATTGCTAAGTAAAACAGTTGCACCTGAATCCTTATCTCAATGTCTGCTTTGGGAGAAATCAAATTAGGTTAGTTTTTAACATTAGGCATAAGCCTATTGCAAAGAATGTTTTATGGCTTTATGTATGGCTTATTTTATATTGCACAAGGAAACATAAATATAATCTCACAAACTTTATAGTTACTTTCAAAGTCCCCCTTGAGGTTCTTCCCCATTGACTTTTCTGCCCAGAAATGACCATGGTCATCATTTTAATGTTTCTCCTTCCAGGCACTATCTATTCATTTACACACACACACACACTCCCCTTTGCATATAGACCTGCAATGTACTGTTTTGTTTTGGAGGTCTTTCCATCTAAGTACACAGCACTTTCTCACTTCTTTAAACGCTGGATAACACGACACTATGAATCTAACAGCTTACTTAGCTTCTCTCTTGTGCTGTGCAGCACTTAGTCACTCAGTTTTGTCTGATTCTTTGTGACCCCAGGCTCGTTGGTCCATGGGGATTCTCCAGGCAAGAATAATGGAGTGGATTGCCATGTGCTCCTCCAGGGGCTTTTCCCAACCCAGGGATCGAACCCAGGTCTCTCACCTTGCAGGTGGAATCTTTACCCTCTGAGCCACCAAGGAAGTCCAAGAATACTGGAGTGGGTAGCCTATCTTTCTCCAGGGTATCTTCCTACTCAGGAATCTAACTGGGGTCTCCTGCATTGCAGGCAGATTCTTTATGAGCTGAGCAACCAGGGAAGACCTTACCTTCTCCCCTATTGTGGATATTCGGGTTATTCCCAGTTCCATGGTGGCTTCAACTTTGGGGGGCTCCTTTTGAGTGTGGACTGTCTGAATGAGGGTCCATTTCCTCAAGTTAAGGGCCCTTCAGTCACTCTCTCATGAATCCTGAAACAGCCACAAGGCTGGTTATAAACGAAGATATTATGAAAACCAGAAAGAATTTCTGGGGAATTCCAGACAACATAACATGACTCTTCCAAGTCCCTAGAGGACTCGAACCAGACTCTGAAGAGGTGGATTGGCACAGAATGCTGGAGAGAGAAGGGGAGGGGAGCAAGCAGGGGGCATAAGGACTGAAGAAGAGGAGTCTTTTCAATCCCAGACCCTTGAAGCTCCATTTGCTAATTTATTAAAAGACCACAGAAAAATTGATCCCTCCTGCTCCATCCAGATGTTGCTTTCTTGAGTTCTGGCCTTGCCCCCATGGGTCTTACCACATCAAGGAGGTGGATAGAAATTAAAAAAGAAAAAAAAGCTTTTGCTTTAGTAGGATTGAAATCCCCTCTCTTGTGCTTTTTTTTTTTTTTTTTTTTTTTGCACCATCTCAGTCATGGAACTTATTCTGGGAAGCATATATTAGGTTGAAACCATATGAAAGTGACATTTTCATAGGTCAAAATGGCCATATACCTTCAGTTTCATGTGGTTCAATTGAATTTTTTGGGAGCAATTCAAATTTATTTTTTTAGGTGATGGGGTTGGTGTAACAGTGCGACTGAAACCTCATGATTGACCCTGAGCCAGAATCTCCCAGCTTATCAAGTTCTTTTATCTCTCAGTGCCTCAGTCTCTTCATTTCTAGAATGAATGTAAGAATGGTGGCTCAAAGGACCAATATAAAGAAATTGAAATAACATGTCAAAGATGTAAAATCCTGCTTCTCTCTTGGAAAATCTTAATAAAGGGTAAATACCATTGTCATCAGCATTATTGAGTGATAGGATACCAGTGAAAAAAGGTAAAGGAACTTAATATTTATTGAGTAACCATTAACTAATCAACATCGGATCTACATTTTACACAAACTTCATTAAGAGAAAACAATACTGTGTGAGACTGTGAATATCTGTGAATTTTTCAAAGGTTAAAATGAATCTCAGAATTACTAATTTATCAAAGATGAAAAACACAGAGAAGTATGAGTAATATGAGACATGGTGAATAGATATGTTTAGTTGGAATTACAGAAGATGAAAGGAGACAAAATGAAGCAGCAGCAACATTTAAGTGATTAATAGCCAAAAAATTTCCAAATGCAACGAAAGACATTATGTAATTAACCAAGAAAGTGAACCCAAAGAAAACCACACTTGGTGCATCACAGTGAAACTGGTGAAAATAAAAACTAAAGAAAAAAGAAAATTGTAAAAGCAATCCAGGGAGAAAAAGGCATATTGCCTTCAAAGGTGCAAAAATAATACTTAGAACTGATTTCTTAGAAATTATGCAAGCAGGACACAATGAAAAATGACTTTCATGTAGTAGATATGTCAACCCCAAATAATTGTCAACCCAAAATTCTATATACAGAAAAATATTATTTAAACTCAAAGGAGAAATAAATATATTTTCACATGAACAGAACTTAATTTGTATCAGTATGAACTAAAGGAAATGCTAAAGGACTTTCTTTAGGCAGTAGGTTAAACAATTCTAGACAAAATCATGGAAATTATGAAAGAATGAAGAACTCCAGGAGGAGGAAATATGTGGGCTCATCTAAATAAATGTTGACTATACAATAAATGGCAAAAGCGCTTGGTCACTGCAACATTAAAGCAGAAGGAAATAGAGATAGACATAGAATTAATGTATTCTAGGGTTCTCATAATACCTGGGAAGAGATAAAAGTAGTAACTTCAATAAAATTAATAATTCAAAGATGTTATAATCTCTAGGATAACTTCTAAAAGAAGAGTAAAGGAAAGTATAGCTAAACATGCAATTGAGGGGAAAATGGGATAATACAAAGTACTCGATTAGTCCCAAAGAAGGCAAGAAAGGAGAGATAATTGGCCATAAGATAGATGGGAAAACTGAAGACAAATTGTAAAAAGTGTTGGAGTTAGGTCAAAATATATCAATAGTTCTATTAAATGTATATGGCATAAATTCTGCAATTAAAAGGGAAATTTTTTAAAAATAAAAGCATATACAGCTTATAAAGTATTTGCTTCAAATATGAGGACACACAAGCTTTGAAAAGAAAACAGTACAATAACTAACCAAAAAATAGCTAGAATCATTATCCTCATATAAGACAAAACCTACTTTAAGAAAAGTAGTGCTACGAGATCTTAAGACGGACATTTCCTAAGGATGGAAGGGTCAAATCATCAGGATGATGTAACAATTTTAAGTTATATTTGCTTAACTAATATAATTTCAAAATATTTAAAACAGATACATCCACAATCATAGTGAGTGACTTTAAAATAGTTTTCTCAGAATTGAGAGAAAAACAGAAAAAAAAAATCTGTTATAGGCATACCTCGTTCTGTTGTGTTTCACTTTATTGCACTTGGCAGATATTGCATTTTTTCAAATGGAAAAATCCTGGATGTGACAATCCTGCATCAAGCAAGTCTGTTGGCACCATTTTTCCAACAGTATTTTCTCCCTTTGTGGATTTGTTTCATGCTTAGTTGCTCAGTCATGTCCCACTCTGTGACTGTTTGGACTGAAGCCTGTTAGACTCCTCTCTCCATGGGATTTTTCAGGCAAGAATACTGGAGTGGGTTGCCATTTCCTTCGCCAGGGGATCTTCTGGACCTAGGAATCAAACCCATGTCTCCTGTGTTTCCTGCATTACAGGCAGAGTCTTCACCCTCTGAGCCATTGGAAAGCTCTTATGTGTGCAGTAGTATTATGCCTAAAAAACCAATTGCATACCTTATTTTAAAAAAATATATATATATATACTTTTGCTAAAAAATGCTAACCATCATCTGAGTCTACAATTGTGAGAATTGCTAATTCTCACACTGTTTTGAACTTTAAAAAATTATTATGTTTGTTACAGTGCCCTGTGATCAGTGATCTTTGATGTTACTATTGTAATAATTTTGGAGGTGCCATGAACATTGTCTTATTTTAAGAAATTGCCTCAGCCACCCCAGCTTTCAGCAACCATCACCCTCATCAGTCAACAGCCATCACCAGTGAGGCTAGACACTCTACACTGTTTTGAACTTTTAAAAATTATTATGTTTGTTACAGTGCCCTGTGATCAGTGATCTTTGATGTTACTATTGTAATAATTTTGGAGGTGCCATGAACATTGTCTTATTTTAAGAAATTGCCTCAGCCACCCCAGCTTTCAGCAACCATCACCCTCATCAGTCAACAGCCATCACCAGTGAGGCTAGACACTCCATCAGCAAAATGATTACAACCTACTGGAGACTCAGATGGTGGTGAGCATTTTTTAGCAAAAAATTATTTTTAAAATAATGTATGTCCACTGTTTTTTTAGGCATAATACTATTGTACGTGTAAGGGACCACAGTTAAGTCTAAGCATAGCTCTCTTTAAAGCATACGTTTTATATGCAATGGGAAACCAAATAATTTGTGCGACTTGCTTTATTTTGATATTTACTTTATCATGGTGGTTTGAAGCTAAACCCGTGATACCCTAGAAGTATACCTGTAATGATGAAGAAGATGTGGTTAATATACATATCCTAATTTACATAAGCTAGCCTAGTTTTCTTAACTGACTAGACCTAATTGACTTGATTAAATAATAATTGAATATGAATAGACTACGTTCTAACATCACACATGGACTATTTGGTAACTGTCTCTTATACACATCTNTATCCTAATTTACATAAGCTAGCCTAGTTTTCTTAACTGACTAGACCTAATTGACTTGATTAAATAATAATTGAATATGAATAGACTACGTTCTAACATCACACATGGACTATTTGGTAAAGTTCATTGTATTTTGGGACAAAATCAAATTTCACCAAATTTATAGCACTAAAACTATGGAGCACATGTCCTCTGACCAGAGTGAAATTGAACTAGAAATAAGTAACAAAATGAAAATGAGAAATGCTCAAATACTTAGAAATTAAACAATTTATTTCTAAATAATCTGTGAATCAAAGAACAAATTATAGTGGAAATTATCTATTATTCTGAAATGAATGATAGTAAAAATAAGATATATAAAATCATGGGGAATATACCTAAAGCTGTGGTAGAAGGAAATTTATAGGCCTATGATTCATGGGGTTGCAAAGAGTTGGACACGACTGAGTGACTGAACTGGACTGAACTGATCTACATACGAGAAAGAGGAAAATTTAGAAGTTCATGATTTTAGTTTCCATATCAAAGGTTAGAAAAAGAAAAAATTAAACCCAAGGAATGTGCAATAGAGAAAATAATTTAAAAATAATAAACTAGAAAACAAATATACAATAGGAAAAATACTCCAAAATTGATTCTCTGAAAGACTAATAAAATAGACAAATCTCTAGCAAGGCTAACTAGACAAGAATTAGAAGGTGCAAATTATGATTTTATAGCGGGAAAGAGGATATTACTATGGATCATACAAGTATAGAGAATAAAATGTACAACTTTAGGCTAGTATATATTTTTAAATGGGGAAGAAACATGAAAATTTCAAGAATGACATAAATAATCAAAGTTGACCAAGGAGAGACTATCTGAATAATCACATGTAAATAAAGATATTTAAATTGCAATTAAAAATTTTCCAACACACACAAAATCTTCAAGTGCTAATTAGTTTACCAATAAACTTAAAACTACTTATGGAAGAAATAATATCAGTATAATACAAATACTTGCAAGAATTATAAACAGAAAAATAAAGATACTATAAGATCAGTAAAACCTGACAAGAACATTATGCAAAAGGGAAGCTATAAACCAATCATTCTGTATGGGTATAAAAATCCTAAAAAAAATATTGGCAAATTAAATTGAGTCATATATAAAGAAGTTTATACATCTAGATAAAGTTTTATTTGTTCTAAGAATACAAGTAGATTTAACATTGTAATATAAATAATTATATTATTTATCACACTGATGACATAAAAGAGAAAAAAATTTTATCATCTCAATAGATGCAGTGAAAGCATTTGAAAAATTCAATACTTGATCATTATAAAAACTCTCAGCAATCTAAGAACAGAAGGAAATTCACAAAACCTGATAAATAATAACTACAAAAATTCTTACAGCATATATCACATAATATTTGATAGTGGTATGTTGAAAGTTTTGTCCCTTCAATTGGTAATGAGTTGAGGATGGCCCCTATTGCCATATCTAGACAAAATTGTACTGGAGTTCCTATCCAAAGCAGTAAGTGAGGTAAAAGAAATAAGAGGAATAAAGATTTAGTGGAAAAAAAGGAAACTATCATTATATGTAAATGACATAGATGTATTGATACATGTAGAAAAATCAAAATACTATACAGAGATACTATAATATTTACTAATTAGATTTTTCTTTTTAAGGAAATGTTGCCTACCCTCTTCTTTCTTTTTATTTTATTTTACTTTATAATACTGTATTGGTTTTGCCATACATCAACATGAATCTGCCACGGGTGTACACGTGTTCCCCATCTTGAACCCCCCTCCCACCTCCC
>SJYX01002643.1:223524-251306 GCA_006410675.1 Oreotragus oreotragus
GTTAGTATACTGTATTGGTGTTTTTCTTTCTGGCTTACTTCACTCTGTATAATCGGCTCCAGTTTCATCCACCTCATTAGAACTGATTCAAATGTATTCTTTTTAATGGCTGAGTAATACTCCACTGTGTATATGTACCACAGCTTTTTTATCCATTCATCTGCTGATGGACATCTAGGTTGCTTCCATGTCCTGGCTATTATAAACAGTGCTGTGATGAACATTGGGGTACACGTGTCTCTTTCATGACCTCTGAAAAAAAGTTAATAGTAAAAACCAATTATGTTTCTATCACTATGAACAAACAGAAAAGTAAAAAATTAAAGTGTTTACAATCTTTACAATCTCATCAGACCTCTCAAATATCCATGTATCAGTCAAAAGATTTACAATACCTACCCATAGGAAACAATAAAACCTGGTTCAGAAAAATGAAAGAAGTAAATAACCTAAGTGATTTAACATGCTCAAAAATTGGAAGATTCAGTTAAAGACATCAATTAAAAAAACAATCTATGGGTTTAATGCAATTTCACTCATAATCTTAGTGGGTTTTTTGGATATGTCTGCATGGAATATGTGGGCATGTGAGAATGTGTGTATGCAGAATTAACAAGCTAATTCCAACATTTATTTGGAAATATAAAGGGTCCAGCATTGCCAAGTCAAATAATTGGCAATCAAACAAAGTTGCAAGACTTATAGTCTCAACATGAAGATTTATTTCAATGCTACAGTAACTAAGACAGTATGATATTGGCACAAGACAAAATGGAGAGCAAATAGAGATCTATAAACAGATTCAAATATATATGTCCACTTGATTCATGACAATGGTGACACTGCATTGTAATGTGGAAAGGATGACCTTCAATAAGTTATATTGGATATTCACATGGAAAAAAATGAACCTGATACTCTGTCTCACATTATACACAAAAATCAATTTCAGATGCATTATAGTTCTAAATGTAAAAATGGTAAAACTTTATAAAGACAAATTTGAGAATATTTTCGTGACTAGTAGTAGGTTAACATTTCTTAAGGAAGATAGAACACTGCCCATAAAAAAACCTTTTTTTAATTGATCTTCACTACAGTCAGACTTGTGTTTATCAAAATACACCATCAAAAGAGTGCAAATGCAAGCAACAGTGTAAAAGATATTTAAAATACACATATTCAACAATGGACTCTTAGCCAGAATATAGAAAGTGCTTCTATAAATCAATAAGAAAATAAATTGACAACCCAAGAGGAAATAGAGCTTGAACATAAAATTTGAACAAACTTTTTACAAGAGAGGATATCTAAGTAGCCAATAATAGTATGAAAAGATGCTAATTTGTCATTGGCAAAATGCAAATGGAAATCACCATATCTCCACACTCCTGCCAGAATGGCTGAAATGAGAAAGACAGACAGCTACCAAGTATTGGCAAAGATGTGGAGTATTTTAAACTTATACTCTTAGCAGATTCAGTGAATCTCTCAGTTGTGATGCTGAATGAAAGAGGGCAGCATAAAGGGCAGCATACAGTATGATTTCTTTCATATAAAGTGTTAAAACACTTCAGTTCAGTTCAGTCGCTCAGTCGTGTCCGACTCTGCGACCCCATGAATCGCAGCACGCCAGGCCTCCCGGTCCATCACCAACTCCTGGAGTTCACTCAGACTCACGTCCATCGAGTCCATGATGCCATCCAGCCATCTCATGCTCGGTCGTCCCCTTCTCCTCCTGCCCCCAATCCCTCCAAGTATCAAGGTCTTTTCCAATGAGTCAACTCTTCGCATGAGGTGGCCAAAATACTGGAGTTTCAGCTTTAGCATCAGTCCTTCCAAAGAAATCCCAGGGTTGATCTCCTTCAGAATGAACTGGTTGGATCTCCTTGCAGTCCAAGGGACTCTCAAGAGTCTTCTCCAACACCACAGTTCAAAAGCATCGATTCTTCGGTGCTCAGCCTTCTTCACAGTCCAACTCTCACATGTAAAACTAATTGATGGCAAAGATGTAAAAGCGATTAAGCTGTAGAGGTGTCGGTTCTAGTCTGTTTCTTGATCTGGTGGTGATTACACGGGTTTATGGAAACTTTTTTTTGTGATCTCTGCACACTTCTATGTGTTTGTTATGCTATATTAATTATTTAAAATAAAGTTATCACTAAGTAAAGAACTTCAGACAGTTAAGGGAAAGGAATACGTCAGTTTCAAAAGGCTGAAGTCTGGGACTTCCCTGGCTTGTCCAGTGGCTAAGGATCTATGTTTCCACTGCAGAGGGTACAGTGGTCATGGGTTCAACATCTGACTGGGGAACAAAGATCCTGCAAGCTGTGCAGTGTGGCCAAAAATAAAAAAAATATATTAAAATAAAAGGCTGAAATCTTTGTTGGAGAAATGCAGCCCAGGGGACATTCAACTGTGTGTCTGGGGAGGCAGCTGTTATCCCCAGACCTGTTGCCAATACTTTTCCATTATAACAAAACTCATCTGACTCACTTACAGCATTTTGAAGGCAACATCCTTGGAAGTTTGACAAGATCTCACTGCCTAGTTTTCCCAAGGCAGCAACATTATTTGGTACAGAAGGGAGGGACTAGGAGGGGGAAAATGGAGAGCTCTGCTTGCTAATCTAGTGCAGTGTTTCTCCAACTTGAGTGCCCAACACAGCCTCCTGGAGGTTTCTTATCTCACGGGTAGCTGGGCTCCACTCTCAAAGTTTCTGACTCAATAGATGTTCTGAACTAAATATTTGTGACCCTCCCCTAAGGCCAAAACTTGTGTGTTGAAATCCTATCTCCCCATGAGATGATCTTATGAGGTGGAACTTAGGTGGTGTTAGTGGTAAAGAACCTGCCTGCCAATGCAGGAGATGCCAGAGAGGCAGGTTTGGTCCCTGGGTTGGGAAGATCCACTGCAGGAGGAAATGGCAACTCTCTCCAGTATTCTTGCCTGGAGAATTGTCCATGCCTTGTCCATGGGGACATGGACAGAGAAGCCTGGTGAGCTATACGGTCCATAGGGTTGCAAAGAGTTGGATATGACTGAAGTGACTTAGCAGTAGCATTAGGTCATGAGTGGAGCTCTCAAAAATGGGATTAGCGCCCTTAAAAGAAGAGACAAGAGAACCTTCTTTCCCTCTCTGTCTGCTCTCTACATTGTTTGGACACAGTGAGAAGAAAGCCATGTGCAAATCAGAAGAGAGCATCCCTAGACACAGGATCTGCTGGTGCCTTAATTTCGGTCTTCCAAATCTCCAGAACTATGAAAAATAAATGTCTATTGTTTAAGTCATCCAGTCTCTGATGATATTCTGTTATAGCAGCCTGAACTGACTAAGGTAGGTCTGAGCTGGCCTGCCAAGTTTGCATTTGTGCCAGTTCCTAGGGGATGTTGACACCAATGCTGCTGGTCCAGACACCACACTTGGAGACCCACTGATCTAGAGCACCCAGAGTGAGTCCTTTACAGGAAGAGCCAGATATTATTGCTGGTGGTGGAAACTGGGTCATTGTTCAGACATATCCAGCCATGAGGTCCCAATTTCATTGTTCATAGCTCGTTCTCCAGAAAGTCTCTTCCACCTCCAGAACTGGATTTTATGAGTTAATTATATGTGTTTTTAAAAGAGAGTTTAATTTTAATACATCAATGCCTTGCTCTTATACCTGGTGAGTCACTGTGGGCAGAGAAACCTTTCGTAAGTGAACATCCCTCCCTGCTCATGATTTCATTGGGAGTTTGGCATTTTGAATAGTTCAGCTTTAAACCCAGGGACATCTGAGCAGGTGACATAATCTCTGTCTCTGGTGATGACTGTCCCCCATGGTAAGATGATTGTGACTTGATTTCTCTTTGTGTTAGAAAAACTGGCTTTATACTTGGCATAAGCACTAGTGTTGGGAGCAAGGGGTGCAAAGGGAATGGACAGGGAACAAAGAGGCTGCAGATCCAGCTGCCTGCTTCCCTGTCATGAGGTTTACTATGCAGTACATCATGTGTCTCAAAAAGATCAGCTGAGGCTGTTACATTTTCCATCCCCAAATGACTCTTTTGCTTTGCACATGCATTTCAAAGGCTTAGGGTTGTTTGCAAAACACTGTCGTAACCACAGAATTTCCCATCTTGCAGCTGGAGAGTCTTTTATTCAAAAGGGTCTGGGACTTTCCAAGTGTGCAGTGTCTTATCTTAGCAGTAGTCATGTCTCCTCTCTTGGGATTGACTTGCCATGAGACATTCTTAGCTTAAGATCAGCCGCGGTGGCTTTGTTTGGCCTGGACACTGCCATTTTATTTGGCACCCCACTATTGCCAGATAAAAAATTATTTCCCCTGTTTACTCATCCATCCACAGCCACAAAAAAAGTCCTCTTTCCCAGAGACCTACTCTCTGTTGGTTCTCATCAGTTAAGGTAATCTAGCTTGGAGGCTAGTAGAAGAAACTATTAGTGCCTCACTCCAACCTCAGTCTTTAAGTGTACTCTTACTGACTTTGAACTGCTAGGATCTGCTTCTCTGTGCCTAGGGTCTTTCCCTCCCAGAACCCTGAACATTTGCTCTGCCTGTTTTAACAGCAGACCTGATGGATGGTCCAGAAACAGCTCTCAATCAGTGACTGTCAGGTATTGGTACACAGATGCCCCAGACCATTTGCTTCTAGGGTGGGATAAGCTGTACTGTTTCCCAAATTTTCCCAAGATAACCAGTTTAAAAATGCATTATTTATTGGTTTCCTTCCAAGCAATTGTGTATGCAACAGCTATTGAGTGACCATGGTTTGCCAGGTACTGTTCTAGACTCAGCATATAAAGGATGAGTGAAATTGATGTGGTTCTTGCCATCTAGCAGGAGAAACAGATAATAAACAGCCTCACAAATATATGTATAATTTCAAAGTTGCACTCAGTCCTATTAGGACCCAAACAAGGTGCATGGTGGGTGGATTAAGTGATCAATCTACATGATGCAGTGGTGGAGGACGGTCCCACTGGACAGGTGGTATTGAATCTGAGGTTTGAAGGATGAAAGAGGGTCAGCCATGTGAAGAGCTCGGGGAGGAGAGAGTACGAAGGCATTAGAATGGGAAAGAATTGAGGATTTTCTTGAAATGGAAGGAGAGCTAACAAAAGAAGAAGGAAGAGTGGTACTCAATTAAGTTGGGGAGGCAGGTAGGGATTAGAGAGCATCCATGACCTTGAAGAGTGCCTAGGTGGATAGGCATGTGTGTGTATGTGCGCTTGTTTGCAGATGCCTTGTGAGCATGTGTGTGTAGCTGTTTTTTGTATTTCTGTACACCCAGTAGTATGTTATTGAATAGCAAGTATTTTCATCTTGCCCATGTCTGCACTCATGTGACTGCCTCTGTGTGTGTGTTTTATTTTGAAGCACCATTCTGTTGATGTTTTCAAATGGAATTTCTGATATTTAGCTACAAATATATTTTCGTATATTTTTACCATGGTGACACCTGGAGCAGTGGGCCTGATTATTTGAGTATGTTTGTGAAACTATATGGATGAATGTGTCATTGTGCATGAGAGCATGAACACTGGTGTGCATATTTGTGTGTGACTATATCTGCATTGTCTTTTGTATATGTGGTGTAGCTGCCGTGTGTGTGTGTGTGTTTTATGAGTGTGGGATTGTATGGGTGTTTGTGTCTCTGTGTGAAGTTCTGGAAATAGTCTTGCCCTCAACCAGACCACAGAATCTTGGAATTTTTATAGCTCACATTTGCTAGCAAGATGCAAACTTTATTTGCAGTTACCGTAATGGCTGGTTTTATTTTATATTTTCAATATTTCTGGCCTTCTAAAATCTGGATTCTGAATACTTTATGTGAATGTGTGAATATGTGTGTGCATGTGTTTATTTCTCTTATTTCCAGTAAGTCAGCTTCAACAAGGCCAAAATCCTTACCCCTGTCTTTATGAGTTAATATCTTTATTTAGAAGTGAGTTTCAGACCTGAAATAGAGTGATTTCCTTAGGCAGCATTTTTTTTTTTTCAGTTAATATCCCAGTTGTAAGAGGATACAGCAGCTTGATTATTGGAGTCCCATGGATGTTCTGCCAGACTGATGTCAGGGAACTGGAGACAATAGCTCTCAGGGGAAGAGAGTGGTGCTCAGCTTTTTGAATGGATGTTCCTTCAGTTCCTTGGTCCTGGGAATACATTCAAAATAATTCCTACATAATCATGAACAACAACTCTGGGCAATGACAAGGGCTCTGGATTAACTCTTTTTCATGCAGCTTCTCATGTGGGGGTGCCCTATTTTGTCTTCCAAGTAGAATTGTTGAGTGTGACAAGACTTATAAAGATCATGCATTCTAGTCTACACTACAGATTCTTATCTCATAAGTGGTCATTCATCTTCAATACATCTGTAATAGATCGACTATATTGGTGGCCCCAGTTAATGCCCTCCCTGTATCCATGCCCTTTTGAATTCTAATTTCATGGTCCCCTCCCTTTCTGTCTCTGGGCTCAGCCATGTGACTTGGTTAGGCCCATGAGATGTTAGCCAACTTAATGCAAGCAGAAGTGTGAAGAAGCACGTATGAGTCTTTACTTCCTCTTTATTGTTTTCTGTGATTACCTTAAGAATAAGCCCATGCCATCCTGCTGGAGGATATGAGGCCACATGCAGCAGGGATGAGTTGCCCCAGCCTAGGCAATTTTAGACTAGCCATCCTTCAGCAAACTGACAGACTGAGGATAGACACATCTCACACTGGAGAGAGAGCCCAGTTAAGATCAACCCAGCCCAGCCCAGACGAACAGAACCATCCAGGCAACCCATAAACTCAAGAGAAATAATAAATGGCTGCTGTTTTAAGCCACTTGGTTTAGAGATGGCTTGTTATGCAGGTATAGCCAACTGATACAACAGCCAATGGTAGTTGCTTATTATTGGAAGAAGTCCATTTCATTGTGTGTCAACTATGATTTGTTATAGATGTAGAGCTGGAATCTGCTTCTTACAATTTCTGACTCTGCCCTTTGGGTGTCTGTGAAAGAAGCCCATTTCTCCTTCCACCATGACCTTCAAGAATGTGATGAAAATGATCACAGCAGATGACCACAGCTGCCCCCAGTGTGGATTGCCCACTTCTTCTTTGGTCCACCTCTAATCCATTTGCGACAGAGCAGAAATGATCCTCTTAAACACAGTTATGCCACAGCTTGTTAAGAACCCTCCCATAGTTTATAGCTTTTCATTATACTTAGGTTAAAATTTGAACTCCTTTCTATTACCCTGCAGTTTTCTGTCTCGGTTTACCCTCAACCTCACCTTGACACACCTCTGCCTTTGCCCCTCTACTCTTAACACTCAGCTTTAAGTTTCCTGATATAGCTCAGATTTTTCTCACTTGATGGTTCTACTTATCTATCTATAATCTGTCTACTTATCTATAGAGTTTCAGCTATTGCAACCCTATCTGAGATGAATCCCAGTTTTTGGTGAATCCCATACAGTGTTTGGTAAGAGTTGGCAATTCTCTCTCAAAAGTCATTTAGCATTCAAGATAAATTCACATTAATTGTTTAACTTCCAGTAAATAGAATTTAAATTATGTAAAACATAATTGATTGTCTAGTTCAAGTATTGTTTTGAGGGCTTTATTTTTGGGAATAGAAAATATATATAAGACCTTCAAAGGATTTAATACTATTCTTGCTTTTGTTACCCTTATTCTCCTCACAAGGCAGTAAGTTTTTCTATTGTGAATTCTCTGGCCATAGAGAGTTTTTGACAAGTCAATCCAAGCGTTGGGGGAAAGCTTCCTAAAAAATGTATTATGTTTAATACATAAGCACTTTTTAGTTCTCTTTCCCAAATTCTTTCACTACTTCAGCTCATTTGAGCAAGAAAATATTCCTATGAGGTAGATAGGGAAGACTTTATCATTCCTATCTTATTAGATGATAAAACTAAATCAACTTGAAATCATATTGGTTGGACACAAAATGAACTCACTATAGGCCAAGCATACTGAGAAAACTGTGAAGAAAAATGAGACAGATTAACACTTTGACTCCATTCCCTGTATCTTTCCAGTTAAATTACCTTGTTTTCCTTTCACGGCTACAAACTTGGCTTTGCTAGTGCAGACCTGACCTGAATCTGCCATGTTTGGATCTGTCCATGCTTTTGCATAGAGGGATGACCTTAATGTATTTGTAGAATCTACATGCAGTACACTAAAGGCCATCTGGCAAATGCAAATACAGCAAATGGAAAATGCATTTCAGGTGTGGGTCAAAACTGTCCCAGCAAGATAAACAACCACAGTGACAGGGACGCTGGCTGTCCAGATACATGCCGAACGTCTCTTTGAATTAAAAGCAGAGTGTTTGATGATTTCATGTCTTTCCCATCTGAAAATTTAATCTTCATTGGGTGGAGGAAGTCATCTGGGTCACTGACTTTCTCAGCCAGATTCTCACCAACAAAAACGTATTATTTGGTTGAGTGGAAGTGACGGGAACCTTGGGAGAGGTGACAGAGTGAGGAGTTAAAACTGGGGACAGTCAGAAGATGGGAAAGGGGAATTTAAAACAATTGAGAGGAAAAAAAAAAAGTCAGCTTGAATCTGTGGGCTAAGGCTTCAAAATGCAGGGTGACAATGGCTGGAAAATCTCTCCAAAGTGCAATTCTGCCTGTGCAATTTTTTCCAGCAATGGAGACCATGGAGAAGTAACCAAAGAAACCAGTGTGGTTAGCCAGGGAGCTCTGATGAATGCCAGTGCAGAAGAGACACCCAGAAAGATGGAAAGAAGGACTCAGGATCAAGAGCAATATAGACGAGACGGCAGGGAGACAAGAAGACTGTGGCTCGGAGAGTCAGTTCAGCAGGATCTGAGGGTTAAAATTTGTTGAGGAAAGCATAACAGTCGTCTTCCAAAAGGTGGTCTTTAGAAGATGCTCTTAAAAGCTCTAAAGTCATTTTTCACGGAGGCAGTAGATCTTTGAAGGGATAAACTGGCTTTGTGGTACTGATGGGGGAATTGGAGAGAGAATTTAAACCTGAACAATGTGGAAGACATCTTGATGAGGTCAAGAGGCACAAACCTCAAAATAGGAGAAGGGACTTGGAAAGAAGTCCCGTGTCTTCCACCACCTCCAGTCTCATGGTCTCCTCAGGTACCCAGAGGACTTAGGAATGGGGTCCTTGAACATCACTAATGAACTTTGGAAGAATTCATGGAAAAAGGTAAGAGTAGTGGAAGACTGGAGGGAGCTAAGTGCAAGTGAGTGAAAGGAGCTCAGTCGTGTCCGACCCTTTGTGACCCCACGGGCTATACAGTCTGGGGAATTCTCTAGGCCAGAATGCTGGAGTGGGCAGCCTCTCCCTTCTTCAGGAGATCTTCCCAATCCAGGGATCGAACCCAAGTCTCCTGCATTGCAGGCAGATTCTTTACCAGCTTAGCCACAAGGGAAGCCCAAGAATACTGGAGTGGGTAGCCTATCCCTCCTCCAGTAGATCTTCCTGACCCAGGAATCAAACCAGGGTCTCCTGCATTGCAGGCAGATTTTTTTTTTTTTTTTAACCAACTGAGCAATGAGGGAAGCCTGGAGACAGATAAATGTCATCCCAAATTTCAACAGAGGAGGAGCAAGGTTTCCATGAACCTCCAGGGGATGAGTTTGTTGTTGGTACCCAAAGATTTTAGACTAGATTATTAAAGGAGTTAATTTGTAAACACATGGAAGAGGAAAGTATGGTCACAGGGGCTCAGCTTGTGTTCACTCAGAAGTTATAGCAGATCAGTTCTAACCATTTCTTTTATAGTTACACACGGATGGACTATGGAAGTGAGTTTGTTCCTAGAATCTAGGTGGTCAGCTGGACATGTGAAAACACATCTTATAAAACCTCTTTGGACAAGATGGTTAAATATGGATTAGAAGACAACAATAACAATGATAATAGTGTTAACATTAATTTAGTGTTTGTGTGCTGTGTGTGTGTGCACGCAGTCACTCAGTCAACTCTTTGTGACCCCATGGACTGTCTCGCCTGTCAGGCTCCTCTGTCCATGGAATTTTCTAGGCAAGAGTACTAGAGTGGGTTGTCATGCCCTCCTCCAGGGGATCTTCCTGACCCAGGGATCAAACACACATTTCCTGCATGGCAGGTGGATTCTTTACCAGTGCGCCACCCAGGAAGCCTAGTGTTTACTGTAATATGTCAAACACTAAAGATTCAAGGCAGGAGGAGAAGGGGACGACAGAGGGTGAGATGGTTGGAGGGCATGACCAACTCGATGGACATGAGTTTGAGCAAGCTCTGGGAAGTGGTGATGGACAGGGAGGCCTGGCATGCTGCCGTCCATGGGGTCAAAAAGTATTGGCCACGACTGAACAACTGAACTGAAACACTTCCAGGTTACTAAGAGTTTGGTAGTCTTCTATGTCAGTCAGAGTTTGCTAGGAAACAGAACTATCTATCTACCTACTTATCTATTTCTAGTCTCTATATGGAGAAGGAAATGGCAACCCACTCCAGTGTTCTTGCCTGGAGAATCCCAGGGATGGGGGAGCCTGGTGGGCTGCCATCTGTGGGGTTGCACAGAGTTGGACACGACTGAAGCGACTTAGCAGTAGCATATATGTATCTGCATCTAATCTATCTACCTATCTATCTAAATTATAAGAATTGTCTCACGTGCATATGGAGGCTGAGAAGTGCCACAATACTCTGTCTGCAAGCCAAAGAACCAGGAAATCTGGTGGCATCATTTAGTCTGTGTTTGAAGACCTGGGAATCTTGTTGCTGATGATGTAATCATGGTTTGAACTGGGAGCACAATGTCTGAGAGCAGGAAGAGATGGGTGTCTCAGGTCAAGCAGAGAGAGCGAATTAGCCTTTCCTCCTCTGTTTCTGCTCAATTGACACCTTCAGTGGATTGAATGATGCCCATCCATGGGTGATGCCTCATCCATGGTGGCTGAGGGTGCTTTACTCAGTCTACTGATTCAAGTGCTAATCTCTTCTAGAAACATTCTCGCAGACACACCCAGAAATAATGTTTCACCTGTTATCTGGACATCCCTTTTTCCCAGTTAAGTTGATCCATAAAGTACACCATCACATCTTTGAACTACTGTCAAACACAAAATAGACTCATGTCAACTGGGAGAGCGATCTCCAGTGAGTCCCAGTGTTGTGTCCTTGACCTTAATCCAATCAGCACCGTGATTCCTGCACCGAATGATTCTTCTTAGGAATGACATGAGGCTGGGAGACAGGGAGAATAAACACTCCAGGTGACAGTCAGAAATGGACAAAGAACTTGACAGGCAGGAACAATGGAATGAATCTAACATGAAGGAAAGTTCCAGTAGTAACCACTCAGAAAAACTTCCTGTTCACTGTAGCATAAAGAAGTGGGTGGGCAGTTACTCAAATTAAGAAGCTAGAATTTCAGATGAAGACACAGTTTGTGTCAAAAAAAAAATGGGATATTCCCCTGGCAAAAATTGTTAATGAGAGTTCAGGCCATATTAATAGAAGTATAGTATCCATTATGTGGGAGGTGATAGTTCTCTGCTTAGCACCCATCATTTCTTACCTAGAGGACCTTGTTTGTGTTTTAGTGACAATACAAATAGTGATGGGTTTACACTTGTTTAATATCATTTCTCTGGTTTCCTTTGATGGTTTCACTATCATATTTACAAATCATATCCGGATTCCTTTCTGTGACACTTTTGAATCTTTCCCCTGTCCTTCTCACATCTACAACCTCAATCCATCCTGCTTCTCCCCTCATTCATTAAATTCTTTTGCTCCAAACAGGCTGAGTGTGTTCTCATCTTAATACCTTTTCAATTACTCTGTTCCCTACTTAAACACATTTTCCCAAGAAATTTCCCTGGTTCTATCCTTCATTTAATTCAGGTCTCTGCTTAATATCATCTTTTTAAAAAAAGAAAGAAAAGAAAGGTTTTTCTGACTTATTTGTTTAAAGAAGAACTTCATCATCTGTCTCTTTCCATGCTCTTTCATTTTTCACCAAAGCACATAACACACTGGCCATTACTGTATATGTTTAGGTGTTTATTATTGTCTGACTCCCTCATTAGAGCATATGCTGTAAGAAGTTGGAGACATAATGGTTTCAGTCACTCCCAGCACAGTGCCTAGTGTATTGGAGGCTCATAGTAGCTGCTCAATAAAAACACGTAATGAATGGTGAATAAACAATGAAATGAATGAACATCCTGTAGAACTCATGTTTCATGGAACACATTTTGGCAAATGTTGTGCAAGGTTTTTAGAGCTTTCTACTTTGGACATAAGACAGAAGATAAAGCAGAGAAATAGAAAATGTTTGGGGAATTCTCTGATTTGCACCTATTTTGCTTGGCTTTAGTCCCTAACCCCTATCTTATATAGTCTTAAAATCCCCCTCTCAGGAATTCTCTCTTACTTGGGCCCTGCAGGTAGGTCTTGCCCTTTCCTTCGGGACCCTCGTAGGATGAAGACACTGTTACCTGTCATCTCTCACCATCTTGCAGCTCTTCTGAACTTGACATTGAAAGACCCATTTTCCCTAAACCTACTTTTTCCTGTTCTGGGAAATTCCTCAGAAGTGAGTTCACTAGCTGATATTCCTTTGGGAAAAATGACAGATTACTCCCTATTTATTTTTTGTTAAGTAATGATCTTAAGTCTTCCAGTTTTATGATGTCAATAAGTTGCTTAAATGCACATTTAAAAAATCCAACTCTTTGACTGCAGGAAGACGCCGTGTGTGTGTGTGTGTGTGTGTGTGTGTGTGTGTGTAAAATACAGTATTTAACATAAAGTCTTAACAATAGCAAGGGTTGAGGATATTTTTGCTGCCTTTCAGAATGGTTGGTGAAGGCTGTCTTGGTTAAAAAAGTGATTCAGGTATACTTAGGTTTCCCAGAGAGACCCATTTTTGAATGGATCTTCATTCCAGAGACAGTCCTTCATTGATTTAACAAACATTTACTGAATATTTCCACACGCTTTCACACCCTGGCCTTACCATCCTGACTTGTGGCCTGTCCTCACACTTTCTCTTCATATCAGCTTGGAAAGAAAATTGTTTTATTTAGTATATACATTTCTCAACATACAAAAAATAAAATGCTGTGATTTTATTAAACAACCAGTAAGAAGTCCAACCACATATCCCCTACCCCAGCTTAGTTCTTCATAATCACTGTGAGGATTGCTATACAACCCTCAGAAAACCTGTAGCAAAAACTGAGATTGAAAACTGATTTCTGAAATATTTGTCTTAGGCCTTTTATTTAGGTGGTTACTTCATTAGTTTTGGCATTAAAAAATAATTTTGCTTTTTAATTTTTATTTTGTTGTGTATATTTTTTATTGGAGTGTGGTTGATTTGCAGTGTTGTTAGTTTCAGGTGTACAGAAAAGTGATTCAGATACATGTGCACACACATATATGTTCTTTTAAATTATAAGTTATTATAAGATATTAAATATAGTTCCCTGCTATACAGGAGGTTCTTGTTATTTACCTATTTTATGTATAATAGTGTGTATCTATTCATCCCAAACTCCTAATTTCTCCTTCCCTCCTCCCAAGAAAGGGGCTGTTTTTAAAGAATTAGTTTTTCTTTGCTCACAGTCCTATTGAACACTGCCCAGAGAAGATATGATTTGCAATTATGTAAAAGTAATTACTGAACTCAGAAATTACTAAGCATCTTTTCTGTAATCCTCTGGTCTCATCCATTGGTGGTGTTTGGTTGATGAACATTTATTGTCAATCACCAGTAATTAATTTCCATGGATCTCTTGTCACTCATGGGTAGAGTTAGGAGCTGGGTAGATTGAGGTAGTATGGTTATTTCCTACGTGACCTTAATCAAGTTGCTTTCTTTCTTTTTTTTTTTTGTCCAATTCCTGTATGTTTAAGAATTGGGAAAATGATAAAACTTCTCTCGAAGGTGTATTAGGAAAGTGGAAGGGGATAGAACGTTGGAAGTACTTCGCAAGGGTAGTTGTAGTAATTGGTATGGCTCTTGCCCTTTTGGAGCCATATGACATCACCTGGGGCTGATCAGAGGCAGTGGGAGCTGATTTCTGATAGAAAAAGAAAAGGCCTTCATGGTACAATCACTTTGAAAGAAGTTTGGTGGTTTCTTACAAAACTAAAATACTCATCATACTGACCAGAGATCATGCTCCTTAGTATTTATGCAAAGGAGTTGAAAACTTATATCCCCACAAACACCTGCACATGGATGTTTGCCAAAACTTGGAGCAACCAAGATGTCCTTCAGTAGATAAGTGGATAAATACATTGGATGTAGTACATCCAGACAATTCACTGCTGAAGAGAAGCGACCTCTCAAGTCATGAAAAGACAGGGAGGAACCTTAAATGACTATCACTAGACTTCTGCGGTGGTTCAGTGGCTAAGAATCCACCTTCCAATGCAGGGGACATGGGTTCGATCCCTGGTCTGGGAAGATCCCACGTGGAGCGGAGCAGCTGAGCTCACGCACCACAGCTACAGAGCCTGCACTCTAGAGCCTTCGAGAGCTCCAGCTACTGAAGCTCATGCGCTTTAGAGCCTGTGCTCGGTAACGAGAGAAGCCACCACAGCGAGAAGCCCAGGCACCACAAGGAAGAGCAGACCCTGCTCGCCGTAGCGAGAGAAAGCCTGCTCCCAGCAAGGAAGACTCAGTGCAGGCAGAAACAGATAAATAAACATATAATTTTAAACACGACGATCACCAAGCGAAAGAAGTCAATATGAAAGGGCTACATACTATACAGTTCCCACTAAATGACATTCTGAAAAAAGGTAAAACTATGACAGCAAAAAGATGTGCGGTTGCCAGGGGTTGGGGGGAGGAAGGTGAGTAAATGGAGCTCAGAGGATTTTTAGGGCAGTGAAAATACTCTGCATGATGTTTGCAGTGATGGATACATGTTATTATTACATTTTCCCAAACCCATAGAATACAGAACACCAAGAATGAACCATGAGGTAAACTATGGACTTTGGGTGATTCTGATGGGTCCACGTGTGTTCCGTTGTAACAAATGCACCACCGTTGAAGGAATGTGGGTAATGCCAGAGGCTATGCATGTCTGGGGACAGAGAGTATACATAAAAAATCGATATCCTCCTCTCAATTTTGCTGTGAATCTAAAACTGCTCTAAAAAGTTCTTAAAAATAAATAAATAAATAACTCTTCAAAGTATTGTCAACTTACTCCAGCAACAAAACCCACATGATCTGTTGTTGTTTTACTTGTGTGTGTGTGTGTGTTGAGGAGGGCATTTCCCAAACTCCTCATCCTTCAAAGTCTTTATCCAATTTAATCCTGAAGGTGTGTTGGTTCCATGCAACAGGGACACACTTGGTAATGAAGCCTCAAGGGATGGGAAGGAGTCCTACACATTCAGGGACCTGTTCATCCCTCCCTTCCTTCCTTCCTTCTTAATTGCTTTCATGATTGATGGGTAACAACTTCACGGCAGGCGGTGGAGTCCCCTTTTTCAGCTTCCACACGTGTACATGTAGCTCACAGGCCATTTAACAGGGCGCACACCAGTCCCAAGCCTTCACCCCCTACTCGGTACCGCAACCCTTCCAGATGTGCAGCTGTACTTGTCCCCATGGGCAAGAGGAACTGTTCTAGAGTGTAAGCAAAGTCGTGATTTCAAAAGACTAAATGGGCAGGGAGATAGGACTGAAACAGGAGCCCGGAAGGCAGATTAGTCCCATTTTCAAAGCCTAGTTCTTTCTCTTCATGGTTGTATAGGCCTATTTGTACTGCCTCTCAGTTTCCCTGCCTTTAAAATGAGAGTCATCAACCTTTATCACATTAACACACCTGAATCCAGTGAGAAAACAACACACGAGACAGTAGCTGCAGGGTCTGGCACAGCTGAGATGTTCAGTAATGACTTCAGAGCCTCTTCTTCTTGTAACACTTTCTATTTGAGTTTTTTTTTCCTGGCTGCACCACAAGATTTGCAGGATCTTAGTTCTCAGATTAGGGATGGAACCCAGACTCCTGGCGGTGAGGTGCAGGGTCCTAACCGCTGGGCCACCAGGGAATCCTCAATACTTTATATTTGATTTAGGATGAGAGATAAGAAATGAGCTTCCCTGTGGCTCACCTGAGAGCAAAGTGGCTTTATTGCAGCTGATCTTCTAAGAAGACAGAAAAAGTTGTGTTCTCAGAGCCTCTGATCCTTGACTGTTTATTTAGGTTGGGTGAGAACTTGGTCAGGACATGGAGTCCTCTTGCTCACTTAGCATTTGAAAAACACTCACAGAGGGCACTGCTAGCTCTGGAAGAAGAACCTGGGGAGCAGGGAAAACACAAGGAGGAACCGAAGACTCTGAGCCCGGCTATCCCATGGCCACAAATTCCAGCTGCAGCCCTGTTCTTGGCTGGCCCCACCTGCCCATCTATAATTAAAGTCGTGTCTACAGTTAGGCAGATTATAAGGGGAGTGAGGAAGGATGTCAGCAAGTCATAATTTCCAGAATCAAAGCCCTTTCCCCCCCATCTTTTTTCCCTCCCTCTTCTGGATTTGGCAGCAGGATTCCTCAAAAGTAGGCCATGATGTCCTTTCCTCAAGTTCACTGCAAATGGGCAAGGAGTGCCCCACAGGCTGCCAAGGCCTGGATTCTAGTTCTTGCAGGCATTGAGCAGAGAACTTTCCAGAACTTTCCTTGGACGCTCACCTCTGGCCAGGGAGGCAAACATTTGTCATGGAAGATTTTTCTTTCCTTTTTTTTTTTTTTTTCATAAACAAGAGTTTGTAATAAATAAGGAATCATTTGCAAATACCCACATATCTTGCCCAATTTTATTTTTAATTGTAAAGGGCATGTGTGCTGATGCACAGTTGTAGAAAATAGGTCCAGATGTCAAGTTGGAAAGGTCTTTGGGGGAAGGGTCTTGGGATTTCAAGGTCTATTTGGAATCATCATCCCTTTGGTTACAGCCATCATGGAAAGAGAACTTTTCAGACAGAGTGCGTGAAAAATATTGGGTCTGGGTCGGGGCTCTATTGTTAATATTATTTTCATAAAAATAACCACAAGCCTGACCTGGCACTATGTTAACGTTTCCTTAACAGAGGCTGCTGCCATCAAGAAAACAATAACCTTTAGGACACCCAAACAGTGGGCCAATGGACAAGGCTGAGACACCTGGAAGGTTCCTCTTTCGGTCAGGACACTGTGTGTTTGACATCATTAAGGTAGAGACATAAAAGCTGTAAAACAAGTTTCGAAAGAAATTTCAGACGATAAATAGATACCTGTGAATCATGGAGATTTCCTTCACTAAATTACAAGCCTAGCCTGAAAGTTGTGTGTTGATCACTTCTCCCATATCCATGCTGATTGATTAGTAGTGGCTGCCTGAAAGTGGTCATTTAGGAACGTCTGCTTTAGAGACGGAAGAGGGCAGGAATGGCTCCTGTGCTGTGTGTTCCAACCTGAGTGTGTCCCCAAGTGCAGCCTCTGGGACTTGCGGGGTTCCCATGACAACCAAGGATGACCTCACTGCTTTCCTCCTCTGCTTCTCTTCCTCCCCTCCTCCGCTCCGTCCTCCCTCTCCCCTCCCCATTCTGTCGTCCTCCTTCCCCCCTCCTCCCCCGTCTCTTTCCTCCCCTTTCTTCTCTGTTCCCTTTCTCCCTTTCTTATCCTAGAAAGGAGACTCACTTTGTGCCAAACACCACTAAATCCTTTTACATTTATCATCTTATTTAATCCTTAAACAACCCTTAGATTGATAGTAATTCCATTTCTAAAGACTGGAGAACAGGAGCACAGAGAGATCTGCCAAAATGACATAGTGTCCGAGCAGGAAGGGGCGCCAGGACTCTCTGAAGGTGTAGCTTCTGCCTGCCTTCACTGTGTCTGTGGTCCTGCCACTGTGCTCTCCATGGCCCCAAGGCTGTTCCTCTCCCGCTGCCCCATAGCTGTCAGCAGTGTTTTTGATTCTTGAGTCACGAAAGATTGAGCTGGTTAATGAGAACTGTGGGAGTGGAGGTTTGTGATTATTATGTTTTAATTAAACAAAATTTCCCCTCTTGCATCTTCTTCGCTTCTGTTTAAGCTGTGCTGCGAACGGTAACATTTTGACCAAATTAGCCCTCTGGTGGGAGCTTCCAAGAAGAATATTCTGGAGCATCATCTGAGCATCTGACAATTCCCTGATCAGCATGTTGAATGATGATGTTAACCAGCACCACTGGAGCGCAGATTCCCAAGTTCAATTCCTCAGGGCAGAGTTGGGGTGGGCAGCTGGAAGAGAGTTGGTATTTTGGTTGATCTCTTCCAGACCCTGCTGGTTGGGAAGAGCAGCTGCCCTCACATGAGCTTGCTTTGCATCAGGGTAGATTTTGGGCCAGGAATGGACAGGCTGAGGGCTCTGCCAGATGAGGAGAAGGGCAGGTTGGCTGAGCTCAGTTCTCTAGAGATGTCATGGCAAGAGTGGTCCTATCCCTCCAGATTCTGTGTTGGCTCATGGCCTCACCCCTCCTGGCCAGCAGTTTGCTTTCCAATTGCCTCAGGTGAAGTTAAGTGACTGAGTGTTTCCCATCAGGGCCAGAAGGAACTCATGTGCCCTCTGTTCCAACATTCTGATTTGTAAGGAGCACCATCTTAGTATCTGAGCCACGAGTCACGGTGCCAGTACACGTGTGTTCCCAGGTCTACTTTCTCAGCTGGCAGGATGGCAAAGTTCCTCTCCAGAGGCACAGTGGGAAGGGGCCAAACAGGACAAGAGGGCAGGAACAATCTTAAGTAACTTACAAAATATACACCTCAGAGCCTGGTTGTTTGCTTGCTTGTATGTTTGTTTTGTTTTGATTTATAATCACATATCAGTGATTCTTTTGCCAATAGTCTAGCTCCAAGAAGCCAGATTAATAGGGAAGAAAGGCATCCTACTTTCTGGGTCTATTTCAGTGGTTCTTTGTTTTAAATGTATGTTGGTAATCTTCTAAGGGAGATTTGAAGAATATTGATGCCTGGGTCCCATCCCTAGAGATTCTGATATAATTGTTTCGGTTGAAGCTTTTATATCATGATTTAAAAGCTCCACAGGTGATTCCAAGGTTCAGCTAAACTTTGAGAATCCCTGGTTTATATGACACTTGATATTTGAGTGCAGGCAGAAAGTTTTAGAAATCAAAACAATAGGGACTATCCTGGTGGCTCAGTGGTAAAGAATCCACCTGCCAAAGCAGGAGACACAGGTTCAAACCCTGGTCCGGGAAGATCCCACATGCTGCAGAGCAACTACGTTCAGGCACCACAGCTATTAAGCCTGTGCTCAAGAGCCTGGGAACCACAACCACCGAAACCCAAACAGCTAAAGTCTGTGCTCCCCCAAAGAGAAGTCATAGCAACGAGAAGCCCCAATACCACAGCTAGAGAGTAGACCCCACTTGCCCCAACTAGAGAAAAAAACCCATGCAGCCAGAAAGACCCAGCACAGCCAAAAATACACAAATGAATGAATAAATAAAATTATATAGAAAAGAAATCAAAACAGTAACCTAAATAGATAACTTTTCTTGCATATCCATGTGCCAGACACTGTGGGAGGTCCTTGGCCTCCATTATCTCATTGACTTTTCAAAAACTGTATATCTGAGTCATCTGCAAGGCTTGTTAAAACACAGGGGTCTGATCCTCACCTCTGGGATTTCTAATTCAGTGGGTGTGACAGGCAGACCTCACAATAGTCTTCCTTCCTGGTATTCTTGCTCTTGTGTCCCCTGGAGTGTGAACTGATGTTATTAATTGGCTTCTAAAGAATGGAATATGGGAAAAGAGATGGAGTACCATTTCTGCAATGAAGTTTAAAAAAAAATGCTGTGGATTCTATCACTCTTTCTTGCTCTCTCCTACATCTCTCTTCCTGGGGGAAGACTCAGTTGTGTCATGAGGCAGTCCTAGGATGAGGTCCATATGGCAAGTGTGTCTAGATTTCTGACACACAGAAGCTGAGATACACTTGATTCTTTTAGCTGCTAAATTTTGGGGTCATTTGTTAAGCAGTGGGTCAGGGGATTTTCATTTCTAACACACTTCTAGGTGATGCTGAAGATGCCAATCAAGGGATCATGCTTTGAGACTCACCGCCCTATACCAATTCGAGGAAAATATTATTACTATACCCATTATACAGATGGAGAAACTCTGTTGGAAGCTTTTTTTAAAAAAATAAATTTATTTATTTTAATTGGAGGTTAATTACTTTACAATATTGTATTGGTTTTGCCATACATCAACATGAATCCGCCACAGGTGTACATGTGTTCCCCATCCTGAACCCCTCCCCTCCTCCCTCCCTGTACCATCCCTCTGGGTCGTCTCAGTACACCAGCCCCAAGCATCCAGTATCATGCATCGAACCTGGACTGGCGATTCGTTTCATATATGATATACAGAATGGAGTGTTAGCCATTAAAAAGAATACATTTGAATCAGTTCTAATGAGGTGGATGAAACTGGAGCCGATTATACAGAGTGAAGTAAGCCAGAAAGAAAAACACCAATACAGTATACTAACGTATATATATGGAATTTAGAAAGATGGTAACGATAACCCTGTATGCGAGACAGCAAAAGAGACACAGAGGTATAGAGCAGTCTTTTGGACTCTGTGGGAGAGGGAGAGGGTGGGATGATTTTGGAGAATGGCATTGAAACATGTATAATATCATATATAACGAATCAGCAGTCTAGGTTAGATGGATGATACTGGATGCTTGGGAAGCTTCTTTAAAATAACTTATGCGAGGTCACATACGTGAGTGGTAGTGGTGACGCTGGGATTCAAAGGAAGGAAATCTGAGTCCCATACTACATGTCTGTATCTGTTATTCTATCTCTTCTTCTCACTGGGAGGTATGCCTGTTGCCTTCTGTGTTGGTCATTTTGATTGAATTGTACCTAATGGTGATGGATTGCCAATGGGAAACTTTGATTAGGGTCTTTGTTAATTGAAGTGTCTTTTATCTAGGACACAAATGTTCTCCAAAATTAGGATTAAGGCTGGAGTGAACCCAAGGACCACTTTATCTTTTGACAGAGAGGTTCTCAAACTTTAGCATGCATCAGACTCACTTGGAAGTCTTGCTCTAATACAGAAGGGTAGGAACTGTATTGAGTTTCTGACATAGCAAGGATGGGGTAGAACCTGAAAATCTGCATTTTTAACAAGTTCCCAGTCAATGGATCCAAGGACCACCAAGAATCACACTTAGAGAAGCCTTGCCTAATCAATGGGCCATGATACTTACTGCATGTCAAAAGTCTTCAGGCTGAATCCTCTGAGTTGCTTAGTGCAGAGAAAAGAGTGGGCAAATGCAGAGCCCTGTCTCCCCCCACCTACCACCTCCACAATGCATAATTTTACCCCACATGCCTTTCTGCTGTGGGTGGGAGTTACGGTTGTAGGAACTGTGTTTCTAGGCTCTTTTCTACACCTTCTATACATTCCAGGGCAGGCTCATATTTCATTTAAATGATTGCTGGCAGAGGGTGGTCATACTCAGCCAACTGTGTTGCTTTGAGGGAGGTGTTGCTCTTTGGATTAGGTCTTGAGAAGCTGAAATGAGAACACTGGCATGTGACCGCTCAGGCTTGTCTCTCTGCATTACCTTTTAATACAGACAGGCTGGCCAGGTGGAGGTGATGGATGCAGGCAAAGCCAAGATCAGCCAAGCCAAGTACAGAACAAATGTTTCACATTGCGGATGCCAAGCAGCATTTCCCTTGCCAATGGAATTTGTGTTTTTCTTTCTTTTTCCTCCAACTCTGATTATCCTTTTCACTCAATCTGCTGCTCTGTGGCCAGTTCTAGCCTGGCCAGGGTGGAGCTCAGGATACCCACATGTGATGGTTGACCCTTGGCCATACTGGAATGTAGAACTGCTTCAAAGCACGGGGTGAGGAGATCTTACCTTCTTTGGACCAGCAGTGAACATATGTAAGAGACGCAGTTGCTGGACTAAACTGGGGATGCCAACAAAAAGTTTGCCCCTCATACTATATCAACCATTTAAGAGAACCTAGAGTAGATATTAAGTTCTGTTTTTGAATGATCTTCAACAAATATACAACCAGCCTTCTAAAGCACTAACAGGCCAGTGGTCATGTAGATTTGAGAGGAGACACTGTGGTAGAATGTATTATTTATTTACAATTTTTCAGGCCCTTCTAACCTTGTCATCCTTCCTTGTGGACAAAATATTCTCTTCATCCCGTTAACTTTGGGTCTATCCAGTGTTCTTGCCTGGAGAATCCCAGGGATGGGGGAGCCGGGTGAGCTGCCATCTATGGGGTTGCATAGAGTTGGACACGACTGAAGTGACTTAGCAGCAGCAGCATGATGTGACTTTGCCCAATGACCTGTTTACTCTGACTGTGCAGAAGATTTTAGAGCCATTGAAAATTTCCCCTGTTCCTCTTACTCTGTCCCTCCACCATAAGACAAGCATGCAACAACCAGATAGAGATTGCTCCTTTAGCTTAATTCCTTAATGATCAGACTTGAAACTTACCCACAGTTTGGAACAGTCTCAGAGCCTTGAAGTGACTTAGCAGCAGCAGCATGATGTGACTTTGCCCAATGACCTGTTTACTCTGACTGTGCAGAAGATTTTAGAGCCATTGAAAATTTCCCCTGTTCCTCTTACTCTGTCCCTCCACCATAAGACAAGCATGCAACAACCAGATAGAGATTGCTCCTTTAGCTTAATTCCTTAATGATCAGACTTGAAACTTACCCACAGTTTGGAACAGTCTCAGAGCCCAGCTAAGCCATAGCTAAAGTGTGAGGTCAGTGGCAAATATTTGTTTTCTAAGCTAAGACTTGAAGGTTGCTTTTTACATAGCAGAGCTTAGAAAAATCTGTCTTACACAGAGACAAAGTCAGATCCTAGTTTAGAGTCTTCCCTGACTTCTCAAGGATCAAGTATTTCAAGTAGAGGGCTGAGCTTACTTTGTTTTATTAATTCAGAAACACTTACTGGAGTGATCTCTTTGAAATGTGATCTAAATACGAAAAGTAAAAAATTTTTAAATCTTCAAGGGAAAATACAGGATAATGCTTATCTAACTTAGCAGTAGGAAAAGTTTTCAAAAAATAGGAATGATTGATAAATTGAGTAAGAGGAAATGAGAGTTTTGTATAACCAAGATTACATAAGCAGAAAGAAAAATAGCTTAAGAAATGGAGAAGCTATTTTATATTTAATATATATATATAACATATAAAGGATTTCATGTATAATGAAATCAGAATATATAATGATATAATGTGCTGTGCTGTGCTTAGTTGCTCAGTTGTGTCTGCCTCTTTGTGACCCCATGGACTGTAGCTGCCAAGCTCCTCTGTCCATGAGGGTCTCCTGGCATAAATACTAGAGAGGGTTGCCATGCCCTCCTCCAGGAGATCTTCCCAACCCAGGGATTGAATCCAGGTCTCCCACATTGCGGGCAGATTCTTTAACAGCTGAGCCAGAAAGGAAGCCCAAGAATACTGAAGTGGGTAACCTATCCCTTCTCCAGAGGATCTTCCCGACCCAGGAACTGAACCAGGGTCTCCTGCATTGCAGGAGGATTCTTTACCAACTGAGCTATCAGGAAAGCCCAATGATATAAATAGTTCCTTTAAGCCAACAAGAAGAAAAAGCGATAGGAAAAAGGGCAATGTCATCAGAGATTCATGGACGAGATCTTAAGTGTGGCCCCAAACATGTACAATATGGCCAGTGATTAGAAGAATGTGAATGAGGCCACAACAAGGCATCATTTAACAGCCATCAGACTCCCAAATTTAAAACTATGTTGGGTGTTGGTGAAAGTACCCTTTGCGCCGATGACGAGAAAGGCTCTGATACACACCTTGATCTTGAGGGACTTAGCACTGATTGCAGATAGCAGATGTATGAAGAGATGGCTATAAAACCTGTGGTCACTGAACTGATGGCATTTGTTACAGAAGAATCTGAGAAGGGATCCCATTTCACTCAACCCATGGAAGTCTATCTAAACTCTACATAAAATGCACATGTATAAATAAACACACTTATACAAATATGTATACAAATATGTACACAAATATGTGTACACATAAGTGTGTGTGGATACATATGTATATATGTACCTTTACACTTGCAAGTATGTGTGAATACGTATATATGTATTTGTACTAACAGCTCGTTCTTTTTTACTTGATTTTTACATTTCTATGTATATAGAAAGACTAACGGAATGACATAGAAAAGAGAAGCATCTGAAGTCTTAGCATTTTTAGTTATATTTTCATCTTTATTGTTTCTTTTATTACAATAATTTCCAAAATAGTCTGAATTTGCAATTTTGATTTCTTACACAAGCTAATCATTACTTTGGAAGGTTTTATATTCTTCTGAAAGTTTTTTACATTTTGCCTTTAGGTCACATTTCCAAGTGACTGTTTTTTGAATTCACATTCTAGAAATGAATCTCTGGTTTTCCTCCGCTATGGTTGGAGAATAGACTGTAAGAGACTTTTCCTCTTTGGAACGTTTTGAGGTTTTCATCAAGGCCTAATTATGTAATCATATTTTTTGTAAACGTTCTAGGAAAAGTTGTCCTGGAAGAGAAAGCTTTTTTTGGTGGTTTGATTTAAAGTCCTGTATCTTCTCTAACACATGGTATCATCAGACTTTTAAAATTTGTGTAAATCTGATGGTTGTATAACAGTGTCTCGCTGTAGTTTATTTCACGTGTCTCTAACTGCTGAGAAATTGATCATCACTCAGATGCTTTTTTGTCTATTCTTACTTTCTCTTTCATGGCTTTCTGATTATAGTCTTTGCCCTTTTCTTCCTGGTTTGTCTTTTAAAAAAAGTTGATTTAAAGGCATTCATTATATCTTCTGGATTTGATTTCCTATTAAATGAATTAGAAATAACTTCTGCATGTCTGCACCTTCTCTTTTTGCTTATATTCTTATTTTTTCATACAAAACTATAGTAAATTCATCAATCTTCCATGTTTTGTGCTTTTTATCTTTTGTTTAAGAAAATCTTTCTTACTGATCATAAAGGCATTTTCCTACAGCTTTCTTTTGAAGGTATAAATTTGCTTCTAGCAACTAAGTTTTTTAATCCATAAAGAGCTTATGCTTACATATGGTGTGAGGTACGCAGTCTACTTCTTCGTTTTTTTTTTCCCGATTTGGATGGTGGCCAGTTGCTGAAATGTAAATTAAAGAAATCTTCTCTTCTCTAAATTTATAATGCCACTATATATTGGTAAATTTTTCTTGGAGCATTTTCCTCAGTTCTGCCAGGTCAATTTATCTTTACCTGTAGCAATGCCACACTCTTTTTGTTCCTGTAGCTTCATAATAGTTTAGATAAATTACACAGCAAATCACCCATCAGTTTTTCTTCAAAATCATCTTGGTTTATATTGAATTTTTATTCTTTCATTTGGATTTTAACATTAGTTTATCAATCACCCTGGGGATCTCTATTGTGACTTCATTAGAAAAATATATTTATAAATTAATTTAGGTGTCATCATCTCCTTTGCAAAAGTGAGTTCTTTTATGTATTGACATGGTATAGCTATCTCTGTATTTAGAATTCTTTTTTATGCCCTTAAAATTTTTTTATAATTTTCTTCATAAATGTTTTGCTTTTCTGTCTTTCCTTTGCTACACTTATTCTTAGATATACCTTTTATAGGTCTTAAGAATGATATTTTAAATTTTATTTTACTTTCTACTTTTATAGACGTGATGTTAATTTTAATATACTATTCTGGCAATAATGATAAATATTTTTAATAATTGTGATACTTTTTTTTTCTATATTGCCTTTTATAATCAATGTTGTCTATCTGACTAGCAGGAAACTTTATTTCTGTCTAATCCTTAAATGTTTTCTTGCTTTTCCTTGCTCCGTGCATTGACTAGAATGTAATACTGTGTGGGTGCAATGATAATAGCATTTCTTTTCCTGTCTTAACTTTAAAGAGAAGGCTGTTGAACTCACATCATTCCATACTATATGTGGTGGGCCTTTTAGTGCAAGATGTTGCATATGCTGTACCAGGAAGCTATCCTTCTCTTCCCTCATCCCTACTCTGCTAGGACCTTTTTTTTTTTTTTTAATTGAGAAAGGCTATTAAATTTTATCCAATGCTTTTTGGGGACTCTTTTGAGATGCCTGTATGATTTACTTCTTTAACATGCTAATGAGGTGAATTTCATTAATGGATATTTCTAGCATTTAATTATGCTGGAACTCCTGGCATAACTCCAACTTGATACACATGCATACATATACACACTTCTGTACCTGTTATATACTGTTGCATTCAGTTTCCCAATGTTTTAAGAAGCTACTGTATATATAATCCACTATCTACATTTTTAATTCTAGAAGTTATATTCCAGAAAGGAGTCAAGGAGTCTTTTTCAAATTTGCTTCATCTTTTTTGCATCCTCATCTTTTCTTTCATCACCATTTTCCTTAGTCCTCTGTAATATGTTTAATTTACTCATCTCTTTCATAAAACTAGCTGGTACTTCCTATTTCTTTCTTTTCTTAGATCTGAGGAGTCACCGCCATTGTGGTCGCAGTTCTTCATTTGGTTTGTGATTTTTGATTTCTAGCTCATCTTTAGCAATGGTTGAGAGTCTTCTTCAGAATCCATCATGTCTTTGCTGTAGACGTTTCCTTGCTGAATCTACACAGTGATGCCTGAGCTTCAGAGTTTGAACAATTTTTGAGGATCTTGACCTTATGAAAGAAAGTGAAAATGAAGTTGCTCAGTCGTGTCTGACTCTTTGCGACCCTATGGGACTGACTGTAGCCTACCAGGCTCATCTGTCCATGGGATTTTCCAGGCAAGAATACTGGAGTGGGTTGCCATTTCCTTCTCCAGGGGATCTTCCCGACACAGGGATTGAACCCGGGTCTCCCGCATTGTAGGCAGATGCTTTACCGTCTGAGCCGCATAGCTAATTCTACTCCTTGCTTTGTCTTCAGTTGTGTATTCCCATCCTCCTGTAAACAGTGAAACTCCTGGGCACCTGAAGCCTGTTTCCTAAACCTGAACCCCTTCTGGACCATTGCCACATCAGCTCATAGACTTCTCTCCCTTATCTTGGAATCAAAGAGTTTCTTTTCTTTTCTTCAAGGATTTCTATGCATTAAAAAAAATCTTGCAGTTTATCCAGGATTTCTATCCATTCATTGTAGGAAGAAATAGCTTTTCATCATTCTTAGTTTGTCATATTTTCAGAAGTTAAAAATCTTTTCGTTTTATTTCAGATTTTGAAATCATGTTGTTTATCTCTGCAGTTTTTCCTGATCTCATATCATCTTTGTGTCTGACTGCAATAGTTTCATAAACTCAAGGTCCTTTTGATTTTTCTTATGACAAAAATAATACTCTTTTTGCCTTGTTTATTAGTGATCTAATTTGATTCTTCTGAATATGCCTAGTTTTTTGAATCAGAGTATATTTTCTTAGATTTAGGCACCCCACCCCCAGTACTCTTGCCTGGAAAATCCAATGGATGGAGTAGCCTGGTGGGCTGCAGTCCATGGGGTCGCTAACAGTCGGACAGACTGAGCGACTTCACTTTCACTTTTCTCTTTCATGCATTGGAGAAGGAAATGGCAACCCACTCCAGTATCCTTGCCTGGAGAATCCCAGGGATGGGGGAGCCTGGTGGGCTGCCGTCTGTGGGGTCACACAGAGTCGGGT
>SJYX01002643.1:264431-287727 GCA_006410675.1 Oreotragus oreotragus
GAGTATTTACTAAATGGGGAAATGTTCACAGTATATTTTTAGCAAAAAAGCAGACTTACAAAACCCCACGCATATTATTATGCCATTATATACTTATATATCTATGTATGACGTACATAGACATCTAAAATATACATATAGATATAGACATAAAATATACTCTTTGTGTTATTAATATTTGGTTTCAAATCATATATATTCTAAATATATACATGCATGCTAAATATATGTAATATATTTAAATATAAATATATAATATATATTTAAAATATGCATCATTAAAACCAAATTATAATAATATTATTAGGTAGAAAGTAATAAGTGATGGCGCTGAAGAAGACTCTTGAGTGCCCCTTGGACAGCAAGATCAAGCCAGTCAATCCTAAAGAGAATCAACCCTGAATATTCTTTGGAAGGACTGATGCTGAAATTGAAGCTCCAATACTTTGGCCACCTGATGCAAAGAGCCGACTCATTGGAAAAAACCCTGATGCTGGGAAAGATTGAGGGCAGGAGGAAAAAGGGATGACAGGGGATGAGATGGTTGGATGTCATCACTGACTCAATGGACATGAGTTTGAGTAAGCTCCAGGAGATGGTGAAGGATAGGGAACCTGGTGTGCTGCAGTCCATGAGGTCACAAAAAGTTGGACATGACTGAGCGACTGAATCACAACAGCAAACTCTCCTGAATTTTAACGATTTTGTGCAAAGAACATATATTAGTTTTGAACTTCCAGAAAAAAAAGCAGTGAAAAGAAAAATAAAAGCAGTAAGGAATTTGCCCTTTATTTCCTAGAGAATGGGGACTCATTGCAGGATGGGAAGCAGAGCGGTGGGTAGACTGATCCTTCTGAGTTTTGGGGAGATGATTCCAGCAGCCCACTGGAGGAAGTTCAGGAGATGGCAAGACCAGCATAGGCATTGTTTAACTTAGCTAAGTTAAAACACTGGTGCTTAGTTAAACACCAGTGCTTAACTTAGGAGAGCGATGCAAGAATTCAAGTTCCTCTCTGAGTGCAGGACCCCAGAGTGTGAGGAGCTGAGGGAAAGTTTGTTGTGAAAGACTGGCGAGGGAGCAGGCCAGGATGTGGGGCAGGAAGAGGTGACGGAGGGAGAGTGACTCAGAGGCGGAGGTGCTGTGTGTGGACAGGAAGCGAGACATGGCTGGGGGGGAGTGGGATGATGGCTCGGAGATGTTGGGTTACTTTATGGGCTTTGCAGTGGCCAGAGCAGAGGCGGGACCGTGGAAACCCTGAACAATGGGGCCTTGGGAAATAAGGAGGTGGGATGCAGGGTGGGCCCAGGCTGGCAGTGGTCACGGTAATGAGGATAATATAATAACAATAGTGGAAGGTCAGAGGAGCTTCCTCTGAGACTGGCAAGATGAGGGAGGGGCTTAGTATCCTTCTCACTTTCATTATATGGGGTTGAAAGCAGTGAAAACCCAGCTTTGTTTGGTAGAAGCAGAGGTCAGCTGTTGCCAGAGGGGAAAAGGAGGTGGAGGCTGAGGTGGGATATTTTCCAAAGACAGGAACCAAGGTAAATACAGGAAATAAAATATAGGAAGAAAAATAAATATAGGAAATGGAAATTTCATGCTACTTGGGCTCAAACAAAGGGACACCACAATGACTTTGGTTGAGTGCCAATGATTCGTAGATTTGGGTGGAATCATGGAGTGGCCTCTCCAGTCATGGGTCTCTCTTCTTTAAGCCAGAGCCTGAGAATGAACTGAGGGCTCAGAGGCCCCACTCTGGCTCCCTGAACAAACTTGTGCACCTCCATTTTGGGAGACAGATATAGGGAAAACATTTACTATTTTCATGATGAAGATATGTCCATACAAGGCAATTCCATCAGAATCAATCCAAGACCAGAAAAGCTTTTCAAGGAATCAGGTGGTAGTAGATAATATTGTCTCACTGACTCCTCCCTAGCAACAACGTTATGCAGTCAAAACAAATATTAGTCCCATTTTACAGCTGGAGAAACTGAGACCAAGAGGAGGTGAAACTATTTGAGTAAGTTGGAAAGTCAAATTGAAGCCAAAGTGATGGAACTTAGAGGAGACCCTGCTCTTTTGTGTCACTAGGCGAGCGTGGCATACTGGAGAGTAGGTGAAGGTGATGGGACCCAGACACTCCTTGGGTGGCGGTGGGATTCTAACTGAGGTTTGTCAAGCTCCAAGACTTTCCCCTAGTGATTATAAACACAGGCTCTTAAGCCAGACTATTTGGGTTCACATCCCTGATCTGTAGCTGTGGGATTTTGCATAACTTTTCTGTGCATTAGTTTCCTTATCTAACAAGTTGGCAGGCTATTAGTGTCTACCTTATAAAGCTGTGTGAGAACTAACTAGACAAACAGTTTTCAGGTAAAGACCCAGGATATGTAACAATACACGACACGGTCATATTTAATGCTGTCACCACCAGCACCGCCATCATCACCATCATCGTTATCTGACTGGATTTCCTTCCTCCCATGTTCAGGTTGTGCAGAAGCTGTGAGTGGCTGGGGAGGAGAACCATCCAGGAAGACCTGAGTGAAGAGTCCAGCTTAGCGAAGGTCTGGGAAGCAGTGAGAAATAGCTCCTATCTGGTTCTTCTGACAATTATCTTTCTCCTACAGATTCTTTTAAATAATTTTATTTATTTTTGGCTCTGCTGGGTCTTTGCTGCTGCACAGGCATTTCTCTGGTTGCAGTAAGCAGGGGCTACTCTCTAGCTGCTTTGGCTCATGGGCTTAGCTGCTTCGTGGCCTGTGGGATCTTTCGGGATCAAGGATCGAATCCACCTTTCTTGCACTGGCAAGCAGACTCTTAACTACTGAGCCACCAGGGAAGCCTTTCTGCATGGTTTCTTTCAAAGGCTAAGAGGTTTCATTTCAGGTTTCCCGAGTTTCCATACAATAGTGATGACCTTTCTTTCCTTTCATCTTTTACTTTGGGTGGAACAGGAGAGTAATGAGATGAAGACCTTATTAGGAAATGAACACATCAAAATAACACAGGTTGGGACAGTACATCGGGAGAGTCTCAGAGATGCCCCAAGGAGTGTGAAGCACCAGGCTGGAGCTATGCCCTAAACTCTAACAGAGTCTCCAGCTGATCTTTTAACAGAATTCAAGGTCCTTCTAGGGATGTTAGAGAGGAGGTGGGGTAAGGGGCTGTATGAGAGAGGACTCCTAGACCATCTGAAAGGGGTCTTTGAAGTCATACTTTATATCAGCTAAGGCACCTGCACATGTTCACGGCCAGCAACTCGGGATTGTCTTTCATTTTCTCTTAGTGAACTGTACCTGTACCTCTTTTCTATTTGGGTAGAACTGAGAGGTTGCGTGGTGACCTAATGATTCTTAGGAGGTTAAGAATCACTCTTTTGATTTTGTTCTGAGGGAGAATGTGTTATTAGGACTCTGGGGGCTCCGTGTGTCCATCCCTGCCAGCTCTCTGCTCCAGGATGCCCGGTTCTCTCTTTATGTTGAGCCACTGGAGCTAGCGCTTTTGATACTAAAAATGCTGACAGTTTTGTGTCTAAGATATAAGCACCATGGCCAAAAAAGTGGGCTCCAGAGCTGGCCAGAGTGATGTGGGAACTTCAATAACCTCCACCTTTCTCAGCTGGCTTCGAACTCCCTACTTCTCCAACCTCAGGACATCTTAAATCCATCTTCTCAGGAGAACCCAAGGGAGAAATGCTGGTCTCCCTCCAAGGCTGCTTGACTTCTTCTAGAACCCTCCAAAACGCAGAATCCAAGTCCCACTATAATCCATCAATTCAAGAAAGAATTGTGTGGTTTCTTTAAGAAGAAGCCAGCTCTGTGTGGAAACAAACAATTGCTCGGGGTTTTGAAGAGATTTGCCGTGATCAGCCTGGAAACGTCAGACAATGGAAAACATTAAGTGCCCGTATGTGGCAGCACTCAGGTGAGTCTGCAAAAAATAGGATGGATGTAGACACGGAAGGGATGTAGTTCTGAATTTGACAAAAGCCAATGAAAATCCTCCATCTGGACCCTGATCTTGCTATGAAAATATCCCCTCCTTTATTTCTACACACTCTGCCCACTCAGGACAAGAAGACTGCAGACTTCTCAGGAAAATAGGAGAAATATTGGTTTTCTATTCTTGGACAGATGACTGATTGTATGAAGTTCAAAAAGATGGTTAAGTTCATAAAAGAAACAGAGGAACCTGGGTGGGGAGGAGGAGAAGATAGTGACCAATCTGCTAAAGCCAGCTTTGGAAAGACTTTATGCTAAGAGAAATAATAAGAGGTAAGACATTCCCAGTGCTAACTTTGAGTTCAAGATCTGGGCTGAAAGATAGTTACTTCCCATTGCTCTTGTGTTTATGCCATAAGAATATCTGTGATTTAACTTGATTAGGAAATCTTTATATACATGATTTCAGAAAGTAAAGAAATAGACATTTATTGAGTGGTTACCACGTGCCTTTCTGAAATAGACTTTCTCTCTGGACTCAGGAACAAAACTCTCAGGCCCTCTAGAGAGGTCATCAAATTATCAAGATCAGTGGTTCTCAAACTTTAACTTTTGGAAGAACCACCTGGAAAGCTTGTTAAAATGCAGATTCCTGGACATCACCATCAGGGATGCTAATTCAGTAGGTCTGGGCTGCGGCCTAAGAATTTGCATTCCTAATAACCTACCAGGTGATTCCGCTGCTCTGGCTGGAGGACCACAGCTGGTGTAGCAGTGGTTTAGGTAGATGGTTCAGAGAGCCAGGTTATTGGTCTTTGCATGCATCGCTGTCAAAGACAGTGCAAAGCATTGAGAAGGCATTCTCATTAGGTCTCCTATTTCTCAACGAACGTTAAAGAAAATTGAATTCATGACCACAACATTGAGAACAACAACTTGCGAAAGCAATTCTCTCAATCCTTGTAGCAGAACTGGGATATTTCGTTCCATTCCTTCAACCCTCCCCAGAGAGTTCTGTCCTGCCCTCTTTCCCTCTCTCCCTTTTTCCTCCATCACTGATTTCCCCAAATCCTAGGCTCTAGGCTGTCAAAGAGAAAATGCCTCCAGAGGGAGACATGCAGGGTGGAGCTGGTAAGGCAGATAACTCTCCAAGTTGATAAACCTGGTCTCTCTCAAACCTATGAATATTTCACATCTAAACTCTATGGGGGAAACTTCGCTAATCCAAAGTGACCTGCAACCACTCAAGAGAATGTTTCTTTTTTAAATAATTTAACTTTTTAAGGTAGAAGAGCGAGGGCAGGGATATTCTGAGTAGCTCCATTAACCTATAGTTTTTCCTACAATACCACTGAAATTGGAAGTGTTGTCACTTTCAAAAGTCCATTGAACATAAACTTGTTGATTGTACTGTTCTATCTTATTTGAGTTTCTTCATCCAGGTTGATTTTTGCTCTTCATCAGAAAGAGGTATAATTATATAGTATTATAGACATGCGTGCATACATGCTAAGTCACTTCAGTCGTGTCTGACGCTTTGTGACCCTATGGACTCTAGCCCGCCAGGGATTCTCCAGGCAAGAATACTGGAGTGGGTGGCCATGCCCTCCTCCAGGGAATCTTTGTGACCCAGGGATTGAACCCGTGTCTCATATCTCCTGCACTGGCAGCCAGGTTCTTTACCGCTAGCACTACTTGGAAAATCCATAATATTATATACATTATAGTATGTATGTCCATTTTTAGAAACTTAAACATATGTGTTAGTTTTGGTGCTGGGGTTAAGAGGCAGAAATGGTACTAGAGCAGAGTCTGCAACCAGAAGAATTTAATAAAGTGGAACCCAAGTGAACACTTGTGTCAGCGGCTGCAGCCAACTGTTCAGAAGCATCAGCCTCAAAGTATCGACCAGTCTCCATGTCTCTTTAGTCTTAATTTCACACCTGGACCTGGGAGCCGTCAGCTGCTCCCCAGGTCATAGCCAAAAGGACTTGGCCAGGCTGTGGGCACAACAGTCACATGCTTCTCTACTGAGGGTCAGAGGCTGTCCAGCTCATCCTTGGCTGTCTGCCCAAGGATGCCTGGATCACTGCTGCCACGACTATGTCTGTCTGCGGGACCCAGGCCAGGCTCTGCTCATGGATGAAGCCTTTTCTCTATATGACCTATATTCTGTAGAATATATACTTAAAATATATGTGTTCTATATCTGTAGGAAGTGTGTTTGAGTCTGGGTGTGCTGTGCTAAGTTGCTTCAGTTGTGCCCGACTCTTTGAGACCCAAGGACTGTAGCTCACCAGGCCCCTCTATCCATGAGGATTCTCCAGGTAAGAAAACTGGAGTGGGTTGCTATCGCCGCCTCCAGGTGATCTTCCCAACCTAGGGGTCAAACCCGCCTCTGGTTTGTCTCTTGCCTTGGCAAATGGGTTCTTTACCACTGGGCCCCCTGGTAAGCTCAGTGTTTGAGTCGATATATAATAAAGAATACGTATTATATATTTACTTTATATATAATATACAGTATGCATACTCAGTGCAACATGTGCCTTCGATACTGAGCGCATATATAATGAAAGAGTAAAACACACACAGCTTCCTATGCACCTGTGTCTTCCTGCCCAAAGACAGCTGGCAACGCACAGCAGAGCCTAAGGTGTTTAGATGCTCCTCTGGGAACTCTGTAACTAGTGATGTACAGGCATTGGTAGAAAAATACCCCAGGTTTGCCCCCTCAGTGGGGACAACAGCGCTTCTTTCTGGTGGGTCCCCAATGAGACTGAGTCCCAGCACCCACAGTGGCAACTGACATTATCACACCCTTCCACCTGCTTTCCTCCCTTCCCCGCTTTCTCACTGTGCTGCCTGTCTCCTGGATAATCAACTCCCACTCCATCCCTGCCTGTCTCCCCGGATAATCAACTCCCACTCCATCCTTTGGGTCTGCCCTTAGGGGAATCCAAATTGAGACAATACACCACAGATAATCCCCACAGGTATCTGCCAAATTTGGCCAAAAATCCATCCAGGCATTATTTTTTTTATCATGTGGTTCAGAGAGATGTTTCTCTTTATCTAGATCTGTCCATCATATTTGTATGAAGTTATCAGATTTATCCACATCTCTACTAAGTATTCTTGCCATAAAATAATTGAAAAATAATTTCTCACTTCCTATTTTCAGTTATTTACAACTTCCAGAAGACTTTTGAGTCTCATACATTTTCAGTTATTTTGTATGAAATCTCACTCTTTTTTCCCCTTAGAAATTTTTATTTGGCTCAAGACTCTGCCTGTCCCATATGGTGAATGTGTATAAAGTCCCACTGGTAGAAAGTGATTCTTTTTGAGTTGTTTTCCGGAAAATGTATTGTCAGAACATTTCTTTGGAGTATGTGCAGTTCCTCTGGGGGTTAAGTGTAGGTGGTGAGCTGCTTAAAGAAATCCTACTTGGGACCCATCCTGGGCAGGGAAGGAAATGGCAACCCACTCCAGTACTCTTGCCTGGAGGATCCCATGGAGAGAGGAGCCTGGTAGGCTACAGTCCATGGGGTCTCAAAGAGTTGGACACGACCGAGCGACTTCACTTTGAGTACCTAGTTGATGCTAAATGAATGCTAATTAATAGTAACCTAATAGAAAAAATGGATTTAGGGCAAACAAATGCAATACACAATGACATCTTAGATTTTTCAAATAACATTCATCACGTTTATTTTAGTCTTCTCCAACTCAAGCCAATATTTCACCTCAGTTCTGTAGCAAAAAGGAAGTTAGGTTTGGGTCCATTTTATTCCAGAATTCCTGGGCCAGGGTGGAGGTAGCTGTGTGCAGTAGGAAACATAGGATGTGGTGGAAGGTTGCTCTGCAAGAATGGGGTCCTTTCTTCCCCAGAGAGGATATTCACTGGGATTTAGTGCACCATCCAGGAAATTGTGTCATTCTAAGAGAAGATAAAGGTTTGATTTAATTAATAGGATGGATGAAGCCAGAGACTTCTTCGTTTATAACCTGGACTGGGGCCAAGACCAGAGTCAATAAGAAGAAGGCAAATGTGGTGTCAATATCTACTTCCCCTTAGTAACTTCATTTTAATCCACCCTGATCCCCATATTTCCATAGAGACCATTTAGACTTGGTCATTCTGTGTCTTGCACTCACTTTACCTCTCAGCCTTTCTTCCTGATTCTGGACCTGCCTGATCTTTCAGCTTCTGCATGTGTGTGGTCTGAACATATCATGGAATACCATTCAACCATAAAATGAAGAAAATCCTGTGATATGTGAAAATATGGATGAATCGAGGCGACATCATGTTAAGTGAAACGCCAGCAGCAGAAGGACAATACTGCATCATTCCACTTCTATGAGGCATATAAAGTAGCCAGATATGGGGCTTCCCTGGCAGTCCAGTGGTTAATAAGACTGCATTTCTAATGCAGGGGACAGGGGTTTGATCCCTGGTTGAGGAACTAAGATCCCACATGCCGCTTAGCATGCCCAGAAAGTTAAAATAGAAAGCCAAACACGTACAAACAAAAGGTAGAATGGTGGTTGTCTGGAGCTGGGGAGGGAAATATAGGAAGTGGCTGTTTCATGGGTATAAAGTTTCACTTATGCAAGATCTATGTGTGTGTTCTCAGTTGCTTGGTCCTGTCTGACTCTTTGTAATCCCATGGATTGCATCCTGCCAGGCTCCTCTGTCAGTGCGATTCTCCAGGCAAGAATACTGCCATTTCCCCCTCCTGGGGATCTTCCCAACCCAGGGCTCAAACCCGCATCTCTTACATTTCCTGTATAGGCAGAAGTATTCTTTACCGCTGCACCACTTGGGAAGTCCTTAGGCAAGATGAGTAAGGTCTAAAGATGTACCCTACCACACTGTGCCTGTATTTAACAATATTGTACTGTACATGTAAATATCTGTGAAGAGGATTGACCTCATGTTCAGGGTTTTTATCACAATAACTTAGGGGCTTCCTTGGTGGCTCAGACAGTAAAGAATCAGCCTGCAGTGAGGAAGACCTGGGTTCGATCCCTGGGTCGGGAAAATCCCCTGGAGAAGGGCATGGCAATCTACTCCAGTATTCTTGTCTGGAGAATTCCACGGACAGAGGAGCCTGGTGGGCTGCAGTCCATGGGGTTGCAAAGAGTCAGACACGACTGAGCGAGTAAGCACAGCATACAGCACATCACAGTAATTAGAAATAAAAGAGAGCTCACTAAATTCTTTGCTGTGTTTCAATTCACTTCTCTAGGAATAAGGATTATGCCAACTCAGTGTCATTGTGAGAGCTAAGTGTGATCATGCTTATCCGATGTCTGGCACGTCCCTGTCAGTACATGAATATCAATTTTATATTCGTTAGAATGGCGTACGTAGCATAATGGTGAGCATGGGCTTTGAAACTGGACTCCCTGAGTCTGAATTCTGTCTTTCCCAGTTGCTGGCCATGTGATTTGGGGGAAAGTTATTGGACTTCTCTGTGCCTCAGGTTCCCCACCAGTTAAACAGGGAGCAATAATACCGTCTAATATATAGGATTTCTATGAGAATCAAATAAGTGCTTCATAAATGTTAGCCTTATTATTAGTCGTTTCCTAGGGATGTAAAGAGTCCCTCTTCGTTATCAATTCAGTTTTGTTATTCTTCGGTTCTTTCTTCCTGTGTGGAAAAATGAGTCTTCATTGCTAAACTTGCTAAGGAAAGTGCTGATCTCCCAAAATAGCTATTGAGCAGTAATTTTCAAAATACATAGTAAACCCAAGCTAAACATGAAAGGCTCTTAAACTAGGTCATTGCCACAGGGCTGCTTAGAGAGGGTGCCGCTGGCGTGATTTATCTCTGGGGGGATTATTAATTAAACAGAAGAGGGTCTGTGTTTTTGAAAAATGCCTCTGCCACAAAAGAACTGTGCACGAAGAAACATAAAGGAATGGATGTGATCAAAGGGTATCTCTCTAGCTTCCTATTTATCTATCTACCTATCTATGATCTGTCGATCTACCTGTTTGTCTATCTGTCTAAAAGATCAGGCATGAAACAGATTATTCTTTCCCATCATTAACACGTTGGAAGTTTTCATAGATCTCTGTTCGGAGTTTGGATTACTTTAGCAAGCTTGCTGTATGAAGTCGTTTGTGCCTGTGAAATCACTGTGCCAATAAGGGATCAGCGTTTATTTCTAAGGAGGAACCTCTGAAGGACAGTATGTGTGTGTGTGGCACATGTATGCTGGTTCTAGATGTGTTTATTTAAAGATGTGTGACCACTAGATATTGTTCCACCTAGGATGTCTTTAGGGAAGCTTGCTAAGGATGGGTGTTTTTCTTTTTTTTTTTTTTCCCCCCCAGGCTCCTCTGTTCACGGGTTACTGGAGTGGGTTACCATTTCCTTCTTCAACATGTACACAGTACTTTATGCCACAACCACCATCCCTCTCAAATGAAAAATTTCACCAAACCCAATGTTTGGGTCTTGTTTTCTTTTTTTTTATTTGAAAAATGGTTAATTTACAATGTTGTATAAGTTTATGGTATACAGCAAAATGATTTAGATATAGATGTAAATACAGATATTCTTTTTCAGAGCATTTTTCCATTACAGATTATTACAAGACATCGAATACAGTTCCCTGCACTATATAGTAAGTCATTGTTTATCTGTTCAATGTCTTGCAATAACCTTTGAAGGAAAAACAAATTCTGAAAAAAAATCTGTATCTACATCTACATCTAAATTATTTTGCTGTACACCATAAACTAATACAACCCTGTAAATTAACCATACCTCAATAAAAAGTCAGAGAAGGCAATGGCATCCCACTCCAGTACTCTTGCCTGGAAAATCCCATGGATGGTATACAGCAAAATGATTTAGATATAGATGTAAATACAGATATTCTTTTTCAGAGCATTTTTCCATTACAGATTATTACAAGACATCGAATACAGTTCCCTGCACTATATAGTAAGTCATTGTTTATCTGTTCAATGTCTTGCAATAACCTTTGAAGGAAAAACAAATTCTGAAAAAAAATCTGTATCTACATCTACATCTAAATTATTTTGCTGTACACCATAAACTAATACAACCCTGTAAATTAACCATACCTCAATAAAAAGTCAGAGAAGGCAATGGCATCCCACTCCAGTACTCTTGCCTGGAAAATCCCATGGACGGAGGAGCCTGGAAGGCTGCAGTCCATGCGGTCGCTGAGGGTTGGACACGACTGAGTGAATTCACTTGACTTTTCACTTTCATACATTGGAGAAGGTAATGGCAACCCACTCCAGTGTTCTTGCCTGGGACGAGGTAGCCTGGTGGGCTGCCGTCTATGCGGTCACGCCGAGTCAGACACGACTGAAGTGACTTAGCAGCAGCAGCAGCAATAAAAAGTGGTTATTGAAAAAAAAAAAACCCAAACATTATGTTTTGGAGAAGTTTTTCTGGAACTGAATGGTGGTGATGGTTATGCAACAATGGGGATGTACTCATGCCACTGAACTGTATATTTTTGAAAATAAAACAAAAGACAGGAAGTGCTGGTGAAGATATGGAGAACTCTTTGCACGCTCTCGGTGGAGATATAAAATGGTACAGCTGCTACGGACGACAGTATGGTGGTCCCTCAAAAATTAAAAATAGAACCATCATATGATACAACAGGGCTTCTCTGCTAGCCCAGCTGGTAAAGAATTTGCCTGCAAAGCAGGAGACCCTGGTTCAATTACTGGGCTGGGAAGATCCCCTGGAGAAGGGATAAGCTACCCACTCCAGTGTTCTTGGGCTTCCCTGGTGGCTCAGAGAGCAAAGAATTTGCCTACAATTCAGGAGACCTGGGTTCAGTCCCTCAGTTGGGAAGACCCCCTGGAGGAGGACATGGCAACCCACTCCAGTGTTCTTGCCTGGAGAATCCCCATGGACAGAGGAGCCTGGTGGACTACAGTCCACAGGGTTACAAAGAGTTGGACATGACTGAGTGACTAAGCACAGCACAGCATGATATCGCAAACCCACTTCTGGGTAGTTATCCAAACGACTTGAAGTTAAGATCTTGAAAGGATATTAGTGCTCTTATAATTATTGTCAGACTATTCACACATAACAGCCAAGATGTGAAAACAACTTAATGTCCTTTGAGAGATGAATGGGTAAAGAAAATACAGTTGATACATATAATGGAATACTACTCAGTCTTAAAAAGGAGGAAAATGGTGCAATATGAGGCAACATGGGCAAATCTTAAGAATATTGAGCTAAGTGAAATAAGCCAGTTATAAGGATAAATATTGCATGATTCCACTTACATGAGGCCTCTAAACCAGTCAAATCAAAGAGTGGATTGGTGGTTGCCAGGGGTTGAAGGGAAGGGGAAATACAAAGTTCCCAATCAACAAATGTCAAATTTAAGTTATGCAAGATGAATAGGCTCTACCTGTACCTGCTGTCAATAATCAAAACAGTTAAAATCTTTTTGGTGGTAGAACTCAAGTTAAGTTTAAGACAATGAAGTACAATTGAAAGAGAACTAAAAACAAGGTATAATTGTAAAAATTTAATTGTGAATATGTAAAAATAATCACATCGAACAGCAGTCAGTACTGTTACTATTTTGGCATAAAGTCTTCCAGATTTTTCCGTTGTCTGTGTCCACATAAACCGTTACATAAGCAGAATATGGGAACTGCTACAATCAGTTCATGGTTCAGTTTTACTACATCGCCCTGTCAGCATACCTGGCTCTATTGCATTTATTTGAAAAGTTTCATGATGTGTTTGAATGCAATGATTTATTTGCCAGGCTTACAGGTAAATCTCCAGTTTTTATCCAATAAAGCTGTTATAAAACAACCTGTATGTGAACATCCACGTACATACGCCTTTGCACAATTGACGGATCATTTCCTTAGAATGAAGTCCTAGAAGGTTGGTGGCTGGAGTTAGATGGAGGAACAAGTAATTCTGATTTATATGCAGGTAAACTGTGCTTCCCTGGTGGCTCAGACGGTCAAGCGTCTGCCTGCACTGCGGGAGACCTGGGTTCGATTCCTGGGTCAGGAAGATCCCCTGGAGAAGGAAACGGCAATCCACTCCAGCACTCTTGCCTGGAAAATCCCATGGACGGAGGAGCCTGATAGGCTACAGTCCATGGAGTCACAAAGAGTCAAACATGACTGAGTGACTTCACTTCAAATTGTGCTTCAGAAAGATTGTTCAAGATCATTCATATTCCTACAATAATTTAGGAATGCATATTTCCCTGTATCCTCAACAATGGTGGATAATATTGATCTTTTTACTCTTTTTTTTCTATTTATTTATTACTTTATTTTATTTTATTTTTTAATTTTTTTTATTTTTTGTTTACTCTTTGACTACTTGAGGGCACAAAAAGTTATGCTGATGTTTAAATTTGTATTTCTTTGACTATTACTGAGATGGAGCACCTTTTCCTTTGTGTATTGTCCTTTGTGAATTGCCTGTTTGTCGTCTTTTTCCATGTTTTCTATTTGTTCATTTTAAAATTGCTTTGTATGATTTCTTTATTGATTAAGAATATTAACTATTTTTCTCTCATATACTTTGTCCATTGTTCCCTAAGTTTTATTTAATATTTTATATCTGATTACGGTGTTACTCAGTCATGTCAGACTCTTTGTGACCCCATGGACTGTGGACTGCCAGGCTCCTCTGTCCACGGGGTTTCCCAGGCAAGAATACTAGAGTGGGTTGCCATTCCCTTCTATGGGATCTTCTTGAACCAGGGATCGAACCCCGGTCTCTTTGCATTGCAGGCAGATTCTTTACCAATTGAATCATAGGCTACAAATGAAAGAGGCTACAAATGGGCTTCCACTTACTAGGTCTTATTTTGCTCATGCTATGTCTGAATGCTCAACAAATCAGCAGCAGAAAAGAATGCTGAACCCTTGTTATGACACAATTTTGACAGATTCCGAAAGACCACCTGGTACAAGAGTGTTCCCATGACCATGTGATCTAGTGATCACAACACATACCACACCATCAAGAATCAATAACTATATTGAGCCTCTTTCATCATAGAAGAGACAAGAGTTCATCCTCATTGGAATAGTACTTATTGTGTCTATAGGTTTACCTTTCTTGCCCACGGTGCTTCAGCCAGCACTGTCATTCTGGATATTAGTGAATGTCTGTTCCACAGGCAAGATGTTATCTCTCTCCTAAAGCTGAAGCTTAGAAAGGTTTCATAACTTTCCCAAGGTGACACATCTAGAATGATTGAAAAGTGCAATTTAAACCCAAATCTAGGATCTCCCAAAAGCCCATTCTTGCTCTAGCCCAGCAGGGCCTGTGTATTAATATAATAGTTTCCTGCAGAAGACACCACATTGACTCAATTCTGGAGGACTTAGTTTGTCTTCTATGTAAAAGTGAATGCAGAGACAGCATCCCATGAAACACTGGAGCACCTTGGGAAAAGTTTCCATGATTGTTTCATTCAAAGCAAAACAGAACAACAAACAGACATCTCCTTTTACTACATCAGATTATCCGAACATCAGGTGTGATACTGATGACTTTTTCTTCAACTGCCCCAGAGATTGGTGGATGATATGGAAAAAATCTATACTAAACTCAGGCTCAGTGCAGCTCCTAAGGTTTTGATCTCCTTTTACTGTCCCAGTCCTCATTTGAAAAAAGAAGTTGCAGTTTAAACAACACCAGGCTGACATGTGTGAGGGTAGGTCTATCATCAAGTCTTACTTGTTCTGTTCAGTTCAGTTCAGTTCAGTCGCTCAGTTGTGTCCGACTCTTTGCAACCCCATGAATCGCAGCACGCCAGGCCTCCCTTCCATCACCAACTCCCGGAGTTCACTCAGACTCACGTCCATCGAGTCTGTGATGCCATCCAGCCATCTCATCCTTGGTCGTCCCCTTCTTCTCCTGCCCCCAATCCTCCCAGCATCAGAGTCTTTTCCAATGAGTCAACTCTTCGCATGAGGTGGCCAAAGTACTGGAGTTGCAGCTTTAGCATCATTCCTTCCAAAGAAATCCCAGGGCTGATCTCCTTCAGAATAAACCGGTTGCATCTCCTTGCAGTCCAAGGGACTCTCAAGAGTCTTCTCCAACACCACAGTTCAAAAGCATCAATTCTTCGGCACTCAGCCTTCTTCACAGTCCAACTCTCACATCCATACATGACCACAGGAAAAACCATAGCCTTGACTAGATGGACCTTAGTTGGCAAAGTAATGTCTCTGCTTTTGAATATGCTATCTAAGTTGGTCATAACTTTTCTTCCAAGAAGTAAGCGTCTTTTAACTTCATGGCTGCAGTCACCATCTGCAGTGATTTTGGAGCCCCCCCAAATAAAGTCTGACACTGTGTCTACTGTTTCCCCATCTATTTCCCATGGAGTGATGGGACCGGACGCCATGATCTTAGTTTTCTGAATGTTGAGCTTTAAGCCAACTTTTTCACTCTCCTCTTTCACTTTCATCAAGAGGCTTTTTAGTTCCTCTTCACTTTCTGCCATAAGGGTGGTGTCATCTGCATATCTCAGGTTATTGATGTTTCTCCTGACAATCTTGATTCCCTCCTCCTAATCTCTGATGCCTGCATCTTAGAAATAGCCTCCTGTACGGGATTCTCTATCTCACTCTTGTTGGGTCATCTGCCTTGATTTCCCTCACTTTGTGACAGGCTTGTATTCAACACGGCTCTTCTGGTGGAAACTAAGCTATCAGCCCATGTAAACAATTCCTCAAATAGGCCTCGGGTCAGTAGGAATGAGCATCTTGAATGTCACCCTGACTCCTGTTCTGCCTCTCTCTTTTACGCTTCTTTCAGCCTATCATCAACTTTACCCTTTCGGGTTGGCTTCTTCCATCAGGCTGAAATCACTGCCCTTGGCAGTACTCATGCTTCTCAACTTATATCTTTATTATTCTCAGTTTCAGTTTGAAAGCTTCATGGATATGCTGATTGGGTAGGTTTGGGTTGGGTGCCTTGGGTGCCCACCCCTGGGCCAATGAAACACTGCCAAGAAGGTGGACTACTATGATTGGCAGCTCTCCTGCAATCAGTGGAGGAGTAGGGGTTCTCCGAAAGAAGGAAGATGTCGGCAGCGCAGAGGAGAGAGTGCCGAGAAGACAGAACGATTACAGCCTAGTGACTTAACAATGAACAAGTCAAATCAGCAATGCTCCTACTACATAATTATTTTTTTCTCTTTTCAAGGAAACGTTAATTTTGGAGCACAGTAAAAGACGGCTGTGCTCATCTTTGCACTTTCCATGATGATTAACACAGTGCCTTAAATTGAAGAGAGAAACAGAAAGAGGGAAAACTGAACAGGCGATGAATTTCTCTGTTGAGATGATGACATATATTCGAGCCATCAATTCCTGACCGGGCATCTTCAGTTGTTTCTTGGTTGTGCGTGCCTCCTCTTGCTCTGTCAGGAAAAAAAAAAAAAAAAATAGGATTTTTCACCTGTTCCTTTAGCTTGTGGGTCTCCGGAGCTGGTTATGCACTGCATCCTGGGTAAAATTTGAATTAAAGATAATTGTAAATATGGTATTGATATTAACTGATGTTTTCCCAACATTGCAATAATGCTTGTTTTGTTTGTTGGCGAGTTTATTACTTTTTGATCAATAGAATGTGAGATTTGTGGAGGAAATTAGCATAGTGAATAACAATTAGGCAAGAAAATCAATGGCAGTCAGACAAATACGGGACGTGGAAAAGTCCCGCAGGCACACCAACCTTCACACACGCGCGCACACACACACAGTTTTAAAACTGTGATGCATCTCATTTACAATTCTAAAGCATGGGATGTGGGGTGAGGGGTATGTGTGGCTATTACAAACAGAAAAGGAACAGGTCCAGAGAAACTGTCTGTGGATTGTGTTTCCAGGAAACTCAAGAGACTTGCATGCTGAAAAACTTGAAACATCAATACCCACTAATTCTATTTGCTCTCTCTTTATTTTTGACTTAATTAAGAGTTACTGAATGCTTTCTCCTTGCTGGTTTTCTGGTGGTGCTGGGTGCTGCGGGTAAGGGGTAAAGCAGATAGGGCTATGTGTTGTGCTCTGCTGTGCTTTGTCACTTGGTTGTGTCTGACTTTCTGCAACCCCATGGACTATAGCCCTCCAGGCTCCTCTGTCCATGGAGATTCTCCAGGCAAGAATACTGGAGTGGGTTGCCACGCCCTTCTCCAGGGAATCTTCCCAACCCAAGGATCAAACCCAGGTCTCCCGTATTGCAGGCAGATTCTTTACCATCTGATGCGCCAGGGAAGCTCGAGAATAATGGAGTGGGTAGCCTATCCCTTCTCCAGGGCAACTTCCAAACCCAGGGATCAAACTGGGGTCTCCTCAACTGCAGGCAAATTGTTTACCAGTTGAGCTATCAGGGAAGCCCCAGATAGAACTATAGTCCTCCCATGCTCTCATTTCTGTTCCTTTTCTTCCTTCAACATTATTCCATTGGTGGATAGAGCAAAGCATTTATAAACAAGTCATTGGATCAGAGCTAAATAAATTCGGACAGACTCCATTGGTCATCAGATCCAATTCAGTCTTAAACACAGGACAGAAATATCTGAAAGTACAGTGGATCTTCAATCCTTTGAACACTTCTGATTACAGGGAACTCATGATGCCCCCACTGCAGACCACTGAAATATGGCATCGGTCTGATGATTAGAATGTATTTTCTAAGGATAAGGTAAAACTTGCTTCCACATACATTCTTTCATTGATTCTGGTTGTACCTCTGGAGTTAGAAGGAAAAAAGAGGAAGGACATTATGATTTGTTTATCACTTTGTAAGGGGTTAGGCCACATCTTTTTTGCTTTAGGACAAATGGTCAAGATCAATTGTATCAGTTTTTGATTATCACCAGTTGCCAGACACCGGGATAAGCACATTACATGCAAGTATCAGCTCCCTTGCTTTTGCAACAAACCTAGGAAGTAATTGCTATCGTTAACCTTATAGTGGGTTAATGGAGAAAATAAGAACTGACGAGGTTAATTAATATGTCCTATAAAGTGTTAGAGTCAGGATTCAAATCTAGAAAATCTGATTTCAGAGCCTGTGGTTGCAAATACTATACTCTATGAGCTTGTTGTCCTTTGCACAGGAGGTAAAAATGCGTACTAAACTCAAATGCATCTCAACATGTGAATTTGGATTGAAGTACCCAGTTTTCCTTTGGCTATTGGATATGATGTGGACACCCTTGAAAGGAGCCATGTGGATGCATTTCCAAATTCCCCTCTTTCCTGCTTGGTAGACAGGAGAAGCCAAAGGAGTTTGGAGAATGGGAGGAAGAATTTCCATTTATTTAACGGATTTGTTTTTCTCCAAAGCTCAGAGGAATTCATGCCATGATTTACAGTTCTGTCCATCTTTTCTGTGGTCAAAAAGATACCTCCACATTTCTGTGAAAGTGTTCTATCTGATGGATGACTCTGTTGAAAGATTCGCAAAGGAGGACCCTTTCTTCCTATAGCCACATCCCTAGTAGCCATTCTGAATGAAAGGCTGTTTTAAGCTTCCTCAAGAAACACAACAGGTTCACTGTGAGCTCCCTGAGGCCATGTTTCCTTCTGGTCTCCTAAGCCTGCAGCAAATATAGATCAGAGGAGTTACAAAGTATGTATTTATTGGATTAAACACAATGATTGGCATACAATACAGTTCTCAGTGTTTACATTTTATGGTGCATCTAAGAAGGATTCCCTGAGAACATTGGTAAAGTGTATTCACAGCACTGCTCAGTCTCCCTGTGGACTCCGGACATCTGTACATCATGGTATTTGAGGATTCTAGAGGGTTCATTGCCATGTCTGAGAATCCTCACTATATATCATCCTATCAGATAATTCCTTATGGAATATCTGTGTAGCTGAGAATTTCCTTCCCCTGCATGCCTTTTCAGAAATCAATGTTTAGAATAATGGTCCTGCTTGGCTCTGAATTGGGCTGGTTAATAACCATTGCCAGGGAAATCAATCAAATCTATGATATCTTATTACTTACACTAATTTAATCACAGGGAACGGATCACTGTTCCAGTTCAAAGGGCAAAGAGAATGTGTGTGTGTGTGTGTGTGTGTGTGAAAGAGAGAGAGAGAGAGAACCTTAAGCAAAGAAGGTACTGAAACCCTAGAGGGAATGAATGACCTATTACTGTAAATCTGTTTGCTGCATTATTTTAGGCAATATTCAGTGGAACTTTAATTCATATCTGAAAGCCACTTTTATTCCAATCTCATTCTGAGAGTCTGTTGTGTTTTGAATAATCTTTGAGATCAATGAAAGCAATTGCTAATTCCCTAATCATACTAATTAACTGAGTGTGATCTTTAGTAAAATTGCCCGTGTGTGATTACTACAACCAACCGAGCTGGCTCAGTCTTAGGCAGAGGATTCAATTATAGATGGGCCAGGCAGAGGCTGAAAATGTGGAGAGTCGATGACAGTGCAGGGTCTCCATGTACATTGCTTAGTCTGTGTCAGCCTCTTACACTCCCTCTCATCACTAAATTGGGCACCTTTCTATATGCCCTAATCTCAAATATACCAGCCTCCATGAAGCCTTTTCTCAGGGCCCCAACCAGGCAATGGTTCTTTCTTCTTTCAACTTCTAGTGCCACTGTGGTGGGCCCTGGCTATCTGGTCTACCCCATGTCTCTCTATTGGGCAATGCCCTTCTTCTATTCCATGGGGCCTCCAGTGACGTCTTTACTCAAGGGCTATGCTTCTTTGTCCCAGGTTGACCAGTAGAGAACTACCACCCCCACAATACCCACCCCTGGGAAAGAGATTGGTCCAGGATAAGCCAGGGCTAGAAGAATCACTCTTTGGTAATCATGTTGAGTTTGGGAGGGGAGATTGCACAGAGTAAAGAGCATGAGGCTGTAGCTCCTATCTTGGCTTCCTTTTTTTCCATACAGCTTTGCCTTAGCCTTTTGCTCCTGTTTCATGAAGTGTCCTATTCACGGATCACAGGTTCTAATGCAGAGGTGACAAATTTTATCTCAGGCCCCAAGCCTGATTGATTGGCAGTGGAGAAGGAAATGGCAACTCACTCCAGTGTTCTTGCCTGGAGAATCCCAGGGACGGTGGAGCCTGGTGGGCTGCCGACTGTGGGGTTGCACAGAGTCGGACACGACTGAAGCGACGCAGCAGCAGCAGCAGCAGCTTTAGCACTATGTTAAAGAAGAACCTAGAGTCAAGCCTGGGGTAAAGAAGAAAAGAGATCTGTGATCAATTAGTTATGCTTTGGAAGGAATGATGCTAAAGCTGAAACTCCAGTACTTTGGCCACCTCATGCGAAGGGTTGACTCATTGGAAAAGACTCTGATGCTGGGAGGGATTGGGGGCAGGAGGAGAAGGGGACGACCGAGGATGAGATGGCTGGATGGTATCATGGACTCGATGGACATGAGTGAACTCCGGGAGATGGTGATGGACAGGGAGGCCTGGCGTGCTGTGATTCATGGGGTCGCAAAGAGTCGGACACGACTGAGCGACTGAACTGAACTGAACTGACATGGGGACAGGAGTGGCAGTAAACAAGTCAGGTGTTTGCCATCCTTAGTCTGGTGACCTATTTTATTTCTTCTCAGTGCTATGAGTCCTGAGTTGAGGCACCTCTTCCTTCTATCATATGTCACATTTGTCACCAGGAAGGCCAGAGTGGCCACCTTATGAAGCAGATTGAGTAGAGTTCTGCCCTTCAGATTGTGACATGAATTCTTTGGATCCTCAAAGGTTGAAGTCAGTTAGCAGCGTAAATGATGTGAAAGAGTATAAATCCAAGTGGGGCAGGAACATAAAGAATAGAAACAGAGAGCAACTAAAGCCATTCTGGAAAGTTTCAGGAGCAACAGAGCCTGGGAGGCCCAGGGTTCTATGCTCAGAGTTGCAGAAGAAGCAAATTTACTTAAACTAGCTTTTCAGTTTAAATTTCAATGTGTGGCATCGTGGTCCACTGGGGATTTTATATGGACTTATGTGGCCAGGGCCCATGCATGAATATTCCTCATTTTATTGCATTTTGCTTCATTATACTTCACAGATATTGCATTTTTAGCAAATTAAGGTTTGCAGTAATCCTGCATTGAGCAAATCTATCAGCTCCATGTTTCCAGCAGCTTTTGCGCACTTGGTGTTTCTGTGTCACATTTTGGCAATTCTCACAATATTTCAAAATTTTTCATTATTACTATTTTGTTATGGTCATCTGTGATCAGGGATCTGTAATGTTACTATTTCAAAAAAAATTATAACTTGCAGAAGACTCTGTTGATGGTTAGCATTTTTAGCAATAAACTATTTTTAATGAATGTATGCACATTAATTTTTTAAACCTAATGCTGTTTCACACTTGATAGACCACAGTATAGTATAAACATAACTTTTATATGCACTGGAAAACCCCAAAAATGTGTGACTTGCTTTATTAGGGTATTTACTTTATTATGGTGGTCTGAAAATAGACATGCAATCTCTTAGGTCTGTCTGATTTGCCTTCTTTGGTTTTGCATCTCTGGTGTCTAAATACACAGTATGTGCTCAACAGTGTTATGTTGAATGAGGGAATAAATCATCAAACTAACGTGCAAATTCTTCAGCTCATATCAGAAGTCAAAAATGATAGAATTGATATTTATAGAACATTATTTGAACTGAAGCAGTAGAATCTAGAAAACACTCAGTTTTTGAGAAACAGGAGCCAGATTGACAGGATTCAGTGGTGCGTAAGATGTTGGTAGAAGAAAAGGAGAAAGAGAACAAAAAGCTTCCCAGATTTTTGACTGGACCAGCTGTGTAGGCAGTGGTGATGTTCACTGAGATGCTCTTCTGGTATCCCTGTGTAGATACTAGCAAAAGTACTTCTTACACTCTGTTTTTATTGGCTGATTATTTGCATGTTTTCATCCCAACCCAGGAAGCGCACTGAGGGAGGCACTGAGCCTAACTTGTTTTAAACTGTTGCATTCCCAGTGCACACTATAGGGCTAACATATAGTAGGCTTGCAATAAATGAGTGCAAGCATAGATAGGCAATACATATCTATTGATGACAACCACTTAGTATATAGGATGACAGTTCATTTCTAGTCATCAGGTAAGGGAACATGCTGTCCTAGAACAACTTCCAGCCATGTATGATGGGAACCATGGCACAAACTGTTTCACACAGTTCATTATGACTTTCTGGTCTACTGGAGACCTGCTGATCTTACCATGGTATTAAACTGTGAGTTTTGCATGAGCTTCAGTTACTGAGAGTCTCCATATGGAGTTTATGAGGCTTAACCCATGGCTGGTTCACAGTCAAAGGCCAATGTATGGTGAATAAAAGCTGCAACCAGCTTTCCATTATTTCTGATGGATTTCTCTGTAAGATGACAGAGTGGAACAATGATCAGTAGTGGAACAGCCATTATGGAAGGCACAAAGGCCTGAAGGTCTATTGGTAAAAGGGAAGGCAGCCTGAAGTTTTGGTTTGTGATTTGGGGGTAAATAGAGGAGAACTTCAGAGAAGGCAATGGCACCCCACTCCAGTACTCTTGCCTGGAAAACCCCATGGATGGAGGAGCCTGGAAGGCTGCAGTCCATGGGATCGCTGAGGGTCGGACATGACTGAGCGACTTCACTTTCATGCATTGGAGAAGGAAATGACAACCACTCCAGTGTTCCTGCCTGGAGAAACCCAGGGATGGGGAGCCTGATGGGCTGCTGTCTATAGGGTCTCACAGAGTTGGACGTGACTGAAGCGACTTAGCAGCAGCGAGGAAAACTTTCCTTGAAAATAAGGCAGATTATTTGAATCTTTCCACTAGAAACTCAAACAGGAGATGGGAAAAGTGAACACTGACATTTCAGGAATCAGTGAACTTAAATGGACCGGAATGGGTGAATTTAATTCAGATGACCATTATATCTACTACTGTGGGCAAGAATCTCTTAGAAGAAATGGAGTAGCCATCATGGTCAACAAAAGAGTCTGAAATGCAATACTTGGATGAAATTTCAAAAACGACAGAATGATCTCTGTCCATTTCCAAAGCAAACCATTCAATATTGCAGTAATCCAAGTCTATGCCCTGACCAGTAATACTCAAGAAGTTGAAGTTGAATGGTTCTATGAAGACCTACAAGACCTTTAAGATCTAACACTCAAAAAAACATGTCCTTTTCATTATAGGGGGCTGAAATGCAAAAGCAGGAAGTCAAGAGATACCTGGAGTAACAGGCAAATTTGGCCATGGAGTACAAAATGAAGCAGGTAAAGGCTAACAGAATTTTACCAAGAGAATGCACTGGTCA
>SJYX01002643.1:312154-360030 GCA_006410675.1 Oreotragus oreotragus
ACTGAGCGACTTCATTTTCTTTTTACTTTATACATATATATAGTTAATTTTTATCTTCCTTGTGCTTATTTTTAAAATAAATTTCTTTGTTCCTATTATGTGCATGTGTGTGTATGCATGAGAGAGAGAGATTTTAGAAGGGAATGACTTTCAATATGGGCTCTGTGACATACTGCATTTTCCAAACATGGTTGGTTGCATACACACACACACACACACACACACACACACACAATTCCCTGGAGAGATTGGGTTTATGTTCCCCACAACCCCTTGAATCTGGGCAAAGGTTTGTGGCAGTTTTGACCAATAGATAATGGTGCAAATGATATCCTGTGACTTCCAAGGCTAGGTTATAAAGAGAATGTAACTCCTGGCCCCTGGGAACCCAGCCTTGGTGCTGTGAGAATGCTTAAACAAGCCCACTTGGAGGGACAAAGGAGATGAGCTGTTTCCCCAGTTGATGTCCATCATCAAGTCCAGACATGTGAGTGAGTAAGACTTCAGAAGGTCCCAGCCACTAGCTTCTGGTCTGAGACCCTCAAGATTGTGGAGCAGTGCCAAGCTGTTCTTGGAATTCTGACCCACGGAATCTGAGAGCGTGATAAATGATTGCTTTAGGTCTGCTGGCTGCCATGAAACACTGACCAGACTTATGGAACTTCTTAGGGTTCCCTGAAGCCATTGGTTCCCCCAAATCATGTCTAAACAGTAGAATGCTTGGCCATGAAGGAATTTCACAGGTTCACAGGAAAAAAAAAAAAGGTGAAAAAGTGGAGTATAACCGGTAAGGCTTTCTTTCTTAAAGGTAAATTCATTAAGGTTTTAGAACTGAATCTCCTTGCCATTTTTTTCTCCCTAAAATTTATATCCCTCCTACTTTTTGGTGCTAAAAATGTCCTTTTTTAAAAATGAAATAATGAGCATAGCTTATTTTGTTGTTTCTGCTGCTGTTGTTTTTGTGTTATTAAATTCCTTACTAGGCAAAATAAAGAAGTTGGTCATTGAATGCTAGTCCCCTGATTCTTTAAAAAAAAAAATTCTGGTACTTGAAATAAAAGTCTGGGAGCCACTGACCCACATAATGAAATCCAGGCCGCTTAGCATGGCATTAAACACTGGATGCTATATTGGATGAATCCTATTCTAATCGTATGATAATTGGACCTACCCTCAATGTGATTCAACACTGTGTCCTTAAAAAAAAAAAATTCTGGTACTTGAAATAAAAGTCTGGGAGCCACTGACCCACATAATGAAATCCAGGCCGCTTAGCATGGCATTAAACACTGGATGCTATATTGGATGAATCCTATTCTAATCGTATGATAATTGGACCTACCCTCAATGTGATTCAACACTGTGTCCTTCAGGTAAGTTATGAACCTCTGAGAAAATTAGAAGCTGAGTGGAGCATTATTTCTTTGGGAAAACATGTTTAGAGACACAAAGTATTGACTCAGGTTAAATTTTTCAGATACAGTCAAATTGAAGTGAGGCACTGCCAGTTCACAAATAAATAATACAAATGATTTATCCATTTACGTGTACATGGAGCACAGGTTCGACTCGCCCGTGGAGTCAGTCATTCTCACAGTTGTGGGAGTGTCGTACCCCCACACCAAGGGATGCATGCACACACCGACACCCACGACATCCAGAACCATGCAGAAGCGAACCGAATGATCCAGCACAGCCACTAAGCTGAGCTGTGCTTCCCAACAGTGCAGTTTTCCATCAGTCTCTGCAAATCCACTTCCAGGAGCTCTTTTCCCCAAAGTCCTTGGAATAAGTTTGTGGCCTGACATAAAAAAGAATGAAATAATGCCATTTGCAGCAGCATGGATGGACCCAGAGAATGTCATACTGAGTGAAGTAAGGCAGACAGATGAGAAATGCCATTGACATCCCTTATATGTGGAATCTAAAAAGAAATGGTACAAATGAACTTACTTTCAAAAAGAAACAGACTCACAGAATTCAAGAATGAGCTTATACTTGCTGGAGGAAGGATGTAGGTAAGGGATAGTTAGGGAGTTGGAAAGGGACACGTACACACTGCTGTATTTAAAATGGATAGTCAACAAGGACCTACTATATAGCACATGGAACTCTGTTTAATGTTATGTGGCAGGCTGGATGGGATGGGGGTTTGGGAGAAGGGATACATGAGTATGTATAGCTGAGTCCCTTTGCTGTTCACCTGAAATCATCACAACATTGTTTATTAATTGTTATAAAGTCCAAGTCAAAATGTTAGCCACTTAGTCATGTCTGACTCTTTGCGACCCCATGGACTGTAGCCTGCCAGGCTCCCCTGTCCATGGGATTTCCTAGGCAAGGATACTGGAGTGGGCTGCCATTCTCTTCTCCAGGAGATCTTCCCGACCAAGGGATTGAACCTGGGTCTCCTGCATTGCCGGTGGATTCTCTACTGACTGAGCTACCGGGAAAACCATTAATTGGCTATACCTCAACACAAAATGTTATTAAAAGTTAAAAAAAATTGTAGTCTGATTTGGTCCTGAGAAAGGACCAAAACTGACCTTGTTCATATAGCTCATCCATCCCCTTTGACACCTTCCCCTTGAATCTGCCCATGAATAGCTGCCCATCCCTAGCACCAAGGTGGAAATCAGCTCAGGACCTTTGGTAGAGGAATCATTTGCTTTTTTCCCTGGATGTGAGGCCACCTAGATTTGCTTCTATTATTCAGTCGCCCTGCTACCAAGCCCAGGATAATAGTTCATTTTGGTTTGTTGACCCCTGTCTCTTCCACTTGCCTGGAGTTTGGCAATTCAAAGAGTGATAAATAAACATCGGATTCATAATCACAGCATGCATGATTAGGAGGACTTTCTGAACATTTCAATTCAATTTGCATTTAGGGCTGGTTAACCTGAGGGGCAGGCATGTTAATTTTCACACAATACAGATTGATTACTGGCTTCTCTAATTTTTCTTCCTTCAGATGACAAGCCCTGGAAGCCTGGAATTTGTCAATTTAGGATAGCACCCAAGGAGCACAACTCGCTGACTTTGGGAAGAAAAAAATTAACTTGGAATAAATACATTACTTCCATGCAGAGCAAGAACAGAAAATTATACCCCAAGGAAAGACTCAGCCTATAACCTACTGCACTCCTGAGATATCTTGGTGCTTCTATTAAATTTATTAATGAGAGTTGGGAGGTCTTAGCGGTAAGGCTGGCCCATCACTTCCATCCGGCCCTATTGTTTAATAGGATCATTGGACACTTACCAGCATGGATGATTAATTAGAGAGAGGCTTTATGAGGGTAAAAGTTGGGACTGGGGAAGCAGGTGGAGATGTTTTCCCTTGAACTCACAATCCTTCATTTATCTTCCAAGTGGTGAAGTTTTATTACTCAAAGTACACACGGATCTGATGCTTACCCTTGGAAATGTCTAGGAATCTGGGGATATTTCTGTGATCTCTGTGGAAAAGCTTGGGGATTCTATCCAGATGTATGGTTTCTGTTGGTCCATGCTTAACAATGAAACTACAAAAGGCAGGTCTTAGAGATGTTTGCTGTAAGTTACTTGTATTTCTCAAGGGAAGAACTCCAGCTCTTAGTATCTTAGTAACTGGCATGTTCTCTAATGTACAGCATGCTTCGGAATTCGGCTGCCTCTGGTCTCAGTTGCTGCACATGGGATCTTCATTGTATCATGTGGTATCTTTTGCTGTGGTCCACAGACTTTCTAGTTGGGACCCTCAGGTTCAGTAGTTGTGGGCGCTCGAGCTTAGCTTCCCCACAGCATGTGGGATCTTAATTCTCTCACCAGAGATCACCACATCCCCTGCATTGCAAGATGGATCCTTAACCACTAGACCACCAGGGAAGTCCCAGGAAATGCTCATTAAGTGAACGGGATTTTGGACTGTTTGGGAGGCGATGAGTTCCTTGCCATTGCTTGGATAAGAGTGGTAGAGGCTATTTCATTGCAGGAAGAGTAACCTGAGCAGACTCTGTAATATTTATTTCTTCACTGCTTTTCCCCATCTCATCAAGCTCATCATCTTTCATCTAGTCTTTAAACAGACTCTTGACTATCCTCCCACCCACTGAAGTTCATTTCCCTCCTCACCTCCTTGATTTTTACAAAATGATGTCAACACTCTTCTGAGTGTGACTATCTGTGGCACTTGGGGGCATCTTTAAAGGGCACCATCGGGTAGCTTCATCCTAAGCATTTACTAATGAGTATGATCTAGTGATCATGGCCCTTGGTTTCCTTCACAGTCTCTGGGGAGAAGTAATATTCAAAAAGCACTGCTTGCTTGGAGGTTCTGCAATCCACATCTTTTTCCAAATAGTCTAAAATATTTTCTTGGAACAAACTAGGCCAAGAGAAAGCTGGGTACCTGGACATTCTGCTGGTTCCCAGTACATCTGACACTAGGTGGTCTTTGAGAGTCTGTAGTAAGGTTCTTGTATGAAGCAAATCTGTGAAGCTTACAGTTATATTCCTTTTAATGATGCTATAAAATGGTCTTTATTATATCATACATTGTCTTCTTTATGAGGACTCCTGGGAGAAATTTTCATCTGGTCCCAGTGCCATGAAAGGTTGGATGATTAGCAAATAGTAGGGCCTTTAGCTTTATGAGCTACATAAACTTTCATCTGTGTTTAGTTGGTGTGTGTGTTTGTGTATGTTTAGTTTGGGTGTGCTTGTATTTAGTTGCTCTGTGTGTGTGTGTGTGTGTGTACACTTCTTTCAGTAAATTCCTCAAGCAATGCAAAGACAAGAATCTCATAGGAAAGGAACTCCTATCCATCCTTTAAGATTTGTCTTAAACAAATGTCTTTGAGATGGTAGAAACTCTTGCCCCTGGTTCCCCAGATCATTTTGTTCTTTAGATTCTTTGACTGTGTGGTTTGGGGATTTGTGGGTCCGTAGCTGTCACCCTAACTTGTCTGAGAGCTTACAACAAATGAAGACAAGTTCTTCGTTGTAGCACCCAGAACCTAGCGCACAGCCAAAGACGCTGTCACTCAGAAGTTTACCTAGGCTTCCTGGTCTGCGTCAACTAGGACACTCCCTAGTATGTCTTGTCTCTGTGCGATTTTGTAGTAGAGGGTTCGCAGAGGCTTGGGTCTTCTTGGACAGAGATGAGTCCACCTCTTATTAAAGACCTTGTCATTCTGTTTCCTCTTTCTGCCACCCAGAATTCAGAAATGTCTTCTCTTAATGGTGTGTGTGTGTGTGTGCATGTGTGTGTGCGTGTGTCAGACAGAGAGGGGGGAGCGAGAGAGAGAGAGAGAGTTTGATTAATTGAGATCTACCTCAGTTATTCTCAGTTACTGAACAGGAATAGGATCAAGTGTCTTTTGACTCTTAACTTTGATGTGATTGCAAAAACAAGATACTTCTGCTCTGCAGAACAAGGTACCCTTTGGTATACTTTTCTTAATAACTCTATGACCAGGTCATTTGGATTTTGGAGCAGATCTGTTGAAGATAAAAGCCATGCTTCTGAGGTTGGCTTTCTAAAACACAGCTGTTTCCCATGGTTGTTTTTTTTTTTTTTTTTTTTGCTGATTTGCGTTGGATTCCATCCTTTCTTCAACCACTTCCTTTTTCCTTTCTAGGAGCAATAGGAGTTCAGACACGGTCTGAGTGTGGGTGACTTTAGCGGAACATCANGTTTTTTTTTTTTTTTTTTTTTTTTTTTTTTGCTGATTTGCGTTGGATTCCATCCTTTCTTCAACCACTTCCTTTTTCCTTTCTAGGAGCAATAGGAGTTCAGACACGGTCTGAGTGTGGGTGACTTTAGCGGAACATCAGCAGAAAGCTGAGTGTTTTCCTCCTTCGTGGTGATGGAGAGTGAGGACACCCATAGTTTCCAGCCCTCCCTCTGCACCTGCGATGCCTCACCATGCATTAGGTCCTCAGCATCTCTGGAACGTGGGTGCTCAGCCAGCTTTCAACACCATCACAGAGGGGCAATGAAAAGACATGGGCATCATGGGCTGGTCTCATGCCAAGGGGCTCCCTATTCAGTTGTGATCTCCTTTGGACTTCTTGAGCCTCTGGGGTATGAAAAAATGGGAAAGAGAAAAGTGAAGAGCCCTAAGAGGAAAAGACTGGATTTCTTATCAACATATTAAAGGGAGCCCAAGGATTGAATTTGGAAATTTGAAAAACTTTATTTTATTATTTTTAATATAAATTTATTTATTTTAATTGGAGGTTAATTACTTTACAATATTGTATTGGTTTTGCCATACATCAACATGAATCCACCACAGGTATACACATGTTCCCCATCCTGAACCCCCCTCCCACCTCCCTCCCCACACCATCCCTCTGGGTCGTCTCAGTGCACTAGCCCCAAGCATCCAGGATCATGCATCGAACCTGGATTGGCGACTCATTTCATATATGATATTATACATGGTTATGACTTTTGGGCTTCTAAACATGAGCTGGTTCTTTTTCTTTTATTGTTTTTTAAACTTGGGTAATTTTTATGAAGTGAATGTTTGTCCCTCCACCTCCACCCCATGGTGGTTCAATGGCTAAGTTGTCCGATTCTTTCAGCTCCGTGGACTATAATCTGTCAGGCTTCTCTGTCTGCGGGATTTTGCAGGCAAGAATACTGGAGTCAGTTGCCACTTCCTTCTCCAGAGGATCTTCCCGATCCAGAGATCGAACTCAGGTCTCCTGCATTGCAGGCAGTCTCCTACACTGCAGGCAGATTCTTTACCAAATGAATCACCAGGGAAGCCCAACAGACAATCTGTATACTTAACCTTAGCCTCACTGTGGGTGTGTTTGAAGATGAGGACTTTACAAAAGTAATCAAGGTTAAATGAGGTCATAAGGGTGGAATCGTGGTCCCAAGAGATTATTGTCCTTTTAAGAAGAGCCCAGAGAGAGCTGGCATTTTCTGCATACAAAGAGGTCATGTATGCATGATGAGGTGGACGTCACCTGCAAGTCAAGGGATGAGGACTCAGAACGAAACCTGCCTTGCTGGCAAGATCTTGATCTTGGACTCCCCAGCCTTGAGAACTGTAAGAAAGAATTTTCAGTTCTTTAAACCACTTTGTCTGTGGCATTTTATTATGGCAGACCATGCAAACGAATATAGTACTCTCTGAATGTGCCGTTTACAAGGAAGTAAAATGCCTCTAGGTTTGGTAGCCAGAAAGATCAGGGTGTCAGCACTGTCTGCACGGTTTGTTTGCTGTGAATTTCAAGTGAATTTCCTTGCCTCTAAGTTTGTATTCTGTAATTCATAAAATGGAGATTATAATGCAATTCTCAGTATAAAGATTACATAAAATATTAGATAAAAATGCAAGCCTAAATGTGGGGCGAGTGTAACGAACTGTCTAGCAGATACTGTTTATCAAATATCTGCTTGACAACAGTAGCCTCCCACCACGTGTCCATATCTCTTCATCACTGGCAATAAAATATCTATTTCTTTGGGCACCCCCTACCCGCCTGTTATTTAAACTTTTAAGTTTGAGTTAATTCTATATTAGCATGTGATTATAAGAAAGAATACAGAGAGAACCCATGTACTCTTCATTCCATTTCCTCAGTGATAATATATTGCATACCTATGGTTTATTGTTCTTGCTGAGTTGCTAAGTTGTGTCTGACTCTTTGTGACTGCATGGACTGTAGCATGCCAGGCTCCTCTGTGCATGGGATTTCCCAGACAAGAATACTGGAGTGGGTTGCTATTTCCTTTCCCAGGATGAGAAGGAAGTCACTTGAAAGCCAAGAAACGAGGACTCAGACGGAAGTGGGCTGCTCTTCCTTCTCCAGGGGATCTTCCTGACCCAGGAACTGAACCTTCATCTCCTGCTTGGCAGGTGGATTCTTTATCACTGAGCCACCTGGGAAGCCTAAAACTATGGTACAATATCACAACTAGAATTTTGACAGATATACAATCCACTGATCTTTTTCGGAGTTCCTCCACTTTACTTATACTCCTGATACAACCCACTGATCTTTTTCAGATTTCCGCCACTTTACTTATACTCCTGTGTGTTTATTTAGTTCTACACAGTTTTATCAGATGCATAGGTTTGTGTATCCACCACACACATAGTCAAGATATAGAAGTCAATCAATACAAGGCTCTTGTTGCTTTTATAACCACATAGATGTCCTTCTGCTCCAACCCACCTTGTATTCCATCCTTAACCCCAGGTGGCCGCCAATCTGTCCTTTTCCCTGTGAATCCTTCATTTCAAGAACGTCATATGAATAGGATCATATAGTTTATAACCATTATGATTTTTTTTGCACTTAGCATTCTCTGTAAATTCATCCAAATTGTTGTATGTATCAATAATTCATACTTTTTTAAATTGATGAGTAGTCCATGCTTTTGATGTACTACTGTTTTTAACCATTTACCCACTGACAGTTACCTGGTTTGTTTCCAGTTTTTCCTATCATGAATAAAAACCTGTTATAAATAGTCATATAAAGATTTTTGTGTGAAAGTGAATTTTCACTTCTCTGGGATAAATGTTTAAGAGTTCAATTGCTAGGGTATAAAATAATTTCATGTTTAATTTAAGATCTAGTACCAAACTATATTTTAGAGTGGCTGCACCATTATACATTTCTATCAACAACCTGTGAGTAACCCAGTTTCTCTGCATCCTTGCCAGCATCTAATTTTGTAACATTAAAAAAAAAATCTTTGCCCATTCTGATAGGTGTGTGGTAATATCCTATCATGGTTTTAGTTTGCATTTCCATAATGGTTAATGAGGTTGAACATCTTTTAATATGCTTATTTGTCATCTTATGAACTTTGACATATTTGTACACATCTTTGGCCAATTTTCTTTTTGACTGTTGTTTTGTACTCTTTTGAGGATATATATTCTAGACGTTAATCCTTTGTCGTCTATGTGGTTTTTCAAATGTTTTTTCTCTGTCCGTAGCTTATCTTTTTACCTTCTTAACATCACGTTTCTGTTGTTTGATTTGTTCTAAATCAAATCTCCTATGATTATACACTGGAGGTGATGAATAGATTCAAGGGATTAGATCTGGTAAACAGACTGCCTGAAGAACTATGGACAGAGGTTTGTAACACTGTACAGGAGGCAGTGATCAAAACCATCCCAGAAAAAAAGAGATGCAAGAAGGCCAAGTGGTTGTGTGAGGAGGCTGTGCAAAGAGCTGAGGAAAGAAGAGAAGCAAAAGGCAATGGAGAATGGGAAAGGTACACCCACCTGAATACAGAGTTCAAGAGAACAGCAAGGAGAGACAAGAAGGCCTTCTTCAATGAACAATGCAAAGAAATAAAGGAAAACAACAGAAGGGGGAAGACCAGAGATCTCTTCAAGAAAACTGGGGATACCAAAGGAACATTTCATGCGAAGATGAGCGCAATAAAGGACAGAAATAGCAAAGACCTAACAGAAGCAGAAGTGATCAAGAAAAGGTGGAAAGAATACACAGAAAATGAAACTGTTTGTTGCTCAGTCATGTCCGACTCTGCCACCCCATGAGCTATAAACTACCAGGCTCCTCTGTCCATGGGATTTTCCAGCAATAATACTGGCGTGGGTTGCCATTTCCTTCTCCAGGGGATCTTCCTGACCCAGGGATCAAACCCAGGTCTCCCACACTGCAGGCATATTTTTGCTGTCTGAGCCACTAGGGAATACACAGAAGAATTGTACAAAAAAGGTCTTAATGACTTGGACAACCATGATGGGTGTGATCATCCTGGAGTGTGAAGTCAAGTGGGCCTAAGGAAGCATTGCTGCCAATAAAGCTAGTGGATGTGATGGAGTACCAGCTGAACTGTTTAAAATCCTAAAAGATGGTGCTTCTAAAGTTCTGCACTCAGTAAGTCTGCAATTTGGAAAACCCAGCAGTGGCCACAGGACTGGAAAAGGTCAATCTCCATCCCAGTTCCCAAGAAGGGCAGTATTAGAGAATATTCAAACTACCAGACAGCTGTGCTCTCTTCCCATGCTAGTAAGGTTATGTTCAAAACCCTTCAAGGTAGGCTTCAGCAGTATCGAATTGAGAGCTTCCAGATGTACAAGCTGAGTTTAGAAAAGGCAGAGGAATCAGAGATCAAATTGACAACATTCACTGGATCATAGAGAAAACAAGGAAATTCCAGAAAAACATCTTCTTCTATTTCCTTGACTTACAGTAAAGCCTGTGACTATGTGGGTCACAAAAAACTGCAAAATTCTTAAAGCAATGGTAATTCCAGGCCATCTTACTTGTCTCCTGAGAAACCGATATTTGGGCCAAGAAGAAACAGTTAGAACCTTATATGGAATGAACTGATTCGTTCAAAATTGGGAAAGGAGTACAACAAAGCTGTGTATTGTCACCCTGTTTACTTAACTGACATGCAGAGTACATCACGTGAAATGCTGGACTGGATGACTAAGAAGCTGGAATCAAGTTTGCTGGGAAAAATAACAATCTGATGTATGCAGATGATACCACTCTAATGGCAGAAAGTGAAGAGGACCTAGAGTCTCTTGAAGTTGAAAGAGGAGAGTGAAAAGGCCAGCTTAAAACTCAATATAAAAAGAAAAAACTAAGATCATGGTAGCCCCATTACTTCATGGCAAATAGAAAGGGAAAAAGTGGAAGCTGTGACAGATTTTCTCTTCTTGGGCTCTAAAATCACTTTGGATGGTGACTACAGCCATGAAATTAAAAGATGCTTGCTTCTTGGAAGAAAAGCTATGACAAACATAATCGTCATATTAAAAAGCAAAGACATCACTTTTCCAACAAAGGTCAGTCTAATCAAAGCTATGGTTTTTCAAGTGGTCATGTATGGATGAGAGAGTTGGACCGTAAAGAAGGCTGAGTGCTGAAGAATTCGTGCTTTCAAATTGTGGTGCTGGAGAAGACTCTTGAGAGTCCCTTGGACTGCAAGGAGATCCAACCAGTCAATCCTAAAGGAAATCAACCCTGAATATTCATTGGAAGGACTGATGCTGAAGCTGAAGCTCCAATACTTCAGCCACTTGATGTGAAGAGCTGACTCACTGGAAAAGACCCTGATGCTGGGAAAGACTGAAGGCAGAAGGCGAAGAGGGCGACAGAGGATGAGATGGTTGGATTGCATCACCAACTCAGTGAACATGAGTTTGAGCAAACTTTGGGAGAAAGTGAAGGACATGGAAGCCTGGCGTGCTGCAGTTACGGGATCACAAAGAGTCGGACATGACTTAGCAAATGAACAATAACAAGAGCCTACTTCACAGAGGAACATTTTTAATTTTGATGAAGTCCAATTTATGATTTCTCTTCCTTTTTATTGATTATGATTTTGGTGTTGAAACTGTAGCTCTGGACCTTTCACTTATTTTTGTAAATAAAACACGCCTTTTTACTGGTTTGCCCATTATATTTGACTGCTTTTATATTAAGACAGCAGAGTTGAGTATTTGGTATAGAGATCACATAGCCTGCAGAACCTAAAACATTTGCCAAGTGGTTGTTTAACAAAAAATTTGCCAACATCTAATTTAGTGGGTAGTAATTATTTCACAATTAAAAAAAACTACTTTATAGACAATAGCCAGTTGGAACATATGTAGGTCATAATTTTAATTAAACTCTCAATTATACCTATATTTTCTGGATTAAAAATACATTAACTTATCTAGTCTATGGGAACTTGAATAGAATCTGTACCCTACTGTTGTGTGAAAATCATATACATCTTCATTATGTTGAAAAGATTAATTAACTCCTTAAGAGAAGAACTTGGAAGAAAGAGAAAACCAGTTTGATCTAGAGAATCCTTCAGCTTCCCCAGTGGCTCAGTGGATAAAGAATCCACCTGCAATGCAGAAGGCTCAAGGGATGTGGGTTTGATCCTTGGGTCAGGGAGATCTCTTGGAGGAGGAAATGGCAACCCAGAGTATTCTTACCTGCAGAATCCCATGGACAGAGGAGCCTGGTGAACTCCAGTCCAGGGGGTTGCAAAGGGTCAGACACGACTAAAGTGACTGAGCATGGCACAGTGAATTCTAGGCAGCTTTTCTCCTCCAAGATTTTTGTATTTAAAAAAATGATTAAAATAAAGCCTAAAAATAAAATAAAAAAGCTATCATGCAGTTAAAATGATCATTTTAAAGTAGCGTCATCTGTTCAAGACTTCAGGAATTCAAGTCCTCTCTGAGTGTGGTCCTGTCTCCAGGGAAAATCCCAAGGGTGGTTAGAATCTCCTGCCTGTGCAATTGTTCTTGAGGTGAAGACACGCACTGATTGAAGAGTATAATGAAGTCCTCTCTCTCCTCCCCTTCCAGCCACTCCAGGCAGAGCCAAAGCATTTCTGGCTGTAGAGCTAAGGTTTATTAGCAATGCAAAATGAATATCCAAGGGTAGGCTTTTTAATAGAGCTGTTCTTAGCTGTCAAAAGTGGATTTATGTCAGCCCATTGATTCCTTGCTGAAGACACGCAGAGCTTGTATTTCTGATGAGCTTGGGACTATCTGATTATGGTTAATAGTTTTATTCTGTTGTAGCCATTCTCTTCTCCAGGGGACCTTCCCAATCCAGGGATCGACCCCGGGTGTCTTGCACTGCAGGCAAATTCTTAACGTCTGAACCACCAGGGAAGGCCATTGTATATACCTTGTTTCTCGCGCACACACACACATACACACACACATACACTATGGGGGTCAAACAAAATTTTTGTGGATTGAATATGTCCCTCAGGCTGAAAGTTTAAACCTTTACCCTAGGAAGTAGATTGGAATGAAATTTTCAGTATGACTGCCTAGCAGACAGTCTGCATCTTTAAACCAGATGCAGTTTTGTTTTTTGTTGTTGTTGTTTTTTTTTTTTTTGCTACTAAATCTGTTGAACAGCCTACAAACCATGGTTGGGCCATGACACTGAGTCCATGCTGATTAGGACTTTTTTTTTTGTATCATGTGGGATGTGTAGATACATGACTGCAACTATGTATCAGAAGTTCACAGAATTTGGGAATTTGCCAGTGCCTGAACAGCCATCAGAACTCCGCCCTGGGTGTGCCTTTGTGCCATAACGCCTTGGATAAAGGGCTTCCCTGGTGGCTCAGTGGTAACGAATCCGCCTGTAATGCAGGAGCCACAGGAGATGTAGGTTCATCCCTGGGTAGAGAATTGAACCCACATCCCTGAGCCACAATCTACAGGGCTGCAAAGAGTTGGTCACAACTGAAGCCATTTAGCATGCACACCTCTTGGATAAATGGAAGCCCAGCGGTGAAGAATGCACATCTAACACAGGGAAACTCAACAGCATGTAAGGTGGTTCAGTTCATTACAAAGCACTTCACTTATCTAAGAGGTTTTCATTATGTTAAACAAATCCAATTTCCCTGTTAAGCATTCTTATTGACCCTTTGGATTTCTGTAACTGTATCTGATTCCTCTCCAGCTTGATGGTCCTAATTATTTCAATAACATTACTAAAGATGCCAAGTCTTATGAACTCCCTGCAAAACAGCGACAGTTCCTTCATGGTTTCCAGACACTTCATCTACCTCAAACTGATGCCGAGTGTTAGCAACAGCTATTTTGAAATGTAAATGGAATGTTCTGGAGTCCTATGGCTGGAACAGGTACTAATAGCAAAGGAGTAAACAGTCACCCAGCGGCAGACTATGTTGATGAAGCCCAGGTTTGAAGGTTGCTCAGCTCCTTCATCGTGTAATCATGGGATGGTCTCATAGCTAGCATGTTACCATCAGCTTAAGTTCCTTAGCAGTTTTACTCACATTTTTCTTAGCTGTGCTCTTCTGTTCTGTCCGTTCACAACTGACAGACTTAGGTGCAGTAATTTACATTTCTATCTTCTGTTTATTTTAACTGTTTTATTTTTTAAATAAATCTATTTGTTTATTTATTTTTGGCTGCAGTGGGTCTTTGTTGCTGTGCGTGGACTTTTTCTAGTTGCAGCAAGAGGGGGCTGCTGGCTAATTGTGGTGCTGCTGGCTAATTCTCGATGCAGTGGTTTCCTCGTTGCAGAGCACAGGCTCCAGGGCTCGTAGCTGCTGTAGTCGCATGACGCAGGCTCTGTAGTTCTGCTGCATGGTTCTTCCGGCCCACCCGGCATGTGGGATCTTCCTGCACCAGGGATCGAATTCGTGTCCCCCATGTTGACAGGCAGATTCTTAATCACTGGACCACCAGGAAAGTCCTTATCCCTGGGATTTCTTTGGAAGGAATGATTTCTTTGGAGCTGAAACTCCAGTACTTTGGCCACCTCATGCGAAGAGTTGACTCATTGGAAAAGACTTTGATGCTGGGAGGGATTGGGGGCAGGAGGAGAAGGGGACAACAGAGGATGAGATGGCTGGATGGCATCACTAACTCGATGGACGCGAGTCTGAGTGAATTCCAGGAGTTGGTGATGGACAGGGAGGCCTGGCGTGCTACGATTCATGGGGTCGCAAAGAGTCGGACACAACTGAGCAACTGAACTGAACTGAACTGATCCATTCTTCTAATGCATTTAAGTATTCTTTTAACTCATGTGTTCATTCATTTGTTCAACAAAGATATGCCAAGCACCTATTCTTTTGCCCCAAACTGAAAATACAATAGTGGAGGTACTTGGAGATGAATTCTAATTATTTACCATTTTCACTGTTTCTTCAAGTATTGCATCATCTGTTCTGTGATCATTGTAAATTAATGTGACATATTACAGTATAGAAGGATGTTGAATTTGAGTCTCTTAATCTAATTCACCACATTAACATGCTATAATAGAGAAAATAATATTTTAATTTGAATAAATGTAGAAATAAAATTTTATAAAGTTATTCACCTTTTCTTTTTTGTTAAGATAAAATAGAATACCTTCTTAGAAATGAGAACAAACATCATAATCAATGTAGCTAGCATAAAACTATTTTCTTTAAGGTTATGAGAAATATATGGGTACCTATTATTGTCACATTGCCCAACACCATCTTGGAAGCTTCAACCAGTGCAATAAAACAATGTTAAGAAATAAAGGTATAAGGATTAAAAAAGACAAAAAGTCATTATTTTTAAAGAATATGATCGCTCACATGACACTGAGATAATCTACTTATACCTATTACTACTAATAAGAAAGATTAGTAATGTTGCTGCATATAAAAGCAACGTATAAAAATTTTAAAACTTCATTATGTCTTAATTAGAAAATGTAATATAAAATGCATAGTGTTTTTATCAGCAAACGAAAACTATAAACAACTTAGGAATACAATGTGCAATACCTTGGGAAAACATTTTAATACTTTACTGACCATCACAGAAAAAAATCTAAAGAGAAATTTATTATGTTCATGAATAATAAGATCCATAGTAAAGATGTCATTTCCAAAGAACACCAAACCTCTGGGGAAAACACAGCATTGGAAACATAAGGATTGGACAGTGGTTTCAGCCAGTTAAATGCAGCATCAAAGTCTCAATAAATTAGCAGTTGGGGAACTTTGCTAGCGTAGTGGACCAGTGGTTAAGAATCTGCCTGCCACCGCATGGGACACAAGTTCGATCCCTGATCCAGGAAGATCCCACATGCTGCAGAGCAACAAACCCTGTGCCCTGCAACTACTGAGCCTGTGTGCCCTGGAGCCTATGGGCCCCAAGAGGAGAAGTCAGTGCGATGAGAAGCTCATGCACCACAACAGAGTGTAACCTCCGCATGCCACAAGTAGGGAAAGCCCACTCACAGCAACAGAGATGCAGCACGGTAATAAATAAATAAANTCTGAACCACCAGGGAAGGCCATTGTATATACCTTGTTTCTCGCGCACACACACACATACACACACACATACACTATGGGGGTCAAACAAAATTTTTGTGGATTGAATATGTCCCTCAGGCTGAAAGTTTAAACCTTTACCCTAGGAAGTAGATTGGAATGAAATTTTCAGTATGACTGCCTAGCAGACAGCCTGCATCTTTAAACCAGATGCAGTTTTGTTTTTTGTTGTTTTGTTTGTTTTTTTTTTTTTGCTACTAAATCTGTTGAACAGCCTACAAACCATGGTTGGGCCATGACACTGAGTCCATGCTGATTAGGACTTTTTTTTTTGTATCATGTGGGATGTGTAGATACATGACTGCAACTATGTATCAGAAGTTCACAGAATTTGGGAATTTGCCAGTGCCTGAACAGCCATCAGAACTCCGCCCTGGGTGTGCCTTTGTGCCATAACGCCTTGGATAAAGGGCTTCCCTGGTGGCTCAGTGGTAACGAATCCGCCTGTAATGCAGGAGCCACAGGAGATGTAGGTTCATCCCTGGGTAGAGAATTGAACCCACATCCCTGAGCCACAATCTACAGGGCTGCAAAGAGTTGGTCACAACTGAAGCCATTTAGCATGCACACCTCTTGGATAAATGGAAGCCCAGCGGTGAAGAATGCACATCTAACACAGGGAAACTCAACAGCATGTAAGGTGGTTCAGTTCATTACAAAGCACTTCACTTATCTAAGAGGTTTTCATTATGTTAAACAAATCCAATTTCCCTGTTAAGCATTCTTATTGACCCTTTGGATTTCTGTAACTGTATCTGATTCCTCTCCAGCTTGATGGTCCTAATTATTTCAATAACATTACTAAAGATGCCAAGTCTTATGAACTCCCTGCAAAACAGCGACAGTTCCTTCATGGTTTCCAGACACTTCATCTACCTCAAACTGATGCCGAGTGTTAGCAACAGCTATTTTGAAATGTAAATGGAATGTTCTGGAGTCCTATGGCTGGAACAGGTACTAATAGCAAAGGAGTAAACAGTCACCCAGCGGCAGACTATGTTGATGAAGCCCAGGTTTGAAGGTTGCTCAGCTCCTTCATCGTGTAATCATGGGATGGTCTCATACCTAGCATGTTACCATCAGTTTAAGTTCCTTAGCAGTTTTACTCACATTTTTCTTAGCTGTGCTCTTCTGTTCTGTCCATTCACAACTGACAGACTTAGGTGGAGTAATTTACATTTCTATCTTCTGTTTATTTTAACTGTTTTATTTTTTAAATAAATCTATTTATTTATTTTTGGCTGCAGTGGGTCTTTGTTGCTGTGCGTGGACTTTTTCTAGTTGCAGCAAGAGGGGGCTGCTGGCTAATTGTGGTGCTGCTGGCTAATTCTCGATGCAGTGGCTTCCTCGTTGCAGAGCACAGGCTCTAGGGCTCGTAGCTGCTGTAGTCGCACGACGCAGGCTCTGTAGTTGTGCTGCATGGTTCTTCCGGCCCGCCCGGCATGTGGGATCTTCCTGCACCAGGGATCGAATTCGTGTCCCCCATGTTGACAGGCAGATTCTTAATCACTGGACCACCAGGAAAGTCCTTATCCCTGGGATTTCTTTGGAAGGAATGATTTCTTTGGAGCTGAAACTCCAGTACTTTGGCCACCTCATGCGAAGAGTTGACTCATTGGAAAAGACTTTGATGCTGGGAGGGATTGGGGGCAGGAGGAGAAGGGGACAACAGAGGATGAGATGGCTGGATGGCATCACTAACTCGATGGACGCGAGTCTGAGTGAATTCCAGGAGTTGGTGATGGACAGGGAGGCCTGGCGTGCTACGATTCATGGGGTCGCAAAGAGTCGGACACAACTGAGCAACTGAACTGAACTGAACTGATCCATTCTTCTAATGCATTTAAGTATTCTTTTAACTCATGTGTTCATTCATTTGTTCAACAAAGATATGCCAAGCACCTATTCTTTTGCCCCAAACTGAAAATACAATAGTGGAGGTACTTGGAGATGAATTCTAATTATTTACCATTTTCACTGTTTCTTCAAGTATTGCATCATCTGTTCTGTGATCATTGTAAATTAATGTGACATATTACAGTATAGAAGGATGTTGAATTTGAGTCTCTTAATCTAATTCACCACATTAACGTGCTATAATAGAGAAAATAATATTTTAATTTGAATAAATGTAGAAATAAAATTTTATAAAGTTATTCACCTTTTCTTTTTTGTTAAGATAAAATAGAATACCTTCTTAGAAATGAGAACAAACATCATAATCAATGTAGCTAGCATAAAACTATTTTCTTTAAGGTTATGAGAAATATATGGGTACCTATTATTGTCACATTGCCCAACACCATCTTGGAAGCTTCAACCAGTGCAATAAAACAATGTTAAGAAATAAAGGTATAAGGATTAAAAAAGACAAAAAGTCATTATTTTTAAAGAATATGATCGCTCACATGACACTGAGATAATCTACTTATACCTATTACTACTAATAAGAAAGATTAGTAATGTTGCTGCATATAAAAGCAACGTATAAAAATTTTAAAACTTCATTATGTCTTAATTAGAAAATGTAATATAAAATGCATAGTGTTTTTATCAGCAAACGAAAACTATAAACAACTTAGGAATACAATGTGCAATACCTTGGGAAAACATTTTAATACTTTACTGACCATCACAGAAAAAAATCTAAAGAGAAATTTATTATGTTCATGAATAATAAGATCCATAGTAAAGATGTCATTTCCAAAGAACACCAAACCTCTGGGGAAAACACAGCATTGGAAACATAAGGATTGGACAGTGGTTTCAGCCAGTTAAATGCAGCATCAAAGTCTCAATAAATTAGCAGTTGGGGAACTTTGCTAGCGTAGTGGACCAGTGGTTAAGAATCTGCCTGCCACCGCATGGGACACAAGTTCGATCCCTGATCCAGGAAGATCCCACATGCTGCAGAGCAACAAACCCTGTGCCCTGCAACTACTGAGCCTGTGTGCCCTGGAGCCTATGGGCCCCAAGAGGAGAAGTCAGTGCGATGAGAAGCTCATGCACCACAACAGAGTGTAACCTCCGCATGCCACAAGTAGGGAAAGCCCACTCACAGCAACAGAGATGCAGCACGGTAATAAATAAATAAATAATAACTTTTGAAAAAAAACTTTCTTAAAAAAAAAAAAAAGAAAGAAAGAAATTAGCTTCGCAGTTGGGACCTCAGATAATGATAACTGGAGTGAGAAGGTGGCCAAAGTTTAATGGATAAAGGGAATAGGGTTAGTGTATAAAATTCTACTTTCTAGTAGGAAAATAAAGGAACTAAAAGTAACCACCAGGCTCCTCTGTCCATGGGGATTCTCCAGGCAAGAATATTGGCATGGTTTGCCATGCCTTCCTCCAGGGGAATCTTCCCAATCCAGGGATTGAACCCAGTTCTCCCACACTGCAGGCAGATTCTTTACTGTCTGAGCCACCAGGGAAGCCCGAGATTACTGGAGTGGGTAGCCTGTCCCTTCTCCAGGGGATCTTCCTGACCCAGGAATCGAACTGGGGTCTCCTTCACTGCAAGTGGATTCCTTACCAGCTGAGCTTCCAGGGAAGGCCCCCAAATAATCTCACTTCTATAGACTGTGTAAATATGAGTGGAAAAAGAAAAGCTACTACTCTGGTGGTCCCATTGCAAATAAGTTGAAAGTTGAAAAGTTAAGTCATGTCCAACTCTTTGCGACCCTGTGAACAGCAGCCCACCAGGCTCCTACGTCCATGGGATTCTCCAGGCAAGAATACTGGAGTGGGTTGCCATTTCCTTTTCCAGGGGATCTTCCCCACCTAGGGACTGAACCCAGGTCTCCCGCATTTCAGGCAGACACTTTAACCTCTGAGCCACCAGGGAAGCCCCCATTGCAAATAGTCAGGGGCCTAATAGGGTATGGACAGCATTCTCAGATGGGATGGTTGGGGAGAGCTTAAAGAAGGATGGGAGAGGGCAAGGAATGGGTTTGGAGAGGCAAAGGGAGAATGACCAGCTCACTGTAGAGGCTCTCCATCAAGCTTTTATGGTAGTAAGCCCACTTTCAGCTTCCATTCAATGAGAATCAACACTGAGGAAAAGATGGTTTCAGTGCTTTAACCCAATTGTGACCAAACCAGAACGGAGCCTTCTGGAAAAGGGTCTTGCTGTCTGTTGCAGAACTGTCTTAGAGAAAGCAGGATCTCATCTGAGAATAAGTCCTAGATAGACGTGAGGGCATGAGTATTTGCTTTGCCTGTATAGCTGTGTACTCTGAGCAACCAAGTACAATCTTTGGAAGTCTCATTTTACTGCATACCAACATAGCCAGGTAACTCCAATTAGTAGGAGTTAGCGAGTTGAACATGTGCTTTGCCTTCGTTCCATTCTCCTTCCTACTGCCACATCAACCACTGGGTGCAACAGAGCTTTCTGCATTAATTGTCTTCATTTGCTTCTCAGCTCCATCATTAAACAAATATTTATGGAGTGCCTGCTGTGTGCTAGACACGAGGTGGGCACAGTGGGAATTCAGCAATGAATAAGACAGTCCTTGCCCTTGAGACCTTCCAGCTCAGAAGAAAAAGAAAACAGGTTCATGAAAAGCTACAATGCAAGGCTGAATTTATCTTCTCTCCCTCCCTCTCTCTCTCTCTTTTTTTTTTTTCCTTTTTGTTTCAAGTTGCTTCTCTCTATGGACAACATGGTTGGGTCCATCATTTTGTGCTTGATGTCTTGATTCTCTTGGCAAACTTTACAGTAGAGGGACTATGATTTTGTTTTTCAAGGGAACCTGAGGCAGGAGAGAGTTTAAATAACAGCATATTGGTGTTTAGCAGCAGATCTCTCCCTTAATGACACCTTGCTTTTGCTGAGATGAGGATGGGAGTCAGAATGTGGGCTTACTTTCTGATGTCATACTGAGTTGCTTCATGCTGAGAGAAGTGCCATTACACAACCAGAGAGCTGTGCGCTTTTATACAGTGTGATCCGTGTAGTTTTCTGCACTTGTAGTTTCTCTTAGCTTGAGGAAACATGGCTTATGGCATTGAACACTTACAGGTCAAGACTCATGCAGTAACCTTAGAGGTTCCAATTTTGATTTCAGCCACACCTTCTGGGGGCTTCCCGGGTGGTTCAGTAGTAAAGAATCTGCCTGCAATGCAGGAGATGCCGATTTGATCCCTGGGTCGGGAAGATCCCCTGGAGAAGGACATGACAACCCACTCCAGTATTCTTGCCTGGGAAATCCCATAGATGGAAGGGCCTGATAGGCTACAGTCCATGGGGTTGCAAAAGAATTGGACATGACTTACTGACTAAACAAAAATATCAACACATACCTTCATAGCAATGGGATCCATCCATTCAGAAAGAAAGGAAGTATGAAGGGAAAGAATATTTTGGGGGAAGAGAAGGGGTACCTTTGCAGAAAGCTCTGTCTGCCTTGAAAGAAAGTGAAGTCGCTCAGTCATGTCCAACTCTGTGACCCCATGGACTGTAGCCTGGCAGACTCTTGTGTCCATGGGATTCTCCAGGCAAGAATACTGGAGTGGGTTGCCATGTCCTTCTCCAGGGGATCTTCCTGACCCAAAGATAGAACCTGGGTCTCCCGGACTGCAGGCAGACGCTTTACCATCTGAGCCATCAGGGAAGCCGCGTTACCATAAACCTGAGTACTTGTGTATCTTGGTTAAGAATGTGTCTCCTGTAAGACTGGCCCCTGAGTCGCCACCTGCTCAAAACCTTTCCTCTTGGTCCAGTCCAGGATACCCTAAAACTGGTCCTCAGAACAGCCCTGAATGGAATTTGGAAGAAAAAGTAAAAAACTGTGGTCCAAACAGTTTTGGAGAGACTGCACACTCTCTCCCATTTTAAGCATGCTAAGGTTACTGTATTGAAGCCTCTGAAAAGTCTTATAATACCAAAAAGAAAGGAAAAAGCACATTAAACTCACACATTACAGCTTTATTTGCTCATATATTCCCCCTCCTTTTAGGGAAAATCATTATACACTGGGTTGCAAGGCATAGAGGAAGCTGTCAACATGTTACAGGAACAAAAAAATGGGGTGATAGAAGAGGGCCATGTCCTAGGTCTTGAGTGAGTATCTAAGACGGGTCACCAAGTGAGAATTCTTGGCTTCATGCCAGAAAGAATCCAAGAGTGAGCCATAGTCAAGTGAAAGCAGAGTTTATTTAATAAGCAGAGTGTGGTCCATCTCAAAAGGAAGGACAGTCTTGGGAGGAGCCATCTCCACAGACAGGGTGTGGGCATCTCAAAAGGCAAAAGGCCCCCAAATATGGTGTGATTACTTATGGGCTGGGCAATGTCATAGGTTAATTCCATAGGCTAATGAGGACTATTTTAACTATTTTGGAGAAAGGGAGAAGGTCTCCAGGAATTGGGCCACTGCCTACTTTTTGGCCTTTTTTGGTTGACTTCGGGACTGTCATGGCACCCATGAGTGTGTCATTTAGCTAATGTATTACAATGAGCAGATAATGAGGTTCAAGGTCCACTGGAAGTCAAATCCTTCAGCAACCTGGACCTAGTTGGTTCTGACCAGTTTATGCTGTGTCCTCAGTGACTGTCCTCCTTTTAAAGGTTTTGTCCATCTCCCTTCCTATCTCAAACGGATATTCATTGCTGTTGACTGTTGAAGATCTGCTGAGAACCCTAAAGCTTTCAGGAATAGGTGTTCTGGAAGCTACCTTCATTGATTCTGCCCATCACAGCTGGTGTTCAGTCTATGAGCTTCTGGGACACACGCCTAGCAGCAGCTCTTCAAGGAATACCCTAAAATGCTGGTGCTTGGTGTGATGCTGCAGCCAGACACAGCGGGCAGGAAGCAGGCTTAGGGCAGTGCCTTAAAAGGGGTGGTTTCCATGGACATCACCCAGGCCCCAGATCCCAGAGGCACACAAAGGCATCTGCATCTATTTTTCCACTCTGCTTGCTCCTTCAAGCCCAAACTGGGGTCTGGGGATTCCCATTTGGGATCTGCTGCTAATGGGATATATGACTTTAGGGCAGTTACTTAACCTTGGGGTCCTGTTTCCTCAGCTGTAAAATGAGGGGTTGCATTGGCTGGTCCCAGTGGGCCTGCCAGCCCTGGGTGAATTTTGCAAGCTCAAAATTGTGTGTTCCCTCTTCATACCTCAACGCCCTCGTCTTACACACAAGAGGAATGTGTTTTTGTTGTTCAGTGGCTCAGTTATGTTCAACTCTTTGTGACTCCATGGACTGCAGCACACCAGGCTTCCCTGTCCTTCACCGTCTCCCAGAGTTTGCTCACACTCATGTCTGTTGAGTCAATGATGCCATCCACCCATCTCCTTCTCTACCACCTTCGTTTCCTCCTGCCTTCAATCTTTTCAAGCATCAGGAGCTTTTCCAATGAGTCGACTCTTTGCCTCAGGTGGCCAGAGTATTGGAGCTTCAGCTTCAGCATCAGTCCTTCCAATGACTATTCAGGGTTGATTTCAAAATGGGGTGGTCTGTAGCATGGATGAATGCAGGACAGCTTCAGCTGGAGTTCCAGTTCTTGCCTGCACTGGCCCCTTGTTTCAATCCCAAGCTGAAGCTTGCTTATTGTCAAATATCTGAAAGAAGTGCACAAAATCAAAGATCCAAGTGAGAAACTGGCCACAGGGGAGCTGGTGCCTTAAGCAACTGGTAAAATGTGAAGAATCAGGAGGCTGCCAGGAAAAGTGTAAGAGCGAGGTCTGGTTTGATTCCTGGCACCAGCCACTTAACCTCACTTGATCTCCGTTTCTTCATCATTAACTCCTAGCTCACCGGGTCATCCTGAGGATTGAAAGAGCAAAGCAATGAAGGAAGATGAATTGAATTATAGCCCTGCTTGGCTGTTCACTCACCGTGATTTTGAGTAAGTTTCTTACCTAACCTGGGCCTCAAAGAGATAATACAAAGTCCTTTGCATGTTGTAAGCAGCCTATAAATATTATGTTAGCACTAGCAATATCACCACAGTAGTCTATTTGCTACTCTTGCTATTGTTGGTTATAGCAAATGATCAGTAAATATTGGTTTTCTCCATTCATCTTTATTCTGTTCTATGTTTTTCCAGCTTCCTAGAGTGTTGGACATCATTGTTTAGTTTTTTTTTGTTGTTGTTGTTTATAAGAGGATGTTGACCAGCTGCTCAAGGGAGATCTCGACATTAACAAAACATTGAGATTCTCGACAAGAACAAAAACATAACCTGATTTCTTGAGCCATTTATAAGTTTCTTCTCTAAACAAACTCATTTCTGGGATCATGGTTGGTCCCATGGAACTTGGTGTTTATTTGCCTGTGTGTTTTAGTCTCAGCAGGAAAACCAGGGAGGGATAGGTAAAGTCAAGGCACTTCCTCCCCGCACAGTGGGCTGGGCCCCCGGGGGGCGCAGGCAGAGGGGCCCCCACCTCTGGAGTGGAGAGGAGGTGGGAGGCTACAGCAGCCTCTTCTGCCCCAGGGAGCAGGTGTGCTCCGCCCACATCTCTCGGAGAAGACCTGCCAAGTGACAACTGACACACTGTGTGGAAATAAGAGCAGTGGGAGTGGCTGCCGTTTGTAAAGGCAGCGTGGGTAGGGAGGCGGGCCAGCCCCAGCAGAGTGACGGCTGTGGTACCCAACATTGTCAGCGCACAGTTCCTGGTGCCAGCCCACATTTGTGCACCCTGTCACCGCAGGGTGACAAGCCCAAACACAGCGGGCCTCCCTTTCTTATGCTAATGCTCCTTGATGACAGCTTCACCAGGTGTGACAGCCACCGCTGGCGGTCTCCACCTTCACTGCTGGCTTTCCCCCTCCAGACCCCAGTCCTGGATTCAGGATGGAGTCAGCTCAGGACAGACACCCCTTCTGCCAGCCGCGAGGGCCTCGGGCTCACAAGTAGCTGACCCTCTGCAGCCTGGATCTGGATTTGTCTCACCCACGGGACCATCTTGTCCCTGTCCCTCAGTCTTCATCTCCTGCCCCCTGGCTCTCTAACTACCCTAACCTCAAAAATCTTCCTTCTGCTCTTAAACACACCAGAACCTTCCTTGTTTCTGGCTTTCCCCCTTGCTGTTCCATCTGCCTGGAGACCTGTGACCCTTGCTCTCTCCTTGGCTGATTCACTTCCTGTCCTTCAGGACTCTCGTTAATGTTAACCTCCTTCCCTGATCGTCCTAGCCCATGTCAGTAGCCCTTCATTCTCTCCTTCACATCACTCTGCTTATTTCCTAGATATTATTGATTTCAGTCTTCAGTTATCTTGTCTGCTAATGCATTCACTTGCTGATCTGTCACTTCCACTGGAATATCTCCTGAAATGTAGAGATTTCTCTGGCTTGTTCACAGCTCCATGCCGGAGTCAGGTCCCAGTGCCTGGGATAGAGCACAGACTCAATGAACACAAGGTGAGTGAATAAATGAATGAAGATCTGCACTGATGAAAATGTTCCCATCAGTAATTGAGGCTCACCAAGCAATATGTTTCAAATGGGGAGACCTGACGTCAAGGGTACACATACACCATCTTAGAAAAGTCCCCCCAATAATTCCACGGCACTACTTTAAGAGCAGATAAATGCTGCCAACGACTCTTCTTGCATCACCCCCTTTTGCTTTCCTGAGTCTTCTCTATCTGATTCTTTAGTCCTATTCTCAGCCAGCTCAGGAGACAGCTGTTGCTGCTGCTAAGTCACTTCAGTCGTGTCTGACGCTGTGCGACCCCATAGATGGCAGGCCACCAGGCTCCTCCATCCCTGGGATTCTCCAGGCAGGAACACTGGAGTGGGTTGCCATTTTCTTCTTCAATGTATGAAGGTGAAAAGTGAAAGTGAAGTCGCTCAGTTGTGTCCCCTCTTAATGACCCCATGGACTGCAGCCCACCAGGCTCCTCCGTCCATGGGATTTCCCAGGCAAGAGCACTGGAGTGGAAGAGCACATAAATTCTGCCAACGACTCTTCTTGCATCACCTCCTTTTAGTTTCCTGAGTCTTCTCTATCTGATCCTTTAGTCCTATTCTCAGCCAGCTCAGGAGACAGCTGCTGCTGCTGCTAAGTCACTTCAGTCGTGTCTGACGCTGTGCGACCCCATAGACGGCGGGCCACCAGGCTCTTCCGTCCCTGGGATTCTCCAGGCGGGAACACTGGAGTGGGTTGCCATTTCCTTCTTCAATGTATGAAGGTGAAAAGTGAAGGTGAAGTCACTCAGTTGTGTCCCCTCTTAGCGACCCCATGGACTGCAGCCCACCAGGCTCCTCCGTCCATGGGATTTCCCAGGCAAGAGCACTGGAGTGGCTGCCACTGCCTTCTCCGCAGGAGACAGCTAGTTAAATGTTTAACATTTGTTCCCTGAAGCTGCTTGAGCCTGAGGGCTATAAGTAAAAATGGTTTAAAAATCTTGTTTTCTTTCTGAAAAGTTGCAAGCATCTCTCTATATCTTTGAAGTCTGGGAATTTCATGAGACACACTGAGTGTGTGTCTTTTTCCCTTAGCGCTGCCTGCGGCTCCCTGAACTCTTTCCAGCTGAAGACTAGACCAGACACACGATCCACTTCACAGTTTTCTTCAGTTATTTGATTATTACTTTTCTCTCATCCATCTTCACTTGTTCTTTTGGCTCTCTTGTTAATTACCATGAAGACCCCCTGATCCATCCTCTAGGTCTCTCCCCGCTTCATTCCTGAATCTCTGTTTCAAAATTCTCTTATGCATTTTTGCATTTGTCTTTACACTGATTTGTAAGATATTTCTTCCAAGTGGTCTTTCCAAACATGAATTTTGATTTCAGAAGTAACTCTCCATTTTCTCAAATCTTCCACTGAATTTTTCAATTCTGAGACATTTTCCCCTACAAAGCCTTTGTCTTCAGTGACATCTCTCTGAGAAAGAATGTTCCTTCCCTACTAAAGTTTTATCTTTTTCCCCATGGTTCTTCCAATTATTCTCCCTCATGGGAGCCACATCTTCTGATTCTCTCAAATTACTGAGTGTCATTGAGATTACATTTTAATTTTTTTCTCAGTTAAAAATTTATGATGATATACATAGGTATAATCCCCATAAGTATTGATGTCTTCAATGCTTTTAAAGATGTAAATAATCTTGAACCAAAAAGTTTAATGGATTTTGATATACTCATTTACTCAAGAAATATTCTGAATACCTGTTGTATGTTAGACCCTGATTATTATGGATTAGGGAGAACAGCAGAGAATGTGACAAAACCATCATTTTTCTAGACATTCCCGCTGGGGAGGAAGATAATAAAAAGTTAACAATTTAAAATAGAAAATAATTTCAGGTGGTGAAAAATGCAACAAAGAAAACAAAGCTCACAAGGGAAAGTGAATGACAGGGTTTGCAATTTTGGATGTGCGAAGTGGGAGGCCTCTTTGGGGAGGACATATGGGATCAGAAGCCTGAATGAACCTAATTTTCAGTGCCATTTCTTCCTGGGTGGTCAGAGATTCAAAGTTCACATAGACTCATGGTGGCCTGTTAGCACATGACAGAGGTTCCCAGTGGGTGTGGAAAATACTACGATCTTTGTCATTCATGAAAGACATTACCACTTAAAATAGATTCATCTTACATTCAGTTCAAAATGTTTATTGTAATTATAATAATACCCTATTGTTGAATATTGAATATCTAATCTTTACCATGAGCTAGGGGCTGTGTATATTATACAGTATATAAATTTCTCATTGAACCCTTCAGTTCAGTTGCTCAGTCGTGTCCAACTCTTTGCGACCCCATGAATTGCAGCAAGCCAGGCCTCCCTGTCTATCACCAACTCCCAGAGTTCACTCAGACTCGCGCCCATTGAGTCAGTGATGCCATCCAACCATCTCATCCTCTGTCATCCCCTTCTTTTTCTGCCCCCAATCCCTCCCATCATCAAAGTCTTTTTCAATGAGTCAGCTCTTCACATGAGGTGGCCAAAGTACTGGAGTTTCAGCTTTAGCATCATTCCCTCCAAAGAAATCCCAGGGTTGATCTCCTTCAGAATGTACTGGTTGGATCTCCTTGCAGTCCAAGGGACTCTCAAGAGTCTTCTACAACACTACAGCTCAAAAGCATCAATTCTTCAGTGCTCAGCCTTCTTCACAGTCCAACTCTCACATCCATACATGACTTCTGGAAAAACCATAGCCTTGACTAGATGGACCTTAGTTGGCAAAGTAAAATCTCTGCTTTTGAATATGCTATCTAGGTTGGTCATGACTTTTCTTCCAAGGAGTAAGCGTCTTTTATTTCATGGCTTCAGTCACCATCTGCAGTGATTTTGGAGCCCCCAAAATAAACTCTGACACTGTTTCCACTGTTTCCCCATCTATTTCCCATGGAGTGATGGGACCAGATGCCATGATCTTCGTTTTCTAAATGCTGAGCTTTAAGCCAACTTTTTCACTCTCCTCTTTCACTTTCATCAAGAGGTTTTTTAGTTCCTCTTCACTTTCTGCCATAAGGGTGGTGTCATTTGCATATCTGAGGTTATTGATATTTCTCCCGGCAATCTTGATTCCAGCTTGTGCTTCTTCTAGCCCAGTGTTTCTCGTGATGTACTCTGTATATAAGTTAAATAATCAGGGTGACAATACACAGCCTTGACATACTCCTTTTCCTATTTGGAACCACTCTGTTGTTCCATGTCCATTTCTAACTGTTGCTTCCTGGCCTGCATACAGATTTCTCAAGAGGCAGGTCAGGTGGTCTGGTCTTTCCATCTCTCTCAGAATTTTCCACAGTGTATTGTGATCCACACAGTCAAAGGGTTTGGCATAGTCAATAAAGCAGAATTAGATGTTTTTCTGGAATTATCTTGCTTTTTCTATGATCCAGCGGATGTTGGCAATTTGATCTCTGGTTCCTCTGCCTTTTCTAAAACTAGCTTGAACTTCAGGAAGTTCACGGTTCATGTATTGCTGAAGCCTGGCTTGGAGAATTTTGAGCATTACTTTACTAGCATGTGAGATGAGTGCAACTGTTGACACAATAAGCTGAGGGCTATTCATGTTTCCACTTTACATATCAGTATTATGAAACCTAGAAATGTAAAGCTCATTGGCAACATGGTTAGTTAGTAGCAGAACCAAGATTCGAATCCTGGTTTTCCTGTTTCTAAAATTAGTGCTTTTGGCTATAAGGCAAATGTGCTAGGCCTGGGGATATAAAAATATATGCACATTTCCTTCACTGAAGAAACTCATTATCTCATGCAATAATAGAAAATGATCAAATCATGTAATGAATGCTGAGATTAAGAAAAGTGTAGAACATAATGGGAGACAGGAGGAGGGTGATTTAACCTCACAAACAGGCTGATACATAAAGAAGGCTTCTAGAAAGAGGAGATTCTGAACTTGATCTCAAAAGGTTGAGGTGACCAACAAGGGGGAAAAAAAAGATATTCTTGGTAAAGAAAAGAGCATGAACAAAGGTGCTGAGGTATGAATATTGTAGAGGATCCAGAGAACTCTGAGAAGTTCGGTATTGCTGGAGCATGAAAGATGGGGCAACTCAAGCAAGAGGCAGTGCATTCCGAAGACGTGTGATCATGGAGGGTTGCATCCCATGTTAAGAAGTCTGGAGTATGTTCTGTTAAAATAATCAGTTGAATGCATTTAAACAAAGATCTAGGTAAGACTTAGGTAAAATGCTCGATGATCATTTTGAGGGTGAGTTTGAGGCAGAAAGACAGGACTGGGGTTTGGTCAGTTAGGAAAGAACTGTAGTGGTCCAGGGAAGAGATGATAATAGTCTCCTCTAAGGTGATGGCGAAAAGAATGGAGAAGAGGAGGAAGCTTGAGAGATGTGGAGGAAAAATCATTAGCATGCAGTGCCTGATAAGATGTTGAAATTGAATCCTCAGATTTGGGCTCAAATAATAGGTTTCATCAGCTGATTTGGAGAACTGAGGAGGAGTAGCACAAGAGAGAAGGTTGGGCAGTGATGCAACTGTGCATTTGTGGTGCTTTTGAGACACCAATTGGCATGTGTTGGGTGTTTGCAGCTTACCACAGAGATCTGTGCTGCAGATAGGGATCTGGGACTCTCAGAAACTCACCAAACATTAAAACAATAAGAATGAATGAGATCATCCAGAGAGCAGCTTGTAGAAGAGTGATGGGAAAACAAAATAGATTAGAGAGGGCATAACATTCAAGCATATTCCAGCAATACAGCTAATGTTTATAAAACAAGTTACAGAAACTATGACTAACAAGATCGCCTTTTATGGTGGGACTAAGCAGAAAATGTTATGAGAAAGATTGTTATGAAGGAAAGAAAGGAAGCAAGTGAATAAGCAACAACAGGGAGAATCCATGGGTGGAGGCAGAAAAGTCATGGGTCCAGGAGAGATCTATGGAGAAGTGATGACCAGGAAGTGGACAGGGGCTAGGTTGCTGATCCTTCCAGGAATGTTTACATTTTAAAGATGAATATGTTCTTCATTCAAACCATATCAGTCCAAGTATCTGAAAAAGACAAGCTTGGAATCACTAAAGTAACACTCTCAGGGGCTTACTGTTAATGCTTTTTATCTGAAGGTCAACCTTGCCTATCCCTGGGCTAAAGTCCCAGGGTCATAGAACTTCTGGGAAATCTAAATAAAAAGGTGAGAATCAAAGTTAACTTTTAAAATCAGACTGTCCTGTTGGTTTCCAGTTTCTTGGGAAGCTACATGAACAAAGACATTGATACCTCTGAATTTAATTGTCTTTCTCTTCTATTGAAAGTTTCATCTAGGCATCGGAAAGCTGTGGAAGACACAGTATTCCAAGGAGATGGTTTCTTTTTTGGCATTATAATTGGAACCCAGTACTTCTGTGTTACTTGATAAACTCTGCGTGGCAAAAATAACATCAATGTGACGGGTTAGATGGGAGTTTTTCTGAAAGATCAGTGATGAGGACTGGCTCTTGAAAGAGAAATAATCTTCATTTCACATGGCAACCTAATGACAGATGAGGACAGATGGTGACAATCCTCATTCTGGAATTCTGCTTCAATCAATCAATCAATCAGCAACTATTTATTGATCTCCTATTTTCATGAAGAACACAGACTCTGGAATCAGATGCCTGAGTTCAAGACCCAGTTTTTCTGTGTACTAATGTCTTATCCTTGGGAGAATGCCAAAACCTCTCTGAGCCTCAATTTCTTCCTTTAGGGAATGAGGAAAAGAATTATATTTAGCCCAATGGGTTGTTATGGGGACCAGCTGAGATGCTAGTCAGTAAGTATTAGGTACTACTGCTCTCATTGTTTTTTGATATTTTTGCTGTTGTTATTATTGTTGCTATGATCATTATCACTTCTTGGTGACCCCTAGGTTATTGTATAGACTTTCCTTCTTTTCAGGATGATTTTATGGTGTTTCCCAGAAATCGGTGATTTTCAAAGAAATGTCCAAAGTGGTGCCCTGAAAGTGTTAAGTCTATCTGATGTACTCAACGTTTATAGTTTTTTGACTTCTCAGTGGAGCCTGTGGGGAGAAAGGGAAGGAAACAGAGATGGGCAGGGAAGTGAAGTGAGAGGACAGGCAGGCAGGAGAGAGAGGAGGCATGGAAGGGAGGAGCTTATTGTGCAAAGGAGGTACCATCCATTTGCCTCAATTGTTGCAAGATTCACTCACTTAACAAATGTTTATAGAATGCTTACTGTGTGTCAGGCATTCTTCTAGGTTCTGGAAATGCCATAATAACTAAAAAATACAAAGTCACAACCTTCATGAATCTTATATTCTATGGGGTATGGGAGGGGAAAGGTAATAAAATATCAAACACATAATTTCAGTTGATGGTAAATGCTAAATTATGAAGAAGACGACGCTGGTTGAGTTGCTAGAGACTGGCTTAGGGTCTGTGATGAAGATTCCTTTGGGTCCTGTGGTCAGGAAGGGCATTTCTGATTGCTGAAGAGAGGCCAGACTTGTTTGTGGGATGGCTCTCAGCCAGCACTGACATTTCTCTTCATGTGGTGGATCTATTGGCCCATTCCCTTGCCTACCTGTTCATAAGCTCGTCTCCTCCAGACAACAATTTCTCCAGGGAAATTTTGGAGCCAGGCTTGTGTGTGCATTGCTCAGCTAACTCCCTTACCTCTTTTAGGGCAGAATGAAGTATCTGCAAAGAATATGTATCTACTATGCTCACAATACCATACCACCTGACCTGCCTGTTGAGAAACCTATATGCAGGTCAGGAAGCAACAGTGAGAACTGGGCATGGAACAAAAGGAGTATGTCAAAAGGTATATATTGTCACCCTGCTTATATGTAGAGTACATCCTGAGAAACGCTGGGCTGGAAGAAGCACCAGCTGGAATCAAGATTGCTGGGAAAAATACCAATAACCTCAGTATGCATATGACATCACCCTTATGGCAGAAAGTGTAGAGGAACTAAAAAGCCTCTTGATGAAAGTGAAAGAGGAGAGTGAAAAAACTGACTTAAAGCTCAACATTTAGAAAACTAAGGTCATGGCATCTGATCCCATCACTTCATGGGAAATAGATGGAGAAATAGTGGAAACAGTGTCAAACTTTATTTTTTGGGGCTCCAAAATCACTGTAGATGGTGACTGAAGCCATGAAATTAAAAGATGCTTACTCCTTGGAAGGAAAATTATGACCAACCTAGATAGCATGTTGAAAAGCAGAGACATTACTTTGCCAAAAAAGGTTCGTCTAGTCAAGGCTATAGTTTTTCCAGTAGTCATGTATGGATGTGAGAGTTGGACTGTGAGCACCGAAGAACTGATGCCTTGAACTGTGGTGTTGGAGAAGACTCTTGAGAGTCCCTTGGACTGCAAGGAGATCCATCCAGTCCATTCTAAAGGAGATCAGTCCTGGGTGTTCATTGGAAGGACTGATGCTAAAGCTGAAACTCCAGTACTTTGGCCACCTCATGCGAAGAGTTGACTCATTGGAAAAGACTTTGATGCTGGGAGGGATTGGAGGCAGGAGGAGAAGGGGAAAACAGAGGATGAGATGGCTGGATGGCATCACCAACTCGATATATATGAGTTTGAAGGAACTCCGGGAGAATTGGTGATGGACAGGGAGGCCTGGTGTGCTACGGTTCATGGGGTCGCAAAGAGTCGGACACGACTGAGCAACTGAACTGAACTGAACTGAACTGAATGCTTAGTTTTCTGTGATTGTGGTTTTTTAGTCTGTCTGCCTTCTGATGGAGAAGGATAAGTGGCTTATGGAAGCTTCTTAATGGGAGAGACTGAGGGGGAATCTGGGTTTTGTTCTGATGGGTAGGGCCATGATCAGTAAATCTTTAATCCAATTTTTGTTGAAGGTGGGGCTGTGTTCCCTCCCTATTGTTTGACCAGAGGCCAAGCTATGGTGGAGATAATGAAGATAATGATGATCTCTTTCAAAAGTTCCCATAGAGGCACTGCTACACTCAGTGCCCTCAGCCCTGCAGCAGGCCACCAGCAACCCATGCCTCCAGCAGAGACTCCTGGACACTCAGGGGCAAGCCTGGGTCAGTCTCTTGTGGGGTCACTGCTCCTTTCTCCTGGGTCCTGGTATACACAAGGTTCTGTTTGTGCCCTCCAGGAGTCTGTTTCCCCAGTCCTGTGTAAGTCCTAGCGGCTCTATTGTCGGACACGACTGAGCATCTGAACTGATACTGATGCTTCTTAGTGCTTTAAGTCTGACAGAATGTGGTCCATTGGAGAAGGGAATGGCAAACCACTTCAGTATTCTTGCCTTGAGAACCCCATGAACAGTACGAAAAGGCAAAATGATAGGATACTGAAAGAGGTACTCCCCAGGTCAGTAGGTGCCCAACATGCTACTGGAGGTCAGTGGAGAAATAAATTCAGAAAGAATGAAGGGATGGAGCCAAAGCAAAAACAATACCCAGCTGTGGATGTGACTGGTGATAGAAGCAAGGTCTGATGCTGTAAAGAGCAAAATTGCATAGGAACCTGGAATGTCAGGTCTATGAATCAAGGCAAATTGGAAGTGGTCAAACAGGAGATGGCAAGAATGAACGTCAACATTCTAGGAATCAGCAAACTAAAATGGACTGGAATGGGTGAATTTAACTCAGATGACTATCATATCTACTACTGCGGGCAGGAATCCCTCAGAAGAAATGGAGTAGCCATCATGGTCAACAAAAGAGTCCGAAATGCAGTACTTGGATGCAATCTCAAAAACGACAGAATGATCTCTGTTCGTTTCCAAGGCAAACCATTCAATATCACAGTAATCCAAGTCTATGCCACAACCAGTAACACTGAAGAAGCTGAAGTTGACTGGTTCTGTGAAGACTTACAAGACCTTTTAGAACTAACACCCAAAAAAGGTGTCCTTTTCATTATAGGGGACTGGAATGCTAAAGTAGGAAGTCAAGAAACACCTGGAGTAACAGGCAAATTTGGCCTTGGAATGCAGAATGAAGCAGGGCAAAGACTAATAGAGTTTTGCCAAGATAATGCACTGGTCATAGCAAACATCCTCTTCCAACAACACAGGAGAAGGCTTTACACATGGACATCACCAGATGGTCAACATGGAAATCAGATTGATTATATTCTCTGTGGCAAAAGATGGAGAAGCTCTATACAGTCAACAAAAACAAGACCAGGAGCTGACTGTGGCTCAGATCATGAACTCCTTATTACCAAATTCAGACTTAAATTGAAGAAAGTAGGGAAAACCGCTAGACCATTCAGGTATGACCTAAATCAAATCCCTTATGATTATACAGTGGAAGTGAGAAATAGATTTAAGGGCCTAGATCTGATAGACAGAGTTCCTGATGAACTATGGAATGAGGTTCGTGACATTGTACAGGAGACAGGGATCAAGACCATCCCCATGGAAAAGAAATGCAAAAAAGCAAAATGGCTGTCTGGAGAAGCCTTACAAATAGCACTGAAAAGAAGAGAGGCGAAAAGCAAAGGAGAAAAGAAAAGATATAAGCATCTGAATGCAGAGTTCCAAAGAATAGCAAGAAGAGATAAGAAAGCCTTCTTCAGCAATCAATGCAAAGAGATAGAGGAAAACAACAGAATGGGAAAGACTAGAGATCTCTTCAAGAGAATTGGAGATACCAAGGGAACATTTCATGCAAAGATGGGCTCGATAAAGGATAGAAATGGTATGGACCTAACAGAAGCAGAAGATATTAAGAAGAGGTGGCAAGAATACACAGAAGAACTGTACAGAAAAGATCTTCACGACCCAGATAATCATGAGGATGTGATCACTAATCTAGAGCCAGACATCTTGGAATGTGAAGTCAAGTGGGCCTTAGAAAGCATCACTAAGAACAAAGCTAGTGGAGGTGATGGAATTCCCGTTGAGCTGTTTCAAATCCTGGAAGATGATGCTGTGAAAGTGCTGCACTCAATATGCCAGCAAATTTGGAAAACTCAGCAGTGGCCACAGGACTGGAAAAGGTCAGTTTTCATTCCAATTCCAAAGAAAGGCAATGCCAAAGAATGCTCAAACTACCGCACAATTGCACTCATCTCACACGCTAGTAAAGTAATGCTCAAAATTCTCCAAGCCAGGCTTCAGCAATATGTGAACCGTGAACTCCCTGATGTTCAAGCTGGTTTTAGAACAGGCAGAGGAACCAGAGATCAAATTGCCAACATCCGCTGGATCATGGAAAAAGCAAGAGAGTTCCAGAAAAACATCTATTTCTGCTTTATTGACTATGCCAAAGCCTTTGACTGTGTGGATCACAATAAACTGTGGAAAATTCTGAAAGAGATGGGAATACCAGACCACCTAACCTGCCTCTTGAGAAATCTGTATGCAGGTCAGGAAGCAACAGTTAGAACTGGACATGGAACAACAGACTGGTTCCAAATAGGAAAAGGAGTACGTCAAGGCTGTATATTGTCTCCCTGCTTATTTAACTTATATGCAGAGTACATCATGAGAAACGCTGGACTGGAAGAAACACAAGCTGGAATCAAGATTGCCGGGAGAAATATCAATAACCTCAGATATGCAGATGACACCACCCTTATGGCAGAAAGTGAAGAGGAACTAAAAAGCCTCTTGATGAAAGTGAAAGAGGAGAGTGAAAAAGTTGGCTTAAAGCTCAACATTCAGAAAACGAAGATCATGGCATCCGGTCCCATCACTTCATGGGAAATAGATGGGGAAACAGTGGAAACAGTGTCAGACTTTATTTTTTTGGGCTCCAAAATCACTGCAGATGGTGACTGCAGCCATGAAATTAAAAGACGCTTACTCCTTGGAAGAAAAGTTATGACCAACCTGGATAGTATATTCAAAAGCAGAGACATTACTTTGCCGACTAAGGTCCATCTAGTCAAGGCTATGGTTTTTCCTGTGGTCATGTATGGATGTGAGAGTTGGACTGTGAAGAAGTCTGAGCGCTGAAGAACTGATGCTTTTGAACTGTGGTGTTGGAGAAGACTCTTGAGAGTCCCTTGGACTGCAAGGAGATCCAACCAGTCCATTCTGAAGGAGATCAGCCCTGGGATTTCTTTGGAAAGACTGATGCTAAAGCTGAAACTCCAGTACTTTGGCCACCTCATGCGAAGAGTTGACTCATTGGAAGAGACTCTGATGCTGGAAGGGATTGGGGGCAGGAGGAGAAGGGGACGACCAAGGATGAGACAGCTGGATGGCATCACTGACTTGATGGACACGAGTGTGAGTGAACTCTGGGAGTTGGTGATGGACAGGGAGGCCTGGCATGCTGTGATTCATGGGGTCGCAAAGAGTTGGACACGACTGAGTGACTGAACTGAACTGAACTGAAGGTTGTTTTTTATGTTGTTGTTGTGTTGTCTTTTAAAATTTTTATTTGTGTATTTTTGGCTGCACTGGGTTTTCCTTGCTACCTGCAGGCTTTCTCTAGTTGCAGTGAGTGGGCTTCTCATTGCAGTGGCGTCTCATGCTGTGGAGCACCGGCTCTGGGCACACGGGCGTAGCAGTTGTGGCGCAGGGTCTCAGTTGCCTCAGAGCGTGTGCGATTTTTCCAGACCAGGGATTGAATCCTCATTCCCTGCATCAGTAGGGAGACTCCCAACCTCTGGACCACGAGGGCAGATCCTATGCTTTAAGTTTCACAAGGGCAGAACTCTCATGTTCTTTCTCCAGTCCTGGGTTTCAGTATTGGGAAGTCCTCATGCCTTCGTATACCAGATCTCATACTCAAAAGCAGTGATTCTGCAGGTGTGGTCCATGGACCAGTGGCGTCAACCTCACCTCAGCACTTGTTAGAAATGCAGACACTCAGGCACCAGCCCAGATGATCTGAATCAAAAGCTGTGAGGATGGGGCCCAAGCCTCTGTGGTTGAACGATTGCTCCAGGTGATCCTCATGAAATTTCAAATTTGGAACTGGCTCAAGGGCAGTGTGACTTTCTGTGACACATGGTGCTCTGCCATTAAGAAGGTTTTCAGTCAATTTGGCAGGTCAGAATCCAAGAGCCTAGATCAGCGACCAAGAGCCTGAACTTGAATGTCAGAGGTTTCCCTGTTCTTTTGTCTATCTCAGCATTCCCCAGCCTCAGAGCACTAACGGCATTTCAGTTCAGTTCAGTTCAGTTCAGTTCAGTTGCTCAGCTGTGTCTGACTCTTTGTGACCCCATGAATCGCAGCACGCCAGGCCTCCTTGTCCATCACCAATTCCCACAGTTCACTCAGACCCACGTCCATCGAGTCCGTGATGCCATCCAGCCATGTCATCCTCGGTCGTCCCCTTCTCCTCCTGCCCCCAATCCCTCCCAGCATCAGAGTCTTTTCCAGTGAGTCAACTCTTCGCATGAGGTGGCCAAAGGACTGGAGTTTCAGCTTTAGCATCAGTCCTTCCAAAGAACTCCCAGGGCTGATCTCCTTCAGAATGGACCGGTTGGACTGGTTAATTTTTGTTGCCATGACTGGTTTCATGCACTGCAGGCTGTTAAGCAACATCACTTGTGCTTACGTCCTAGATGCCAATAATGGCCCCCCTACCCCAGGTTGTGACAAACTGTCTCTGTTGTTGTTGCCACGCCTGACTTTATGTGACCCCATGGCCTACCCTGTGCCAGGCTCCTTCGTCCTCCACTATCTCCCAGAGTTTGCTTAAACACATGTCTATTGAATTGATGATGCTAACCAGCCATCTCATCCTCTGTCTCCCCCTTCTCCTCCTGCCCTCAACCTTTCCCAGCATCAGGGTCTTTTCCAATGAGTTGGTTCTTCGCATCAGGTGGCCAAAGTATGGGAGCTTCAGCTTCAGCATCAGTCCTTCCAGTGAATATTCAGGGTTGACTTCCTTTAGGATTGACTGGTTTGATTTCCCAGCAGTCCAAGACAGTATCAAATATCCCCTTGGATGCAAGATCATCGCTGGGGGAGGACTCCTGATCTATTTGCATTAGTTGAGAGTTTATCTTACTGACTATTCTCAATGTTCACAAAGTAAATGGTCTCCTATAAAAAAACAACAACAAGGGCCACCTCAAATATGTTTGGATGGACTCAGTGTAAACGCTGAAAAGTCTTTAGAATCATATGTGTCTTATCAAAGTTGTCATGTGAGTTAGGTATTATTATTAATATTTTAGTCACTATTGTAAATGATTAAGACATAGAACATGAAAGGTCTATTATGAGTCAGTTATTGTTAATATTGCCATTTGTTTGAATTATTAGTCTCCTTATCTCATGAATTGTCTATACAGAAATGAGTTGTTGTTAATCTACTGTCACTCCTTTCATCTCTTGAAAGACCTGAAATTGCCTGGATTTTACACATGCACTTTCTCCCTTTAAGGAGAAAGGATCATAAAGAATTAAATTCTCATCAGTTTTGCTTTAGCACATATTCCTTCCATTTAGAAAAATGTAGTGAGCCTGCTATTAAATTCATCTATTTTCCTCACTCTCCTGAAGGGATGATCAGACACATCTGGATAGCTTCTTTTCTCCTCCCTCCAAATCTCAGCAACATACTCTGCACAACCTGTTTTTTATAAAGGAAAGCAGGTTCTATCCTTATCCCTACCCCATCCCATGAACATTGTGGTCCGCATATGAATAAAGAGACCCTTTTCAAATAAACTCCTTGGAGTGTGCCAGGATCACAGCTGCTACGCATGTCCTTAACTCTAACAGCAAACATCTGAGTCAAGAGGGAAAGAGTAAACCATCCGGATGTTTTGTTGATGCTTGGCCATGCATTTAGAAGTTGTGCAATGTCTGGATGACAACCTAAGATTTTGGCTTTCTATGGGGCTGTTTGGTATTGTGTAGACACAGGCCTTATCTTAACATGGCCATAATTTATGAGCTCAGGACTTAAAATTCAATCCAAATCTTTTGGAGACTGGATCCACTCACTCCTGAAAAAACGTAAGTATGTGTTTTTAAAGCAATATGACTTGGAAAGTTTATTAAAAAGTCTCAAAAGACATTTGGACATCAAATAACTCTTAAAAACTCAATGTTTTTGTGATTTAAATGAATAAGAAACATATGGATTAAATTTCCTTTAAATTGCTCGCAAGATTAAAAATCGGGGGGAAAAAGTGCTCAGGGCCAAATGTGTTTTGGGTTTTCCAGTCCCAAGTGTGGTTGAAATGGAGCTTGAGTCATGAATAGCACCCACACTGCTGCTGGGGTACCCCTTCCTCAAATCTGTTTGAGGACTAGAGTTTTATTCACAGAGCATTTGCTCTCACTCAGCCAAGCAACCGCACAGACCACTGAACACAACCGTAATAACAAACATCAACAATTAAAATATCTGCTAATTTGCAGCTAGCCAGAACCAAATAGCACACTTCAATGTCAAGCTAAAGAAGGCTCTTTTTAACATTCTGCAGAATCTGAAAGTGATTAAAAGAGAAATTACGTCTGAGAAAGGAGTGGCTTCAAGTGTTATTTAAAAGTGGGCAGGGATGGACCTTCCAACAGCCAAGCCAGCTTGAGCAGCAACCAAGCTCTGGGCTTGTCATCCTTGGGCTCAGATACCAACTTAAATTCATCTCTGAGGGTTCTAACTAAGCCAGAGGGCTCTAAACTAAGCCCAAGAAGACCAACTTGGCAGTCATGATGTGGATGAGCCTGGAAACTTAGTTCTCCACCATTGGGGGTCTTCATTTGGTTTCTGCAACACACCTAACACCTACTCTTGCCAACCTAACTGGCAAGAATCAGTTTAATCTTGTTGGTGACCAAAATATACCTTAAAATGTAAAATGTATGCCTTCATCTGATTGTCTCTTTCATATCAGTTTTTTTTTTTTTTTGGTTTGGGGGTCAAATTATTATTATTCTTTTAGAAAATCCCTTGTCTTTTTTTTTAAAGGCACAATGATTTTTATTTTGTTATTATTTTTTAATCAATTTATTTTTGGTCAGGCCAAATTTGGTATTGCAGGGGATGCGAGATCCTAGTACTGGACCAAACCCATGCCCCCTACAATGGAAGCACAGTCTTAACCACAGGGAAGTCTGCGGGGGTCAAATTATTTGACCTTCTATTTCTGATTCTTCAGATGAAAATAACAGACCCCTTTTTCTTAGTTTACCATTCTTTATCTAGACCCTGGAGGCCAAGAGATCTCTGAAGGAAGAATTGCAAAGTCGGTCTGACCTTGCCTTCTTTTCCTAATCGACTGTCCTGAAGAAAATTTCCATCCCACTTCCTCTCTACCCCTTTTCGCCCCTGTCCCCAGCTATAATCTTATGGCTTATATTTAGGAATTTTATTACAGTTAGGGGTGCATTTATTATCTCCCTTTATTAAGTTTTCCGTCAGATCTCTGAAACTCTTATGTTTAGGAAAGTCACTGATTTGTTCAGCAAATATTTGCTAAGCTCATACTATGTGCCAGGTACTTTTTTTTTTTTTTTGGCAAATCAGACATTTTCCTTATTTATTCATTTGTCTGTGCCACAGTGCATGTGGGATCCCCTGAATAGGTTCAAACCCTTGCCTCCTTCATTGGAAGCACAGAGTGTTTACTACTCGACTGCCAGGTAAGTCCTGCCAGGTACATATTTGTTGGAGATACATCTGTAAAGAGAACAATTAACAGTAGATGAATAAATAAATGGATATTCTAGAGGAAGAGTCATCATGAAGGACTGAGTGCAGAGCTAGTCCTTATTTTGGTGTTACAGGTGGCGACTGAATTGAGTGAGGCTGATTTAAGGCAGTTAAATGGCAATCAGTTGACTGATGGACATATTTTATACTAAGGTGTGAATGACTGATAGCACAACTTAATAACAAAATTTATTTCTCTTCCTAACCCTAAGAAAAATATCTTTTCCCAAACGAACCTCCAATTGGTGATCTTCAACCAGCACTGGGAAGTCTTTTTGGTAAGAAAACATCAGTTTCTTATCTTGTGCTCTCCAAGTAGCAAAGCTGGCCCTGCTTTCTCTGCACTATTCTACTGTAACTTATAGATGGTAACTCCATTTGGTCTTAGCCTTCAGCTTTGTAGAGGGCCTTCATTAAGAGTCATTTTAGACAACCTTCTATAGACCTTCCTCTGTCTTGCTTTTTTCCATATGTGTTCAAATTTTTGTATATAGGTACAGCAGATAGTTTTTTTTGAACTGTGGTGTTAGAGAAGACTCTTGAGAGTCCCTTGGACTGCAAGGAGATCCAACCAGTCCATTCTGAAGGAGATCAGCCCTGGGTGTTCTTTGGAAGGAATGATGCTAAAGCTGAAACTCCAATACTTTGGCCACCTCATGCGAAGAGTTGACTCATTGGAAAAGACTCTGATGCTGGGAGGGATTGGGGGCGGGAGGAGAAGGGGACAACAGAGGATGAGATGGCTGGATGGCATCACTGACGCGATGGATGTGAGTCTGAGTGAACTCTGGGAATTGGTGATGGACAGGGAGGCCTGGCATGCTGTGATTCATGGGGTTGCAAAGAGTTGGACACGACTGAGCAACTGAACTGACTGATAGCAGGCAGTGGGTCTTCCCAGGTGGCTCAGTAGGTAAAGAATCCTCTGCTAATGCAGGAGACACAGGATATGCAGGTTCAACCCTGGGTTGGGAAGATCCCCTGGAGGAGAACATGACAACCCACTCCAATATTTTTGCCTGGAGAACCCCATGGACAGAGGAGCCTGGTGGGCTACAGTCCCTGAGGTCACAAAGAGTTGGACAAGATGGAAGTGACTTAGCGCACATGCACAGCAGGTAATAGCATCAAAGATGAACTTATTCTCAATTTGTTTCTGATTCCTTATGACCAATGACTGTGACTTGTAAATTATCATGCTTGTCACTCTAGGTGACATACATCGATTACGGACCACAAGGAGGCATCAGTCCTAAGGATTTAGTAGAAAAAAAAAAAAAGATGATGAGCAACGAATGAACGTCATTGGTCTCAAAGAACACATAATCCTCACTGTATTATTTATTTCAAATTTTCCTGTCCTTTAAAAAATTAAGATAGCATTTATATACAGTGAAATATATAGATCTTAAGTGAAGTGTAACAATCCACTAAATGTCAATTGATATTTGATATACACGTGTATAGGAATATACCCATTTTTATCAAGAAAAAGAACATTTCCATTACCCCAGAAAACATTTTTCATGCCCCTTTCAGTCATATCTACAGCCTATCCCCCAAACAGGCAACCATTGTTCTGATTACTATTGTTATAGACCAGTTGACCTGTTCTTGAACTTTATGCAAATGAAATTGTATGGTAGGTACATTTTATGACATCTTTTGTTAAAAATACTATTTCTGAGATTCATCTACCCTCCCTGTATTTTGTGTTTGTTCAATATCTAACAACATGATAAAGAAGAATGTGAAAGGTAAATCAAGAATACAGTCTAAGCTCATTGAGTGGCTTGGAGACAAAGCATGGTACCGATTTGGTAAATGTCCAGATCAAGACTTAGGAACACTTGGTTAAGGGGATAGATGCCTCTCATTTTTATCTCCATGAAGCAAGCCTTGTAGAAGTAGGGGCAGTATTAATGTGTCATTGCAATATCTATAATGCCATGACCCTGGGTGTATTTAAAAAGCTCTAAAGGTACGTCTAAATAGCATAACCCGGATGGAGAACTGCTGTCCTGTCACGAATGTGAGAAAGGCAACCTGAACTTCCTGTTCTTTTGGCAGGTTGCAATTTCTACCTGCTTCTTTATGCTGTGAATATCTCACTGTGATTTTAGTACTTATAATTCATGTTTTATAGACTATACCTTCTAAAAGTCAGCTGACAATCCTACGCTTTGAAGAAGCAGTGATCTGTGTCAGTGGTGAAGAAAAAACAGGGCTGTGTTGGCCACTCCATTGAGGACAATTCCTTAAGGCGTGATAAAGGTAGTTTTGACTTTTTATGATTTTTCTCTGTCTTAGTTGGAAGGCTGTGCTGTGATAGCAGATTAATTTTTAGAATGAATGGAGATGTACTGCTTGTTCAGATTACAAGTCCAATCAAGAGATACACATTGCTCAGATTCTCAAGCTGAGAGCTTACTGTGTTTGGATTGGCTGGTCTCTGAGGTCTCCAAAGGAGGCTATGAAAAAAACAGATGCTTTTAAGGACCAGACCTGGGAGTGACTTTCATCAGACCTCAAACTTTGCTGCATCTTAGAATCATCAGAGGAACTTTAATTTTTTTTCAATATCCAGGCTGTGCCCAATACCAATTAAATCAGAATTTCAGGCTGAGATTCATGTACCAGTATATTTTAAATTTCTCTAGATGATTCCAATGTGTAGCTGAATGTAAGACTCAGCAGCTTATGTCACTGCTTCTCACACTGCATTGGCCAGCTGAATGTATATATATTTATCTCCTCCTTCTTGAGCCTCCGTCCACCCTGACCCCACCCCTCTAGGTCATCACAGAGCAGTGAGCTGAGTTCCCGGTGCTATATAGCAGTTTCCCACTAGCTACCTATTTTATACATGGCAATGTGTATATGTCAGAGCGATTCTCTTGGTTAGAGTTTTAACCAAGGGACCAATGAGTTATTTTAACTCAGATCAGTTATGATGCAGGGCAAGTGTGGATGAGATCAGGCCAATGAGAAAAGTCTCTGAGGTCATTTGGGACAAGATGGTGGTGGCCTGGATTAAGGTGGCACAAGAATAGATGTGTTTGAGGGAAATTTAAGAGACTGAACACAGGGATTATAGATCTGAATCATGAATTGCACAGTGGGGATGAGATAAGTTTAGTAGGATTCATGAGTTTCTTGCGTAATCAACCAAATACTGAATGGGGCAGTCACGAGGGCAGTAATCAGAGGGAAGTGTGAATGACAGTGAAGTGAAGAAATGGAGCAGTGTGCAAAGGTACCACTTTCAAGAACGTTCAGAATGGTGTGATGTGGGGAGAACTGGGACGCTGACTTGTCTAGTTATTAATAGCACAGTATTTGCTTTGCACTTGACTGTTGCCTTTTGTGTCTATAGCTCCTTGGGGAGCCATTCGACAGGAGAAGGTGAATGTTAATTTAGAATACCTATGCCTCCCTTTGTACTTAACTTAAGACTCCTGGCTTATCCAACTGTCTGCCTGTCTGCCTATCTAAGAATCCATATCATGTAAAGAAGAGTAAAAAGCACAGCATACTCAATATAGGAAGTTAAAAAAAAACCAAAACACCCTCTTGACTGAGTTGACTTGGTCCTGGCTAAAAGGCATTGGCTCAGGAAAATTCTCTTGTAAACCTTTGCTTTCCATTCTGGTCCAGGAAAATGTTGTCTTACGTGCCTCAACAATTTTGAATGGAAATTTGGAAATATTGACCCAGGGAGTAGTCTACCAATGTTTTTGAAATCTGCCTCACCCTGTGACCTTACCACTAGATCAAAAGACATTGAATCTTTCTTCTCAACGCTTACTAAATAATCTGGTATATAGCAATTGTTTTAATGATTTTTGGCTGTGACCTATATCAGTAATGACTTTTAAGGTCTTTCTTCCCTGCAATGGCTATTTCCCAGGGTTCTCTGAGTGGCTGGTGGACAAGTCAATGCAAGAATGTTCTCAGACTGGTTCAGTCTGCTTCTAATCTTCCAAGGCGCAAATTTTCTCTACTAATAGTTTTTTTGTAACTGAGATGTAATTCACTTACCATGAAACTCAACCCTTTAAAACATGCAATTCCACGATGCTGTTCTGTGAGCCTTCTGTAACCTTCAGAAGGTTATTCAGACTATCGAATTTCATTATCTAAATCCAGAACATTCTCATCACCCCAAGAAGGTCCCCAGATCCATTAGGAGTCCCTCATTAGTCCTACCTCCTACATGGTGGCAACAACGAATCTGCTTTTTATCTCTATGGATTTACTTCTTCTAAACACTCCTATATGGAATCATACCTTCTGTAGCCTTTCATGTCTGGGTTCTTTCACTTAACAGTGTTTTCAGGGTTCACTCATGTTGCGTGATATAACAGTACTTCATTCCTTTTTAAGGCAGAATGATATTCTGTGGTATGGATATACCACATTTTGTTTATCCACTGTCAGTTGATGGGCTTTTAGGGTGTTTGCACATTTTGGCTATTATAAAAAATGTTTCATTGTTCCTGCAGTTTTAAGAATAGTTGGCGAGTAGACAGATACCCTTCAAGTTACAGAAGGCTCACAGAACAGCTGGGTTAACCAAACTCTGAGTCTCATTTCCTTTTGATTTCCTTCACAAACCTACAGATGCCTTGCTTCTAGGTAGAAAAGACTATCAATGCAGAAAAATCTTGCTAAAATATAGTGAACTTTTCTTTTTAACTAATTCAAAGCAAGGGGAAAACTAGAACAGATCCAGTCACAGTGTAACTCATTTTATGGAGAGCTGTAATAAAAAAAAAAAAATCTCTAAATTTCTAGGTTTCCCTCAGTAGAAACAGGTGGTCAGGAATCTGCCCAATTTTAGTGGGAGCATGTGTTTTCTTTTTTAAGCAGGAAACAGGAAGAGGGGAGAGAAAAATTGTTGATTGCACCAGTGACTTACATGATACTTCAGCTCCCCCAGTTGATTCAGTTTCTAGTATTTTCAGACTCTTGAACTTAAGTCCTTCTGATAATGCCAAAGGCTCCCCATTCTGAGATGATACATTTTTGGATGGATCTCTCTTAGACACAGATTATTCATGTTTGTATATTAGTTGCTAAGTTGGGTCCAACTCTTTGCAACCGCATGGACTGTAGCCCACCAGGCTCTTCTGTCCACGGTGATTGTCCAGGCCAGAATACTGGAGTGGATTGCCATTCCTTCTCCAGGGTATCTTCCCGACCTGGGGAATCAAACCCTGGCCTGACCTGGGAATTAAACCCTGGTCTCCTGTATTGCAGGCAGATTCTTTACCCTCTGAGCTACAGGAATCTGCCTGCAATGTGGGAGACCTGAGTTTGATCACTGGGTTGGGAAGATCCCCTGGAGAAGGGAATGGCTACCCACTCCAGTATTCTGGCCTGGAGAATTCCATGGACTGTATAGTCCATGGGGTCATAAGGAGGTGGACACAACTAAGCGACTTTCACTTTCAAGAGTACCTTATATTCATGTTTAGGTCTTCCCAACCCTGACCACGACGTTCCCTAAGCCAGCCCAAGTTAGTGTCTCATCGCTGTCCCTTGTCCTGTGCCAAAATACAGGAAGATTTGGTTTTTTTTTTTGGCTATGTACATTCCTTGAGATTTGATCTCAATCATGGTCTCTTATCTTTCCCTAGGGCTGCAGCTTCCAAACTGCTTCAGGAGGCAGGCCATCATGGATAAGTACAGAGACTGGTGAGTGGACATCAGGTTGCATGCTTGGAGCCCAAGAGCATGTACCACTTTTGCACATTCCAATGTTTGAGGGTGCACAATTGCACAAGCAAACGGAGCTGCCCACAACTGGCTAATTGCAGAGGCAATCATCACCCCGGCTCCTTCCAAATGAGCAGAGAGCAGCTAATTGTGCTCACAATTGGCTGATTGAGCTCACAGTCAGTAAATTGCCGCTGTAACTGTTTGTGCATACAATTTTGCACCTGGGAGTAACTGCGGGCGATGGGGTCTAACACACTTTGAAAGAACGTTAAACAGTACAACATCCAAGAAATCCAATCCCATCCAGCCAGCCTGGGGAATTTGAGCTGGGGTGGGGAGACACACGTCTTGAATTGGAGTTGGGGTATTTCAGACTCTGAAGCTAAGCCCCAGGGTACACATTACAACTTAGCGCTCTGCTCCTACCACTTCATATATCTCTGGCTTCACACTCAGAGCTCACTGCTCAGCCAGTAAAACATCTCAGTCACAGGAAGGGTCAGAGAGTGTCCTGCTTAGAACAGGAGTTCTGAACTCAGGATACCTTGGTTCAAGTTTGAGCTTTTCCTCTTCTCTGCTGGGGATCCCTGGGAAGCTTCAATTTTTTTTATCTGTAAAATGGTGATGGTGGCGATAAAAGTACTCAGGTCATAGGCTTGCTGGGTAGATTAAATAAAATAATGCCTGAAAATTGTGACTACATAGATTTACTCAAAGAATGTTTTATTCATTTACTTTTTGATTCACAACATCAATCAAAATTTGGACATCACTTGCTACCTCATGGAGTGCCTTACATTGATTTTTATGACAATTGCTGATACACTGGTGTTAGCATTAAAGGGATTTTTGTTTTTCTCCATGCTAGCTACAGGACTCAGGCCAAATTGCTTAATTTCTGTAAGCCACAGTTTACCAATCTGCAAAATGGGGATGAACATGTCATCATAGGTAGATAGGCAGCCCTGTCTCATGGGGCTGTTGCGAGGATTAAACAAGGCAATGTAAGTGAGTGGTTGCTTCCTAAGCATTTTGTAAGTGCTAGCTCCTGCTGTTTTAATTACTATTATGAGGTGCTGGAGAAGATACTTGAGAGTCCCTTGGACAGCAAGGAGACCAAACCAGTCAATTCTAATGGAAAAGAACCCTGAATATTCAGTGGAAGGACGGAAGCTGAAGCTCCAATACTTTGGCCACCTGACTCGAAGAGCCAGCTCGTTGGAAAAGACCCTGGTGCTGGGAAAGATGGAAAGCAAAAGAAGAAGGAGGCAGCAGAGGATGAGATGGTCAGATAACATCAC
>SJYX01002643.1:366651-381551 GCA_006410675.1 Oreotragus oreotragus
CCAGTCCATTCTGAAGGAGATCAACTCTGGGATTTCTTTGGAAAGACTGATGCTAAAGCTGAAACTCCAGTACTTTGGCCACCTCATGCGAAGAGTTGACTCATTGGAAAAGACTTTGATGCTGGAAGTGATTGGGGGCAGGAGGAGAAGGGGACAACCGAGGATGAGATGGCTGGATGGCATCACGGACTCGATGGATGCGAGTCTGAGTGAACTCCGGGAGATGGTGATGGACAGGGAGGCCTGGCGTGCTGCAATTCATGGGGTCACAAAGAGTCGGACACGACTGAGCAACTGAACTGAACTGAGTATAATATATACACAGAAGTAATAAATAAACATTAATCTCTCTCCCAACCCAGTTTTGATAATAGTATTCATTTGCTATATTTGCTATTTGCTTTCGGTGGAGTTTTTATTATTATTTTGTTCCTATTTGGTTGACTAAACGAACAAAGCCAACTTAATTTCCCAGGCTCTAGTCCTGTTCTCTCTACTGTTCAGAGGTAAATACTGGTGTGAGCTTGTGCCTCCTTCCAGGGTTCCTGATTTACGTGCATTTCTCAGACCAATATGGCAGACAAGTCCCTCTCTTGGCCCTACCATCTGTATAACTCATGTCCCTAGAGCCAGGTTCTTGGGACTGCTTCCGATGGGCATGACCTCTGTCACATGCCTACTCTCAGGGCCTCTCATAACTTTTATGGACCTGGAGTGATTATGCCTTTGAGGGCTCCATTTTCCATCAGAAAAAAATTGAGAGTTCTATTTTACTACTGTATTGTTATAAGGACAAATATAAAACAGTCTGGTTTATATCTTTTTTTTTTTTTTCTCTTGATTTCCATAGAGATCATAACATTCCCTGGTCTCCCAAAGGTATTCTGGGCAGTAGATTCAGTACCTATTCTGACTTATGGAAATAAGTTGGCCACGCCCATTCTTGAGGTCATTCAGGGAAAAGGCAAGGCCTGCGGTTGGCATTCCCCATAGAATCACATGAAATCCTGCTTCCCTAACATAGTGATGCTGAGCAGATAAAATCAGGGGACTTCCACGGAAGCCCTCTAGGGTTCTCAGGGGCTGGAGCCCAAGGTCTAGGTGCAGACACAGCCCTGTTATGCCACAGGCCCAAGCTTATTCTGAGAAATTCCTCCACGTTCCTCCCTTGAGCAGACTCTAGGCTGGGTCAGGCTCCTGGAGGGGTGCACCTTCCCTATTGTGACTTTCAGACATCCTTGATCGCATGTGGTGGCATTGAGGATTGTTTTCTAGAGCTTCCACTGGGAAATCCTCTCCTCTCTGCCCACCTGTGTTAAGCTTCTTCACTTACTCATTTAAGGAACAAGGACTGCTGCTCTGTGCTATTTCCCAGACACTCTGTGATGTCTCTTAGAGCTCAGAGATTGATGAGGTCACACCTGGACCCTGAAAAGCATCACAGTGTCAAGTGGAAACAGACCACTTCTTGAAGTATATGTGGCACGATGTAGTGAGGACATGGGGTAGTTAGAGGCCATCCTTGATTCTCCCGATTACAGAGATCTAACTCCTCCTGCACCTTCTGGCTCAACTCATCTTTGGGCGGTCATATTCACTAGGACCCACTCTGTCTCCCTTGACTTCTTTTTCATCAAGTAACAAACCCTATCTTATCAATTCTATGCTGTGCATATTTTAAAAGCCATTTACCAAATCTGAAAACAGGTTATGATTGATTGCTTCTTATAAACGCTTATGGCCAGGTAACTGTTGGGACATGGCTGTCATTGCCATCACATACGTAAACCTGGTCTAAAAACTCTGTTGATACTTTCTGATAAGATCAGGAGAGTGTCTGCAAGTCACTGGCAAAGTGGGGGTGGTCAGTAACCTGGAAGAAGACCCCAGAGACTGTAGCTCTTAACCAGTAGTATTGCATATAATTTTTTATGTATGCCAAGAGCCATAAAAATAAATCTGAAAGAGCTTTTTAATAATTAGAAAATAAAATTTCGAAGGCATCAGGGAATACTGTGCCATGATTTAATTGGTGGCATTTTTTTTCTTTCTTAATAGTGCATAAAATAATGATGTCTTTAATCAATGATGACTTAGATTTGATAAAATAAGTCATAACTACAAACCTCACAGGGGCTCCAAGGGGATCACTGTATTTTTTTTCACATAGCATACTGTCTGGTCCTTAGGGGTCCATATGTATATATAGGCTATCTGACATAGTTATTTAAAATATATACACAAAAGAATGAAAGGAGGGAAGACAATACAGTAGTAATAGACTTAGACTATCTTTCTATTTCTTATGACTTTAATTGCAGATAACACCAGGAGTTTTCCTAAAAGCAGGGGCTGGCCAACTTTTCCTGCAGAGGGCCAGGAACCTAAATAGTATATATTTTAGGTTTTGTGGGCCATATAGTTTTTGTTGCAACTGCTCAACTCTGCTGTTTTAGCATGAAAACAGCCATAGGCAATATGCTATGGCAAACAAGCAAACAAGCAGCTGTGTGCCAATAAAACTTTATTTACAAAAACAAGCAACTGACAGGGTTTCACCCATGGGCCACACTTTACCAACTGCTGTGTGTGTGCATGTGTGTTTGTGTGTGTGTGCGTGAGTGTTCAGTTGCTCAGTCATGTCCCACTCTTTGCAATCTCATAGAGTGTAGCCTGCCAGACTCCTTTCTCCATGGGATTTCCTAGGCAAGAATACTGGAGTGGGTGGCTGATTCCCATTCCAGGTGATCTTCCTGACCCAGGGATGGAACCCACGTCTCTTATATCTCCCGCATTGGCAGATGAGTTCTTTACTACTGAGCTACCTGAGAAGCCCATCAACTTCTCTAAAGCAGTGGTTTTCAACCATGAGTGTGTACAATAAGGTTAAATTCAGATTCCTGAGCCCTCCTCCTGATGGCTCTAAAAAAAATAGTGATTTTTTTTTTTTGAGAAACACAAAATATTTTGATGAATTAGTTACCCTTGGGAGGTACCTGCAACTCTTCTAGAAAAACTCTTCCTGGAATATAGGGCAAGAGCCTCAACAAGCAGAGGTCAGAATTTCTTGATATCCTATTTACCCCAGCATAAGTACTTTCCATTTATTTGGATGGTATCTGGAATAGTCTTTGTATTATTAGAAGTTAAATTGAATGGGAAGATTAGACAGTTGTTTTAAGAAGACAGATGTCTCATCACCCACCCAGGTTAAAAGATAAATGGTCCAAAAATGAAATTATACCCCTTTAGTTCTTTAGTCAAGAGGAGAGTCCTCATTCTAATGGGTAACAAGAGTCCCAGAGGCTAGGACTGGGCCCAGGTTGGGGTTGTAGTGAGAGAAGAAACCATGGCAGACCAAGCCTTGTCCACTGATGCCAGAGTCTGATGTGGCTGCCACGTGTGCATGTCTGTGCAGATCCATACCAGGGAAACAGTCGATTCAGAGGAACTAGCCAAGCATCTCTCCAATGAGCCTATTAGGATGATGACTTCTTTTTCAGAGAACAAAGCCCTCTTAAATTTGTTAGTTTATTTGTTCAAGAGACAAGTAAATGGTTTTGAAAAATCTGTGTGAGATTTTAATCTGGTTAATTGTCTTTAAATACCTCTTGCCTGGGGATATTAACCTTTTCAATACTACAGTTAGTCAGGAAAATGCAGGGAATGAGAATAATAATGATAATATTTATGTACTGAGGACGAAACTAAGACCTTCCATGCATTGATTCATTCAGCTCTTAAAGCAACTCTCATAGGTTCTACAATTATCCCCAAGAACCAAAGACTGAGAATTTAGGTAGCTATGCAGGGCTACAACTCGTAAGCATCAGAGCCATGATTGAAGTCTAAGAGGAGAAACAAGGATTCACAAACTGACTGGGGTTGGACTTACCCTGAAGGATATGACCTCTAGGATGAGGATGAACAAAATCTGGGTTCTCTTAGCAAAGGAGAAGGAAAATGGCTGGACAGATAATTGACAGTGTTGCTAAAAGTGGGAAACAGTATGGCACCCATTTATTCAAGATAAAGTCTGAGGTATTGTGTCAATTAGACTGGGAAACAAACTGAATTCCAAGGGCTGTGAGAATGCACAGTAATTGGAGCTTTTGTATATTGCAGGCAGGAGTGCAGAGTTGGTCCAGCCTCCCTGGGAGATGGTGTGGTGGTTTCTTAGAAAGTTACACACTCACTATGGCACTTAGGAATCCCACTCCTAAGTGTTTACCCAAGAGAGATGAAAAGAGATGTTAACCCTAAAACCTGTGTGTGAAGGTTTACAGCAGATTTCTCATGCCAAACTGGTAACAACCCAAATGTCCTTCAATTTGTGCATGGATAAACAAGCTGTGGTATGTCTACACAATAAAATATTGTTCAGACATGAGGAGTGAATCAGTTCAGTTCAGTCACTCAATCGGATCCGACTCTTTGCGACGCCATGAATCGCATCATGCCAGGCCTCCCTGTTCATCACCATCTCCCGGAGTTCACTCAGACTCACGTCCATCGAGTCAGTGATGCCATCCAGCCATCTCATCCTCGGTCGTCCCCTTCTCCTCCTGCCCTCAATCCCTCCCAGCATCAGAGTCTTTTCCAATGAGTCAACTCTTCACGTGAGGTGGCCAAAGTATTGGAGTTTCAGCTTTAGCATCAGTCCTTCCAAAGAAATCCCAGAGTTGATCTCCTTCAGAATGGACTGGTTGGATCTCCTTGTAGTCCAAGGGACTCACAAGAGTCTTCTCCAACACCACAGTTCAAAAGCATCAATTCTTCGGCGCTCAGCTTTCTTCACAGTCCAACTTTCACATCCATACATGACCACAGGAAAAACCATAGCCTTGACTAGGCGGACCTTAGTCGGCAAAGTAATGTCTCTGCTTTTGAATATACTATCCAGGTTGGTCATAACTTTTCTTCCAAGGAGTAAGCGTCTTTTAATTTCATGGCTGCAGTCACCATCTGCAGTGATTTTGGAGCCCAAAAAAATAAAGTCTGACACTGTTTCCACTGTTTCCCCATCTATTTCCCATGAAGTGATGGGACCGGATGCCATGATCTTCGTTTTCTGAATGTTGAGCTTTAAGCCAACTTTTTCGCTCTCCTCCTTCACTTTCATCAAGAGGCTTTTTAGCTCCTCCTCACTTTCTGCCATAAGGGTGGTGTCATCAGCATATCTGAGGTTATTGATATTTCTCCCGGCAATCTTGATTCCAGCTTGTGTTTCTTCCAGTCCAGCGTTTCTCATGATGTACTCTGCATATAAGTTAAATAAGCAGGGAGACAATATACAGCCTTGACGTACTCCTTTTCCTATTTGGAACCAGTCTGTTGTTCCATGTCCAGTTCTAACTGTTGCTTCCTGACCTGCATACAGATTTCTCAAGAGGCAGGTTAGGTGGTCTGGTATTCCCATCTCTTTCAGAATTTTCCACAGTTTATTGTGATCCACACAGTCAAAGGCTTTGGCATAGTCAATAAAGCAGAAATAGATGTTTTTCTGGAACTCTCTTGCTTTTTCCATGATCCAGCGGATGTTGGCAATTTGATCTCTGGTTCCTCTGCCTGTTCTAAAACCAGCTTGAACATCAGGGAGTTCACGGTTCACATATTGCTGAAGCCTGGCTTGGAGAATTTTGAGCATTACTTTACTAGCGTGTGAGATGAGTGCAATTGTGCGGTAGTTTGAGCATTCTTTGGCATTGCCTTTCTTTGGAATTGGAATGAAAACTGACCTTTTCCAGTCCTGTGGCCACTGCTGAGTTTTCCAAATTTGCTGGCATATTGAGTGCAGCACTTTCACAGCATCATCTTCCAGGATTTGAAACAGCTCAACGGGAATTCCATCACCTCCACTAGCTTTGTTCTTAGTGATGCTTTCTAAGGCCCACTTGACTTCACATTCCAAGATGTCTGGCTCTAGATTAGTGATCACATCCTCATGATTATCTGGGTCGTGAAGATCTTTTCTGTACAGTTCTTCTGTGTATTCTTGCCACCTCTTCTTAATATCTTCTGCTTCTGTTAGGTCCATACCATTTCTATCCTTTATCGAGCCCATCTTTGCATGAAATGTTCCCTTGGTATCTCCAATTCTCTTGAAGAGATCTCTAGTCTTTCCCATTCTGTTGTTTTCCTCTATCTCTTTGCATTGATTGCTGAAGAAGGCTTTCTTATCTCTTCTTGCTATTCTTTGGAACTCTGCATTCAGATGCTTATATCTTTTCTTTTCTCCTTTGCTTTTCGCCTCTCTTCTTTTCAGTGCTATTTGTAAGGCTTCTCCAGACAGCCATTTTGCTTTTTTGCATTTCTTTTCCATGGGGATGGTCTTGATCCCTGTCTCCTGTACAATGTCACGAACCTCATTCCATAGTTCATCAGGAACTCTATCTATCAGATCTAGGCCCTTAAATCTATTTCTCACTTCCACTGTATAATCATAAGGGATTTGATTTAGGTCATACCTGAATGGTCTAGCGGTTTTCCCTACTTTCTTCAATTTAAGTCTGAATTTGGAAATAAGGAGTTCATGATCTGAGCCACAGTCAGCTCCTGGTCTTGTTTTTGTTGACTGTATAGAGCTTCTCCATCTTTGGCTGCAAAGAATATAATCAATCTGATTTCGGTGTTGACCATCTGGTGATGTCCATGTGTAGAGTCTTCTCTTGTGTTGTTGGAAGAGGGTGTTTGCTATGACCAGTGCATTCTCTTGGCAAAACTCTATTAGCCTTTGCCCTGCTTCATTCTGTACTCCAAGGCCAAATTTGCCTGTTACTCCAGGTGTTTCTTGACTTCCTACTTTAGCATTCCAGTCCCCTATAATGAAAAGGACATCTTTTTTGGGTGTTAGTTCTAAAAGGTCTTGTAGGTCTTCATAAAACCGTTCAACTTCAGCTTCTTCAGCATTACTGGTTGGGGCATAGACTTGGATTACTGTGATATTGAATGGTTTGCCTTGGAGATGAACAGAGTTCATTTTGTCATTTTTGAGATTGCATCCAAGTACTGCATTTCGGACTCTTTTGTTGACCATGATGGCTACTCCATTTCTTCTGAGGGATTCCTGCCCACAGTAGTAGATATAATGGTCATCTGAGTTAAATTCACCCATTCCAGTCCATTTTAGTTCACTGATTCCTAGAATGGGTATCGGAGGAGTGAATAGCTAATGTATTTAACAACATGGATGAATCTCAAATGCATTCTGCTAACTGAAAGCAGCAAGACTCACAAGGTGAAGCTGCATGATTCCAACCAGCAACAGGCAGGAAAAGGCAAAACCATAGGAACAGAAACCAATCAGTGGTTTCCAGGGATAGGGGTAGGGTTGTCTACAAAGGGACACAAGGGAATTTGGTGGGTAGTGGTAATGGGGCCGTTCTGTATCTTGATGGTGGTGGTGGTTACACAACTGTGGATTTATCAGATTTCATTGAATTGTACACCAAAAGGTAAATTTTACTTTATATTAAAAATGTATCTTAATAAATTTCACTATAGTGAAGTCATGAGTATCTTGTATCTTGGGATACCTGATGAAGGACCATCTCCCAAGCTATTATCTGATGGAGCCACCCATTTCAGGAGGACAGTATGCAATTCCAGACAGCAGGCAAAGGGGGCTCCATGATAAGCCCACCGATCAGACCTCATGCCTGCCTCACAAAGTCCGGGCTTTTCATACCAAGATAAAGTCTGTACCCCATGTGTGGTTGGTCAAGTCCTTGCCAAGAATGGTTAAGGAACTGGAAAAACGCTGAATCTGCAAGTTGGTGATGAGATAAAGTCCAGCTGAAGCAGTCTGGAGAAGACAGAACCTGAGAGCTGATGTCCTGACCGAGGGCCTGTGTTTCTCAGCTTCCCCAATATGAGATATAGGTGATGATGTAAGGAAAGAAACAGAGATACAGGCGATATGAAGCAGTGATGTGCTCAGGCACTCTCTCTGTTGGGACTGTATTTCTATGAGCCAACCAAGCGTGACCATTTCTAACCAGGGAAGTGCCTTCCGATAACAAACTATCTTCTATGCACACCACTCAATGTGCTTGCTTCATCTTCATCAGTTAAATTCTCCCTATTTCCCTTCTCCAGTAACTGACGAGGATCTATTTTCTCTTTATTCCATGTGAAGGAGAGGGATTTTGGAGGCTGAGAGTGGTACGATTGGGATTTGATGTCACCATCCTCATAACTCAGGTTTGCCACTTCTGTCCCCATGACTGCTGGGCCTTGGCAAAACCTCTAACCTCAGATTTTCCCCAAACGCATAATAAGGAGAAGGGTCTTTACTTATTTATGATGAACTCTGTTACTTGCATGAGAGATGTTCCAATGTAAGTGTTATTACAAGGTCCAATTTACTGTCCAGAAAGAAGCAATCCTGATAGAAATCTTTCATTTAATTAAAATTGATTTTAAAATTGCCTGATCAATAGTGAGTTAAAAATTCATCCTGGCTCAGTGAGGGGTTGGGGAGAGGTCCTGAACGTCCTGAGTGGAGGGGTTTTGGCTTGAGAGGCGGGCTGGGCTTCACTGGCCTTGCTTAACTGGCCAAAGTCTGGCGCCTTCCCCTGTGGTCCAGATGGCCAAGCCCTCCCTGAGAGAGAGAGGACGCATGGAAGAATCAACTCTCATTTCTTGCTTTTTGAGCAGGAAAGCTCTAAAAATGCAACCAGCCATTCTAGTTAAGCCTGAGCCATTTCATTTACTGGGAACCAATAGAACAATTTACTTCCTTACTTTTGGATACATTTCCTTAAAAGTTGCCTCTTACAGGTACTGAAGTTCCTTTCTCTGTATCCAATCACTCCTGTCAGAGAAGCTGGTGCTGTGTCCTGCCCTCCCAAACCCTCCACCTCCACGTGCCATCATCTGCTGAAACTTGTCAGTTCAACACCTGCCTTGTCTGTCCTTTTCCATCCCATGGCTCCTGCCCTGGGTCAAACCCCCTTCACCTCTCACCTGAACATTTTAATAGATGCTGTGCTCGTCTCCCTGGCTATAGTTGCCCACCTGTCTAATCCACTCTCAGTGCTCTGACTTGAGAGATCTCCTTTAAGCAAGGTCATCTGGGTCACTGCTCCTCAAAAATCTATGATGATTCCGATTTTAATGCAGAGTTAAGTCCAAATGTCCTAGGGGGCATCCTGAGACATCTATAATCAGGCAAGTAATGCCCTTTCCAGCGAGTAATGTCCTTTCCAGCAAGTAACATCCGCCAAATGTCTCTCAGGAGGATACTATTCTCTCCTCTCCTTCCAGATTCCACCCTCAGCACTCTGAGAACCCACCACACTCTCCCAGTCTCTGTGGCTGTGCTCACGCTGGTTACCCCATCTCCAACATGCATTTATTCTCTTGACAAGCGTTCATTTGGACAATGCTATGTGAGTTGGGGAGAGGTGCTGTGTCTGATGGAGGAGGCCCCTGCTCTCCTGGAGCTGACATTCCAGTGAGGAGCTAAGCTATTCGAAAGTAGATAAAGAAATGAAGTATTAGTAGCATTGTGAAGACTGTAGTAGCGCTATTTATTGCTAAGTCGTGTCCAACTCTCTGTGACCTCGTGAACCGTAGGCCGCCAGGCTCCTCTGTCTATGGGATTCTCCCAGCAAGAACATTGGATGGGTGGCCAGTTCCTTCTCCAGGGGATCTTCCCCACCCAGGGACTGAACCCACATCTCCTGTGTCTCCTGCATTGGCAGGTGGATTCTTTACCACTGTGCTACCTGGGAAGCCCACAGAATGTGGTACTTTTGTGAATGAAGTCAATATGGTGAAGATAATGCAGGCTGGGGGCAGGGGTAAAGGGGTGGTATTCAGTCATGAAGGCAGGATGAGATTTCGAAGTGAGAACTTTTAACCTGAATTGGGAAGGATGTGGGCACGGGTTGAAGGGTGGTGTATTTAAGACTTGTTAGCAGAGCAGGCAGAGGGGACAGTGATTCTAGAAAGCCAAGATGGGAGAAACAGTATACATTAGGAAATCCAAGGCATTTAGAATATAGGGAATTTTTTTTTTTTTTTTTTAAATATCAGGGGATGAAGGTAGGAAGTCAAGTGCCAGGTCATGTGGGACTATGCAGGCCATGGAAGCGGTCTGAATTATACCCCAACTGTGGTTTCCTGCATGTGTGTGCTAAATCACTTCAGTTGTGTCTGGCTCTTTACAACCCTACAGACTGCAGCCCCTCAGGCTCCTCTGTCCATAGGCTTCTCCAGGCAAGAATACTGGAGTGGGCTCCCATGCCCTCCTCGAGGGGCTCTTCCAGACTGAGGCACTGAACTTATGTCTCCTCTGTCTCATTCATTGACAGGCAGGTTCTTTTACCAGGAGCGCCACCTGGGAAGCCTCCTGAGGCCGCCGAATCAGAGTATTACAAACCAGGTGACTTAAAACAGTAGAAATGTGTTGCCACACAGCTCTGAAGGATGGCAGCCTGAAATCAAGGTGCTGGCAGGGCCGTACGCCCTCCAAAGCCCCAGGGAAGGCTTCTTCCTTGCCTTGTCCAGCGTCTGGTAGCCTGGGCACCTCTTGGTTTATGGCAGTATCACTCCAGTCCCTCCCTGTGTTCATATGGTTGTCGTCCCTCTGTGACTACATCTGTTTCCCAACACCCTTTTTCTCATAAAGACACCAGTCACATTGGACTAAGGCCCACCCTAATGACCTCATCTCCACTTCCTTAAATCTGCAAAGAATCTATTTTCAAATAAAGTGATGTCACTTTCACAGGTTCTGGGAGTGAGGACATCAACACACACACACACACATATATTTATACTGTTCTTTTTTTTTTTTTCCCATTGAAAGGGTGGGGAACACAATTTGACCCATAACCCAAAGTGATAGGGGAAGCTTTTAAAAGATTTCAGGAGTGGGCAACTCTTTCTATTTCACTTTGAGGATAATCCCTTTGGTTTCTGGTAGAAAATGAAGCAGGTGAAGCCAGGGATTAGACTTCCAGGTGTGAGATGATGGTGGCAGCTGACTTGGAGATAAGTGGGTGTATCCAGATGTGTTTGGCCCCAAACAGACAGGACCAGTCATGCACATTCTAAATGTAATTTACATTCTATACCCTCCATGATGCCCTGCAAGTCATTCCTTTTCTCTGTGCTTCCCTAGCCTTTGGCTGTACCTTTACTTGGCCTTATTCAGTTTTACCCTGTTTTAGAATTATATACAGTGCTGCCTCCAGGAAAAAGGGAGCAAGTGTTAAAAGCTGCACTTACAGAGCTCCTTGGAAGGCTAAGAGTTTTTCCACAAGGGAGGGGCCTTGTAGGTAGAAGGAATAGCAGGTTCTGGGTTTAAATGCAAGGGAAGTTTGGTCTGGAATCAGGCTACCTGCTGAGGGGTTTACATTGATCACCTGGGAAAGATGTTCCCGAAGAACGACCTACCACATAACGTATGACTATCTTGGGTTTGGGTCTTCCCTTGTGGCTCAGTGGTAAAGAATCCACCTCCCAGTGCAGAAGATGTGGAGACACAGGCTCGATCCCTGGGCTGGGAAGACTCCCTGGAGGAGGAAATGGCAACCCATTCCAGTATTCTTGCCTGGAAAATCCCATGAACAGAGGAGCCTGGCTGATTACAGTCCATGAAGTTGCAAAGAGTTGGGCATGGCTGAGCACAGCACTGCAGAGTTATATATGAAGGAAGACTGTCAGGAGTGAAGGTCCATATTATNATCCCTGGGCTGGGAAGACTCCCTGGAGGAGGAAATGGCAACCCATTCCAGTATTCTTGCCTGGAAAATCCCGTGAACAGAGGAGCCTGGCTGATTACAGTCCATGAAGTTGCAAAGAGTTGGGCATGGCTGAGCACAGCAGTGCAGAGTTATATATGAAGGAAGACTGTCAGGAGTGAAGGTCCATATTATAAAGGAGGACATTTGGCTAAATGAGAAAGAGGGAAGAGATGGCACACACCGCTGTCCTGAAGTGGGATGGTAGAAGAGTTGAGACCTTCTGGAGAGACTTCCTGGGCCAAATCCAAAGATTCACATCTGAGCATCGTGGAGAGGGGAAGTAGGAAGAGCCTAAGGGTGTGGAGCTCCATAGAAACCCAGGAGTGAGTAGTTGGGGGCTCAGGGGGCACAGCGCTGCTCAAAAGGAAGAAGAGAAAGGGCTTATACTCTCTTTTGCTTACACTATAGTCTGCCTGTGGGATTACCTAGAACAGGCAGGTATATCTGCTTTTTATCTTGTGATGAATTATTACCACATGTATTTGTAGCTCTGGGGTCATAAGGAGAAGGTGAACAGCTCATAGATTCTCGTACTTTTAGAGCAGATAGTTGCCATAGTGGTTGTGGTTAGACATTACCCTCAAGNACCTAGAACAGGCAGGTATATCTGCTTTTTATCTTGTGATGAATTATTACCACATGTATTTGTAGCTCTGGGGTCATAAGGAGAAGGTGAACAGCTCATAGATTCTCGTACTTTTAGAGCAGATAGTTGCCATAGTGGTTGTGGTTAGACATTACCCTCAAGCACAATCATGGAACCCTGATGAGCAATCAGCACAGAAGAACCAGATAGATCTGCCTATGTGATCCTGCAAGAAGCTTGCGGATGCCTGAGAAGATCTGGGGGAAGCTAGTGGACATGGTCATTTTCCATGTCCAGGGCATGAACTCCCTTTGATGTTGGGCGTTCCCAACTGTATGAGACTTGGGGAAAGGCCCAACCTTCCTCTGCCTAGAGAATCACAAAGGACGTGTACTCACTATCCCTGCTTCTTTTAAGGCAGTGCTGGGGCGCATGACCTCTGCTCAGCCAGACAAGCTGTTTCAAGGCTTTGCACTGGGATGTGGGGAAACTAAGACAGAGTGGCAGCAGAGAAACTACTTTGGGGTGAGTGGTGATGGCAACAGCAGCAGGAGAAACATCCAGTTCTAAGAGCAGAGGAGCTGGCAATCTCGCTGTCCTCAGCGTTTGGTGGGGGTGGTAGTGGGGTTACTGAAGTGTATGGCCATAGGGTGGACTGAAAAATGCTGCCCACTCAAACCATAGCAAATCCTTAGAACCTGTGGGTGTTGCCTTATATGGTAAAATTGGAGATTGACGTAAGGATCTTGAGAGGAGGTATTTATCCTCTGTTATCCACCTGAGCCCTAAATTCCATGAAATGAGCTATTATAAGAAAGAAGCAGAGGGTGTTTTAAGAGAGCCACACGGAGGAGAAGGTGATGTTGCCAGCATGCAAACACTGGAGGGACATGGCCATAAGCCAAGAAGTGCCTGGAGCCACCAGAAGTTGGAAGAGGCAAGGATTTTCCCTGGAGTGTTGAGGAATTCTTTGAGCTTGCAACACACATTAAGTTTTGACTTCTGGCCTCTAAGACTGCTGCAGAAAATATTCCTGTTGTTTTAAGCTACCAAATTTGTAATACTTTATTAAAGCAGCTAAGGAATAAATACAGGCTGTGTAGCCAGCCTTCCTCCTATTTGATTTCTGTGCCTGGTCGTTCATTGTCTGATGGGCTCTTGGTTCTGTCTTCCCTGGTTTGAACAGGGGTGATGACAGATTTGGCCGTCCCCATGCCTTTGGCTAAAAGGTACCAGAGAATGGAGAGCTCGCTATCAGCCCCTCCAGCTGGCAGCCTGTCACATGTTTTCTGGACTGAGTTTGGTGTCATGTACTGAGATGTGAGTGTGGCTTCAGCATGTGAGAGGGAAGGACTCTGCGCACTGGGACAACCAAGAGGAGAGCATCGCGAGAGTTAGAGCTGGTCTGTGCAACCGGAGTATGTGGGTGTGAGCTCTCGGTCTAGCACTCACCAGCTGTGTGACACTGAGCAGGTCATTTAAGCTTTCTGAGAATCTCCATCTATGGGGGATCTTGGTTAAGGGGCTTGTCTGAGTTTATGCAGATAGTAAGTACAGTAGTCCAGCTTGGATCTGACTGATTTATTAATCATTTGTAGGAAAATATTAAGCCAGTATTTTAAGCAAGGCATTGTGCCAGATATGGAGGGGGATGTTTTTACTGTTATCAGGGAAGGAAGAGCTTAAACAAGTAGTCATGAGTGTGATGCTGCTATAAAGGAGAAGCAGAGGGGTCTTTAGCTCCAATGCTCAGGCCACCTGTTGCCAAAAGCTGAGTCACTGGAAAAGACCCTGATGCGGGGAAAGATTGAGGACAGGAGGAGAAGGGGGAGACAGAGGATGAAATAGTTGGATGGTATCTTCGACTTAATGGACAAGAGTTTGAGCAAGCTCTGGGAATTGGTGATGGACAAGGAAGCCTGGTGTGCTGCAGTTCATGAGGTCGCAAAGAGTCTGACATGACTGAGCAACTGAACAATGAGAGGGGTCTTTTAGAAGCATATAGAAGGGAAAACAAGAAATGGGGATAAAAAAATGGCTTAACTAATATTCTAAGATCCTCTATTTTATATTGTTACCTAAAATGCAGAAAAGTTTAGGCACAAAGCTGCTAATTTCAGTGTTACTCACATAATATCAGGAAGTTGGAAGCAACCTAAGTACACACCACAAGGGAATAACTAAATCAGTTCATTTCAGTCACTCAGTCCTGTCCGACTCTTTGCAACCCCATGAATCGCAGCACGCCAGGCCTCCCTGTCCATCACCAACTCCTGGAGTTCACTCAGACTCGCGTCCATCGAGTCCGTGATGCCATCCAACCATCTCATCCTCTGTTGTCCCCTTCTCCTCCTGCCCCCAATCCCTCCCAGCATCAGAGTCTTTTCCAATGAGCCAACTCTTCGCATGAGGTGGCCAAAGTACTGGAGTTTCAGCTTTAGCATCATTCCTTCCAAAGAAATCCCAGGGCTGATCTCCTTCAGAATGGACTGGTTAGATCTCCTTGTAGTCCAAGGGACTCTCAAGAGTCTTCTCTAACACCACAGTTCAAAAGCATC
>SJYX01002643.1:391211-432392 GCA_006410675.1 Oreotragus oreotragus
ACAGCCTTGACGTACTCCTTTTCCTATTTGGAACCAGTCTGTTGTTCCATGTCCAGTTCTAACTGTTGCTTCCTGACCTGCATACAGATTTCTCAAGAGGCAGGTCAGGTGGTCCGGTCTTCCCATCTCTTTCAGAATTTTCCACAGTTTATTGTGATCCACATAGTCAAAGGGTTTGGCATAGTCAATAAAGCAGAAATAGATGTTTTTCTGGAACTCTCTTGCTTTTTCCATGATCCAGCAGATGTTGGATAACTCTAAACTTACAAAAAAGTTTCAGATAGAGTTTTAAAAATAATAAGATTCTTTAAAAAAAAATTCTGTGGAATTCTTGCAAATGTTGCCAGCAAGTTCAGTCTATCTTTTCATTTTAGGATTTTCCTTCAATTTTAGACCTAAAATTTGAGCTTACTGGGCATTCTTTTTTGGGTTGATCAATTCTTTTTTTTTCTTTTTTTTAGTTCAGATATAGTTTATTTGGTGGCTCAGTGGTAAAGAATCTGCCTGCCAAGCAGAATACACGAGTTCCATCCCTAAGTTGGGAAGATTCTCTGGAGAAGGAAATGGTAACCAACTCCAGTATTCTTGCCTGGGAAATGCTATAGACAGGGGAGCCTGGTGGGCTACTTTGCATAGGTTTGTAAAGAGTCAGACCCAACTTAGTGACTATATAACAACAGTAACAACAAAATAGTTGACTTACAATATTAGTTTTAGGTGTACAATATAGAAATTCAATATTTTTATAGATTATACTCCATTTAAAGTTATTATAAAGTATTGACTATGTTCCCTATGCTGTATATTACATCTTTGTATCTTTATTTTATTCCTAGTAGTTTGTACCTCTTAATCCCAAACTCCCAATAAGTTATTGTTGGGGGCAACTGGGCTCATTCTTGCTAGAAATTTCTGAGAGACTACAGAGCTCCTGCCTGGAGCACCTAGGCTTGAGAGCTCTGGGGTATTTTTCCACTAACTTCTCTCCATCACCAACTGAGGGTTGCTCCTGAGGAATTCATTCCTTGGCATCCTGGCCTGGCCTGCGCATGAAGAGATGCCCAGAGTGGGAAGACAGAATGTATGTAGGTGTCATTACTTCTCCCATTAAGCACACAAAAAAATCCTGGACATTGTGTGTAAAATAAATACACGGATATTTGGATAGAAGAGAAGACTGGCTAAAACCTCAGAACCCGAGGGAGGACATGGTGGTGAGTTCCTCTGAGCTTCTTTCCACCTCATATACTCTAGACATGGCGGTGAAGAAGCTGGAAACATCAACACCTGCTCTCTCTAGCCAGAGACCAAGAAGACGCAGACGGTCAGGATGTAAAACTTTCAGACAATACCTGCTTCAGTCAAACACTACAGAGGACAATGCAAAGGCTGGTGGGGCGTATAGACTCCCATGCATGGGTGGCAGGAAGAGGTGTCCCAGTACCTCCACTGGATTGATGTCAGAGGAGATCAGATGGGGAGCTGGTCCTTCCATCCCTGCCAGTCAGTCATGGATACCACGCCTTCCACTGTCATCTCCATGGAAACCTCATCAGGAGTAGAATCTCTGTTTCTGCCCAGCTTTTGGCTATTACAAATAAAGCTGATACGGACATTCATGTACAATTGTTTGTGTGAATACATGTTTTCAGAGATGAGGAAATGACAAGGGATACAAGAGAGAATGCTGTCAATAAACTGCTTGACCCTAGATCAAGCTATACTTGAAGCCATCTACCCCCGCTTAAACTTCTTGGTCACTAAGGAGTTTGCATCACTTGTTTTACATTATTAAATGCAGTGACTTGTGAGCAAATGAGTTTGAACTGGGTGGGTCCACTTCCATGTGGATTTTTTTTTCAACAAATACATACTATAGCACTATACAATCTGCAGTTGATTGAATCTGCAGATGTGGAAACATCGGTATGATGGTTTCCTCATCATAGAGAAAACTCTATCTCTATAGAGTAAAACTCTATCTCTCTCTCTAGAGGATAGTAGGCCCTCTCATCAGTAGAGGTAGAGGGCCTTCTCTACTGATGAGAGGGCCTACTATAAAGTTGCATGTGGATTTTCAACTGTGCAGAGGGTCACCTAAGTGAAATAAACCACACACAAAAGAACAAATACATTATGATTCCCATTTACATGAGGTATCTCAAGTGGTTAAATTCATAGAGACAGAAAGAATGGTGGCTGGCACGGAATAGAGGGAGGAGGTAGTGGGGAGTTGTATTTTAATGGATACAGAGTATCAGTTTGGGAAGACAATAAAATTCTGGGGATGAATAGTGATGAGGTTGCCAACAATATGAATGTACCTAGTAATGCTAAATTATACACTTAAAATGGTTAAAATTTAAATTTTGTATTATTTTACTACCTGGAGAGTGAATGGGTAAACAGATAATTAACAAAGAGCAAGTTGACATTTCCGGAAAGATCTCGTCTTTCTAAGATAAATCAGGATACATCAAAATCAAATAGCTGCCATCATGACATCTTTCAAAATCCACCAGGCAGCTCCAAAGGATGCTTTGAAAAAAGATTCCAATCTTTAAGGGATGTCTAAACGTTCTTTCATGAGAAGCTGAAGGAATGAAAGGGAGAATGATAAATTTACTATACAGAAGAGAATATCAGAAAATTCTACGGAGAGTCAGGCCAAGTCTTTGGGTAGACGTTGGAATCTGAGAGTATGCAAGCTTGTGCAGCAGGTCCTGGAGGAGACAGTCTGGTGGGAGCTTGGGCTTCATCAACATACAGAGACCACATAGAATGAGTGAAAAACCAAGATTTGAAATCAGTGATTCATGTGACTGAGTTACATATTAAAAACTCTCGAAAAATAAGGAAATGAAATATATGCTAAACTCACTGACAAAGATTGAATAAATGATGTTCTTAAAATTATATGCAAAGTCTCTAAACTGATAAAACTTTACACAGGAAAACAAAACAAAAACAGGAAACAGAGATAACAGCTTCTATGGGTACTTCAAGTTCTCTTAGCACTGCATCAAGGGGGAAAAAACTCTCGCCAAATATTTGAGTTAGAGAGAATTTACCCTGTAAAGGGCTTCCCTGATAGCTCAGTTGGTAAAGAATCTGCCTGCAGTGCAGGAGACCCCAGTTCAATTCCTGGGTTGGGAAGATCCGCTGGAGAAGGGATAGGCTACCCACTCCCATATTCTTGGGCTTCCCTTGTGGCCCAGTTGGTAAAGAATCCACTTGCAATGTGGGAGACCTGGGTTCAATCCCTGGGTTGGGAAGATCTGCTGGAGAAGGGAAAGGTTATCCATGCCAGTATTTTGGCCTGGAGAATCCATGGACTGTATAGTCCATGGGGTTGCAAAGAGTTGGACACCGCTGAGCAACTTTCAGTTTCACCCTGTAAAGTAGAAAAGAATCTTTCAAAAGCAGATGACAAGCTCAGCAATGTACATGATGAGCTGGGCACCTATAAAACGCAAGTCAAAATTCTTTCAGAAAAATTTGAAACCATCTCTGGCTATTATGGAAGCCAGCTTATTTCACATGAGAAAAAAGCTCAGATAATGACAGCTCTGTTGGCTGAAAGACACCTTCATAACTTAAGAAAACAGTATACATCCCAGAGACAAAAAATATTGAGAGATATTCAAAGGTTTTGAAAATTATTCTTATATCTTTTTGTGGCAAATAAGCATTTGGCAGAGGTCCACAAGGACTGCCAGGGAACCTTCTAGAAGACCAGATCCCTGATCTGGAGGAGCATCAGGCTGTGAAGAGGTGGGAAATCAGTTTCCTTCCTGATGTGGGATAAATGCTAGGAGAAAGAGCCCTGATCAGGTCAGTTCTATCCTGAAAAGGAAGCTCCTCCCTGAGGAACAAGAGAGGTGTCCTGGTGCTTTAGATTCATCCCTCCTACAACAGATGAAGAATTGATGCTTTTGAACTGTGGTGTTGGAGAAGACGCTTGAGAGTCCTTTGGACTGCAAGGAGATCCAACCAGTCCATTCTGAAGGAGATCAGCCCTGGGATTTCTTTGGAAGGAATGATGCTGAAGCTGAAACTCCAGTACTTTGGCCACCTCATGCGAAGAGTTGACTCATTGGAAAAGACTCTGATGCTGGGAGGGATTGGTGGCAGGAGGAGAAGGCGACGACAGGATGAGATGGCTGGATGGTATCACTGACTCGATGGACGTGAGTCTGAGTGAACTCTGGGAGTTGGTGATGGACAGGGAAGCCTGGCGTGCTGCGATTCATGGGGTCGCAGAGTCGGACACGACTGAGTGACTGAACTGAGCTGAACTGAACTAGAACAGAGTGTGGTGGCTCAGGCTCTGATCTTCCGCCTCATCCCCTTGTCACATGTTAAATGTTCCAGAGGGACCCCAGGGGGCAGCTCCTGAGAAGATAACTCTTTTCCTCCCTACCCTCACATTCTAGACCAGAGAGAAATCCTCAACCGATCTTTCCCATAGAGGGACTCTTGGCCTACACATCCTCACTGGCCCCAACAAGGCCTCTGCACAAACGCTGTCCACACAGCCTGAAAGCAAGAGTGAGTCATCTCCGAGGCTGGTGGACTACAGTCTGTAGGGACACAGAGAGTTGGACATGACTGAAGCAAATGAGCATACATGCACGATAGTTGATTTCCAATGTTGTGTTAGTTTCAGGTGTATAGCGAAGTGATTCAGTTATCCATATCCATATATTCATTCTTTTGCAGATTCTTTTTCCATATAGATTATTTCAGAATATCTAGTAGACTTCCCTGTGCTACACAGTAGGTCCTTGCTGGTAATCTATCTTATATACGGTAATGGGTGTATGTCAGTCCCAAGCTCCTGATTTATCCCTCCTCCACGCCACCCACCACCACAGCCCCCCCACTGCATTTCCCCTTTGATAACCATAAGTTTTCAGGGATTGTTTATTTTAGAGTAAAGACAGAATTCTTGCTGTGTTTCTGGATCATCTTAGTGGCTATATTAACAACAAAAATGCTGTGTGTTGTCTGGCCTGGCCTTTGATACAGAGGGAGCCTCATTTACTACTGACCTTTCCCTCCTGCCCAGCACATAATTGGGAGAATAGAGAAATAAAACTGGGTGAATCCAGTGGGAAGAGCTCCTGAGAACTCAGAAGTGTGCAAACTTATAAATAAGGCTGCCCTGTGCCTTATTTATCCACACGCCTGTGGGTACCTCCTGGGGGCCCCACCTTGGATCCTGGCTATCACTGGCTGACCACCGGGCCTTGTCCTAGAGACTGCTCCACCCTGTGCGTATGTGGGTTTCAGGCTGCCTGGCCATGCCAGGCCTGTGTGTCCTGTCTCCACATTAATATGAATCATGCGGATAGCTGGGGAAACCCGAGGTTGCGGAAAAAGCAGGAGCTGCTGAGGGTGGAGACATGGGAGGGTGGCCACTGGTTTCCTCTGCCACAGTGTTGAGTCTCAAAGGGAGAGGTGCTTTTATGTTAAAGGGAGAGCTACTGGGTCTCAGGGATCCAGGTCATGCCATCTGGTGGAGAGACCTTGTAAAGAGGAGGCAGGAGCACATAAGCACTGACAATCAGCTCTTGTAAGGGTGTCATAACTAGTACTTGTGGGGGACTCAACTCACAAAGGATGGAATTCCATACAAACTCTATATCTTCTCCTAGTTTATCCTGTTGACCCCCTTTATGGCTGCCCTCTAAGACAGACATTGCACTTAGAGGTGAGGAAACTGACGTTCTAACAAGTTCTGAATCACATAGTATAGAGGGGTGGCTGACAGCTCCGGCTCCCAGCCAATGTCTGAGAACTAATCTTACTTCTGACACTTCCCAGCTGGGTGCCTCTGGACACATGACTTAGTGCTTCAGGTCCTGGACATTCTCATCTGTGAAACAGATGAAGGATGCTGTGTGCTGGGCACAGAGTAAGCCCTCCATGTAAGCTGCTGTTTCTGTCATCAGATTCAAAGAAAGCAGCAGGCCTGACACTGAATCTGAGACATCTACCCTCATATCCAGCCACTTTCTACTCTTTGAAAAACTGTTTTGCCTGTGTTTAATCTGTGCTTGGTTTACCAGTTGCTTCTAAATTTGCCTTTGCCTTTGCCTTTTTGCTTTAGGATCTGCTTCTGGGAGAATCCTGACTAAGGCACTGTCCATCTTCTCTGAGCTTAGCCAATGGAGGAGCACAGTATCCTAAAGGACTAGGTAAGAAGGGGTTGAGACAGTTTTGGAGCTTCTGACAAGTTCTGGTTAATGGCAGTGATAGCATTTAAGTCCCTGTTTCCAGGGAGTCTGGCTCTTCCCACAGAAATTTGATTCAACTCCGCAAACATTTCTCCTACTCATTAAGACACCTACCACTAAAACATCTGGTCAATTAAATTCAAAACAGTCAAACTAGTTGTTGGCATTGTATGGCCAAACATCTGGACCAACGGCATTTTAACTGAACGTTTTGATGTCATGTGGTCTTCTCTTCAAAGCCAGTCCCTAAATAGAATTTACATACCTTGAATTTCTAGGCCAAATTGTCTGGGCTGGGTTTGCTGTCTCAATCCACTTGCAGAAAATTTGCTAAATTCTGATGTTATAGTTACAGCAATGGTATATCTTGGATTTTCCCCAGTAGCCCTGATTTTTTTTTTTTTTTATCCATCCTTTTACTGGCCAGTTGACACATCCCAATTTTTTGTCACAGTCCATATTTACATGGAATCCCAAAAATAATGAGAAAGCCTATATCGAAATTTTGGATCTGGTTCCATTTACTCTAAAACATACAATGACACTTTTCATCAGGTGTCCCATTGATAAAACAGAGGAGTCACTGTGCCATTTTCTGCTGCTGGGGGAAGGTATTCTGGGTAAATCTACCATGTGTTAGAGATGTGTGAACACACACACTTATAAACACACTGTGTGTGTTCAAGAACACACTATTGTCATGAATCCTTGCCAACCCCTTGTAGATGGTTTAGTGTTTTATACTGAGGGGTGGGCTCTACAGGAGTAGTCTGGTGGCTGCTAAGGACAATGCCAGAAGGTACCTCTTGGCCGACTTCTCAAACTGCAGTGGAGCAATCCAGCTTCTTTCCACATCTCACTGTTTTTCACCCTGAGAGCCCACACAAGCCCTGTTGAAATCCCTCTTGTCATGCTTTCCTGACCCAGCCAAACCCTTTATCCTGGCACAAGAAGTCTCTGGCAGAGGGTCATGTAATGCTTAAAAAAAAAAAAAAAATCTCTCTAACACAAGAAATGAAAAACAAAGACAAAAGCCTTCTCTGGACATCTGTTCTGATGCGGCAGCCAACAGCAGGGCCTGCGTGGTGCCAGCGCGGTCGCATGGCCGCAGACCACAGGCAGAGTGTGTGCGGTGCCAGCCCTAACGATCCGGGCTTCCTGCAGAGAGATGCTCGGCCGTTCTCCTAATTAGGATCCGCTTGGGGCCGCCCGAGCTGGGGCGGTCAGGACTTTTCTGTGGCCCTTCTGTCCCTCCGTGGTCTTCCTCCTGTGCAGCAGAGTCCCATCGTGAGCATTTTTCATCGTGGCCCATTTAAAGTAACAGAGAAAGAACAGTGGGCTCCCGGGGACGCGCTGGAGGAAGGGAAGAGAAGCCAAAACTCGCAGCACCGCTGATGGAAGACGTCCCGGCCACGCCCCCTTGGAAGGATGTGTTTAATATCTTTACCTGTCAGGGGCCAGCGGAAGACCCTGCCCTGAGTGGCGCCCAGAGATCCAGCCACTGTTACGGGAGACCCAGCCAGGGCACTTTCTCAGTTCCTAGTCCCAGCGCGTCATCAGCCTCTGACCCACGGGGCTGACCCTGGCCCGGCAGATGGGTGTGGACCAGACCACACCCACTTATAGGATGGGAGGGGCTCTGGCTGCAGCACAGCCTGGAGAAGGACGCTTCTCCCACAGCCTAAACATCTCATGGAGGAAGTTTGGAAATTCGTGGATTTTCCATGAGTGCTTTGGCTCTGATTTGGGCTTTTGGGAGGCAGGAGGGAACAGGCGGTCAGAAGAAGTGTATACGGGGTCATTTGGAGGAGTTAGCAAAAGGTGATACATGAGAATAATTCTGGACCGCAGCTCAGAGGCCTTGAACAAGTGAAGCAAGCTTGGGAGCCGACTTGAGGCGGGCATCAAGTGTGCCTTGCTGACTGTAATGGTATCAGGCTTAGCTAAGTGAGGTGCAGGCTAAGTGAGCTCATCCATGAAATGGGCATCATGGGAGTGGCCACCTTTAAAAAATTTGGGGGGCCTACCTCTCTACATATGTGTTCTTATTAAAAAGTTCACAGGCCAGGCATTTAATCTGTGGCCTCTACACTGAAAGGTGGAATCCTAACCACTGTCCCCATAGTGGCCACCTTTGAACTATGTGGGTCTCAGCTGCTTAGCACTGAGCCTACACAGGTTACTACAACTACTGCCACTGAAGTTAAACACTGGAACAGGGGGTAGCCGATGTTTATTGTAAAGGCCTGGAGAGTATACATTTCAGGTTTTGCAGTACCTGCAGTCTCTGGCAAATTACTGAACTCCACTGTTCTAGCATGGAAGCAGCCATTGACAGTCTATGGAGACATGAAGGTTGCTGTGTTCCAATAGAACTTTCTTTATAAAAATAAGCTGTGTGTTTGATTTGACCCATACACCATGGTTTGTTGACACCTGTTCTGGGAAGTGAAAAAGGTGAGGAAACAGCTCTCCACAGAGAGAATACAGACATAAATATACCTAGATTCAAAGGAAGTTCGAAGGGCTCCTTGCTGGCTCAGTGGTAAAGAATCTGCCTGCAATGCAGGAGATGCGGTTTCAATCCTTGGGTCAGGAAGATACCCTAGAGAACGAAATGACAACCCACTCCAGTATTCTTGCCTGGGAAATCCTTTGGGCAGGAGAGCCTGGCGGGCTACAGTCCATGGGGTCTCAAAAGAGTGGGACACAACTGAGCAACTAAACAGCAACAACAAAAGGAAGCTCATATATACACATGGAGAATATATATATATTCTCCTATATATACACCTCTTTCCCTGATGAACCTGGTGAATTCAAACACATAGCCCTACACCTGGGAGACTGATGGCATGAAGGATGCACAGAGCAATCTCCTTCAAGCTCCTGAGTTGCTACCAGAAATAGAATTTACACATATCTAGTCTTGACTAATCCACATGGGCTCAGTAAGTGAACAGATTATTCACGTATACAGTCAGTGGTGGGTGGAGTCATTAGAAGCTTGTCTTGACCCTTGGAGTTCCCTGACATGTGTATTCATATCTCTGACTTGTGTATTTGTGAAGGCCCCAGATCACTCTAGAGGAAACTGGAAGTTAGGAGACTTGAAGTGAGAGTAGACCCATATGTATGCACTCAACAAACCTTGCCCCCTATCCGTTAGGTGCCAGGTGTTGTACCATGTAGGGAACATAAGGATGTAGATAAGATCTCATCTCAGACTAAGAAGAGCTCTTAGCTTAGTTATGGGGACAGACAAGAATGGGGAATTAATTACAACGTTGTTGCTCTTCAGTTGCTAAGTTGTGCCTGACTTTTTTGTGATCCCATGACCTGTAGCCAGGCTACTCTGTCCACGGGATTTCTCAGGCAAGAATACTGGAGTGGGTTGCCACTTCCTTCTCCAGGGGATCTTCCTGATCCAGGGATTGGACCCGCGTTTCCTACTTGACAGGTGGATTCTTTACCACTGAGCCACTTGAGAAGACGGATACCATGCAACCGATGAAGGGTAGGTGGTAGGTCCACAGCGGGGGGAGTGGTCATCTGGGCTTGGGTTGATTATTTCCCAGGAGATGATGTTTGAACTCCATGGTGGAGGATCATCACACTTGGGCACATACGCTGTCTTTAGAATTTATGTTTTTCTTTATAGTGGGGAAATGTTGGGAGAACAGTTTTCCTTGGTTCTCCCACCGAGACGTTTAAAAGGCAAGGAGCACAGTGTCAGGAAACATGCCTTTTCTCTCAATCAGTGTCGTTTGTCTGACTCCAAGCAGACTTTGGAATGAAGAAGCAGGGAGGGTGAAATACTGAGTAGAAAGTGGCTTTTGTCTCATAACTTTGATGTTGATTTATTAAGTCCATTCTTCTGTAAGAAGAATGAAATTCAGATGTTGATCAAAACGTGTAACAGGATTTATGCATGTGTGCTAAGCCGCTCAGTCGTATGTGACTCTGAGACCCTGTGGACTGAAGCCTGCCAGCCTCCTCTGTCTATGAGATTCTCCAGGCAAGAATACTGGAGTGAGTTGCCATGTCCTCCTTCAGGGGATCTTCCTGGCCTGAGGATCAAATCAGCATTTCTTACGTCTCCTGCATTGGCAGGTGGATTCTTTACCACCAGCACCCCCTAGAAGCCCTGCAACAGGATTTATGCTGCAACCTTAAAGGTAGATGGGTGCTTGCTTCATGATGAAGAATAAAGATCTTGTGACTGAAGGTTTCTGTTTAGGAAATTTACCCTTTAACAACCAAGGATAAGCTGACTATTTTCCTTGGTTTTGCCACCTGCTTCCTTTGGCAGTACCTTCAGGTCATCTTTAACCTCATCATCAATGACATCTATTCTAAGCCAGCAATGGCTGTGTTACTCCTTGGCTTAAAACCATCAACAGGAACCTTTTGTCTGCAGAATCAGTCCCCCTAAGGCTCTTTATAGTCTGCCCCTTCTGGGGTTCTCGTCATACCAAACAGGTATCGTGTCATGAATATCCACCATAAGTTACATTCTCTCAGCCATTTGCTGATATGAGCTGTCTGAGCTCTACCATAATCGGAGGGAGCTCAATCAGCTTGGTTTTATGGAGAAGAAGCTGAGGCTCTGGGAGATGGAATAACTTGCCTGAGGTCCACCAAGTAGTCATGTAATTTAACCAAAGATCTGCCTGAACCCCAAGTCTGTGCCTCTTCTCCAATATCTTCTGCCTAGAGCATTTTTCATCCCATCAGTTCAGTTCAGTCACTCAGCCGTGTCTGACTCTTTGCGACCCCAGGGACTATAGCATGCCAGGTTTTCCTGTCCATAACCAACTCCCGGAGCTTGCTCAAACTCATGTCCTTTGAGCCAGTGATGCCATCCAACCATCTCATCCTCTGTCCCCCTTTTTCCTCCTGCCTTCAGTCTTTCCCAGCATCAGGGTCTTTTCAAGAGTCAGTTCTTCGCATCAGGTGGCCAAAGTATTGGAGTTTCAGCTTCAACATCAGTCCTTCCAATGAACATTCAGGACTGATCTCCTTTAGGATGGACTGGTTGGATCTCCTTGCAGCCCAAGGGACTCTCAAGCGTCTTCTCCAACACCACAGTTTAAAAGCATCAGTTCTTTGGCACTCAGCTTTCTATATAGTCCAACTCTCACATCCATACATGACCACTGGGAAAACCATAGCCTTGACTAGATGGACCTTTGTTGGCAAATAATGTCTCTGCTTTTTAATATGCTGTCTGCTGCTGCTGCTGCTAAGTTGCTTCAGTCGTGTCCGACTCTGTGCGACCCCATAGACGGCAGCCCACAAGGCTCCTCCGTCCCTGGGATTCTCCAGGCAAGAACAGTGGAGTGGGTTGCCATTTCCTTCTCCAATGGAGGAAAGTGAAAAGTGAAAGTGAAGTCGCTGAGTCATGTCTGATTCGTAGCGACCCCATGGACTGCAGCCCACCAGGCTCCCCTGCCCAGGGGGTTCTCCAGGCAAGAGTGCTGTCTAGGTTGGTCATAACTGTTCTTCCAAGGAGTAAGCGTCTTTTTATTTCATGGCTGCAGTCACCATCTGCAATGATTTTGGAGCCCTCCAAAAATAAAGTCAGTCACTGTTTCCACTGTTTCCCCATCTATTTGCCATGAAGTGATGGGAAGATGTGTATAAGAGACAGGAGTAAGCCCTCCATGTAAGCTGCTGTTTCTGTCATCATATTCAAAGAAAGCAGCAGGCCTGACACTGAATCTGAGACATCTACCCTCATATCCAGCCACTTTCTACTCTTTGAAAAACTGTTTTGCCTGTGTTTAATCTGTGCTTGGTTTACCAGTTGCTTCTAAATTTGCCTTTGCCTTTGCCTTTTTGCTTTAGGATCTGCTTCTGGGAGAATCCTGACTAAGGCACTGTCCATCTTCTCTGAGCTTAGCCAATGGAGGAGCACAGTATCCTAAAGGACTAGGTAAGAAGGGGTTGAGACAGTTTTGGAGCTTCTGACAAGTTCTGGTTAATGGCAGTGATAGCATTTAAGTCCCTGTTTCCAGGGAGTCTGGCTCTTCCCACAGAAATTTGATTCAACTCCGCAAACATTTCTCCTACTCATTAAGACACCTACCACTAAAACATCTGGTCAATTAAATTCAAAACAGTCAAACTAGTTGTTGGCATTGTATGGCCAAACATCTGGACCAACGGCATTTTAACTGAACGTTTTGATGTCATGTGGTCTTCTCTTCAAAGCCAGTCCCTAAATAGAATTTACATACCTTGAATTTCTAGGCCAAATTGTCTGGGCTGGGTTTGCTGTCTCAATCCACTTGCAGAAAATTTGCTAAATTCTGATGTTATAGTTACAGCAATGGTATATCTTGGAGTTTCCCCAGTAGCCCTGATTTTTTTTTTTTTTTTAATCCATCCTTTTACTGGCCAGTTGACACATCCCAATTTTTTGTCAAAGTCCATATTTACATGGAATCCCAAAAATAATGAGAAAGCCTATATCGAAATTTTGGATCTGGTTCCATTTACTCTAAAACATACAATGACACTTTTCATCAGGTGTCCCATTGATAAAACAGAGGAGTCACTGTGCCATTTTCTGCTGCTGGGGGAAGGTATTCTGGGTAAATCTACCATGTGTTAGAGATGTGTGAACACACACACTTATAAACACACTGTGTGTGTTCAAGAACACACTATTGTCATGAATCCTTGCCAACCCCTTGTAGATGGTTTAGTGTTTTATACTGAGGGGTGGGCTCTACAGGAGTAGTCTGGTGGCTGCTAAGGACAATGCCAGAAGGTACCTCTTGGCCGACTTCTCAAACTGCAGTGGAGCAATCCAGCTTCTTTCCACATCTCACTGTTTTTCACCCTGAGAGCCCACACAAGCCCTGTTGAAATCCCTCTTGTCATGCTTTCCTGACCCAGCCAAACCCTTTATCCTGGCACAAGAAGTCTCTGGCAGAGGGTCATGTAATGCTTAAAAAAAAAAAAAAAATCTCTCTAACACAAGAAATGAAAAACAAAGACAAAAGCCTTCTCTGGACATCTGTTCTGATGCGGCAGCCAACAGCAGGGCCTGCGTGGTGCCAGCGCGNTGCTGCGATTCATGAGGTCGCAAAGAGTCAGACACGACTGAGCGACTGAACTGAACTGAACTGAACTGATATCCTTGAGCAAGATGAGTTGTTTTGCTGTGTAATCATTAGCACTGGGCTGAAAGAAAAAAAGAAATGTCTTATGTGACTAGATGCAGCAATGTAGAAAAAAATCATTTGTCCTTTTTTCTTCCTTGAGAGCCCCAGGCCTCTTCCTCTTCCTCAGGGACCCTGGACTTCTTGTCAACCTACCTAAGAATTAACTCTCTCAGAACTAAGTTCACAGATCAAATTCTCCCACTTGGTGAGGATTGATTTAGTTTTAGAGTAAAGACAAAGAGGGCAGGAGTGAGGATAATGATGTGGAGGCAGATGTTTTACTCTACTGGGGAGGGGGCAGGGCTTTTCTCAAGGGAGTGGGTGCCATCTCCTTTATATCCTTTTACTGGTCCTTAATGTCTGGTCCTGGCCATTGGTAGATGTATCACTTAATATGCTAATGTAGTAAAATTAGCGCATAATAAGACTCAGAGTCTGTTCACACCATCTTGGTCCCAGCCAGTTCAACTGGATTGTTGTCCATTTGTCTGTAGCTTCCTTTCTTATCTCTGGATAAGAAAGATTTAACTGAAAGATTTATGTTAATTCTTGCTAGAGGTCAGGGGATTGGCAGGTTATGATGAAGGACACCCCTGCTGCCTGTTGGAGGGTTGTGGGCAAAGACATGAAACAACTCTGGCCACTGGCTGCTACAGTCACAAAGTGGAAGGAACATTTAAATAGTCATAGTGACAAATTGTTGGATGCCAAGCGTGGATTGATGTAAAAGTGAGAAACGCTTGTGGGGGTGGGGGTGGTCTCAGTCATCTCTTGACCCATTCATTTCATTCTTGGCTTTTACCTCCAGAAACCTCACTTGGTTTGGGGATGAAAAAAAAAAAATNTAGTCATGTAATTTAACCAAAGATCTGCCTGAACCCCAAGTCTGTGCCTCTTCTCCAATATCTTCTGCCTAGAGCATTTTTCATCCCATCAGTTCAGTTCAGTCACTCAGCCGTGTCTGACTCTTTGCGACCCCAGGGACTATAGCATGCCAGGTTTTCCTGTCCATAACCAACTCCCGGAGCTTGCTCAAACTCATGTCCTTTGAGCCAGTGATGCCATCCAACCATCTCATCCTCTGTCCCCCTTTTTCCTCCTGCCTTCAGTCTTTCCCAGCATCAGGGTCTTTTCAAGAGTCAGTTCTTCGCATCAGGTGGCCAAAGTATTGGAGTTTCAGCTTCAACATCAGTCCTTCCAATGAACATTCAGGACTGATCTCCTTTAGGATGGACTGGTTGGATCTCCTTGCAGCCCAAGGGACTCTCAAGCGTCTTCTCCAACACCACAGTTTAAAAGCATCAGTTCTTTGGCACTCAGCTTTCTATATAGTCCAACTCTCACATCCATACATGACCACTGGGAAAACCATAGCCTTGACTAGATGGACCTTTGTTGGCAAATAATGTCTCTGCTTTTTAATATGCTGTCTGCTGCTGCTGCTGCTAAGTTGCTTCAGTCGTGTCCGACTCTGTGCGACCCCATAGACGGCAGCCCACAAGGCTCCTCCGTCCCTGGGATTCTCCAGGCAAGAACAGTGGAGTGGGTTGCCATTTCCTTCTCCAATGGAGGAAAGTGAAAAGTGAAAGTGAAGTCGCTGAGTCATGTCTGATTCGTAGCGACCCCATGGACTGCAGCCCACCAGGCTCCCCTGCCCAGGGGGTTCTCCAGGCAAGAGTGCTGTCTAGGTTGGTCATAACTGTTCTTCCAAGGAGTAAGCGTCTTTTTATTTCATGGCTGCAGTCACCATCTGCAATGATTTTGGAGCCCTCCAAAAATAAAGTCAGTCACTGTTTCCACTGTTTCCCCATCTATTTGCCATGAAGTGATGGGACCAGATGCCATGATCTTCGTTTTCTGAATGTTGAGCTTTAAGCCAACTTTTTCACTCTTCTCTTTCACTTTCATCAAGAGGCTCTTTTGTTCTTCTTCACTTTCTGCCATAAGGGTGGTGTCATCTGACTATCTGAGGTTATTGATATTTCTCCCAGCAATCTTGATTCCAGTCTGTGCTTCATACAGCCCAGCATTTCTCACAATGTACTCTGCATATAATTTAAATAAGCAGGGTGACAGTATACAGCCTTGGTGTGCTCCTTTTCCTATTGGAACCAGCTGTTGTTCCATGTCCAGTTTTAACTGTTGCTTCCTGACCTGCATACAGGTTTCTCAAGAGGCAGGTCATATGGTCTAGTATTCCCATCTCTTTCATCCCATATTCCTCCTGAAAAACAAAGCATTCCTCAGGGTTTAGTTTGAACATGTCCTCAACTCTCTAGCTATTTTGATTTCTCTCATACTTTCTTTGCTGAGTTCTAGACAGAGGAGCCTGGTAGGCTGCAGTCCATGTGGTCTCGAAGAGTCGGACATGACTGAGCAACTTCACTTTCACGCATTGGAGAAGGAAATGGCAACCCACTCCAGTGTTCTTGCCTGGAGAATCCCAGGGACGAGGAAGCTTGGTGGGCTGCCGTCTATGGGGTTGCACACAATCGGACACGACTGAAGCGACTTAGCAGCAGCAGCAACAATATTATTTTCCTTTCTTTCCTTTATTTTTTTGCAGTCATCACATACAGCATTAATACTGCTATATCTTTCTCATTTCTTTGCCTCTCTATTTCTTGTGATCGACTGTAAGCATCCTAAAGATTTCTTTGATATATGATCTCTGCATATATTCCTGGGCCCAATGGAGACCTGGTACATTGAACATGGGTCCAATGAATGAATGAAACGAACAATGTGTTTGAGGATGTGTATTTGCCTCAGATCTTTCAAGTGCAGAAATAACAACCTTTAAAGCCATCTGCTAATGGAGACTGGATGCTGACTGTAGAATGAAGGAATATTCTTCTCTTGTTATATAGTCTGAGTGGGGGCTGGAGCGCTGGACTGCTTGGGGCTGGTTGTGCTGTCCAGCCTCTCAGAAATCTCTCAAGTCCATCCTAAATGTTTAAATGAAGTAAAGTGGTTGGCTTTATAAGTAATAGAAGTCAATTGTGTTTGCAGCATCTAATGCAGGAACGGCATTAGATGGCTGAGATGGGGCCAGCGCTGAGAAATGCTGAGTGGGCAGGAGGCCTGATTTTCAGCCTCCCTCTGCATCCATTTGTGATAATCCAGGTCTGGCTTTCAACCAGTCACTCTCTTAATGAGACTTGCGTAAGACAGCCTTTGCCCCCAGCACAGACATACCCTGAATCAGGAGTTCATTTACACAGATGTCTAGAAACTCCCGCACATCTACACACACTCACTCACATTCTTTCTAAATACATGTTTTATCTTCCTTGTTATCAATGCTCTCCTAACAGACTGGCAAACATTCAGACAGAAATTGAAATATTTAGATGGACTGGGGGGGGGGGCACCTACACCCGCTTACAGAATGAACTTTCAGTGGAAAGACAGAAGGAAGTCAATATTCTGCCTTGCTTCCATGAAATCTGAGTTCTGGAGAGTAGTTTGCTCAGGGCTAAGGCTTGAGGGCTGGAAAGAAAAAAAAAAAAGAAATAAAACACATTTGTTCTGTCTTTCATTCTTGTTGTTTAGCTGCTAAGTGTGTCTGACTCTTTTGGGACTCCGTAGAAGTAACCTGCCAGACTCCTCTGTTCATGGGATTTCCCAGGCAAGAATACTGGAGTGGGTTGCCATTCCCTTCTCTAGGGGATCTTCCTGACCCAGAAATTGAACCCACATCTCCTGTTCGTCAGGTAGATTCTTTACCATTGAGCCATCAGGGAAGCCCTCTACCGTTCATAGGAGAGCTCCTATCCTTCCCATTTCAGACTAAGATTGGCTTGCTATTAGGATGATAATAATGAAGACATCAAAATAAAGATAAATGTGTATTGTTTCATGACACTGTTCGAAGACTTTACAGCATTGTGTACTATAGCCATCATGACAGGCCTAACTGTTTGATGCTTTTATTATTTCCATTTCACAGATGAAGAAACAAGCTTAGAGGGGCTTACAGTTTGCTTAAGATCACAGTGAATAAGATGCCCAGCCTGGAATTAGGTTCATATGTATCTGCCCCAGAGCCTGTATTCTTAAGTGCTATATTTTATAGAACAGAAAAGCTGGGTCAAATCTCTGAATGAAATTCTAGGGAACCTCCCAGGAGTGAACTCATCACATAGAAATAGGATGTCAGGTTTACCAAGCTTTGTCCCATAAAACACTGAGGAAGTATGATTTAGGGACTTATTTGAGGGTACCTCCTTGTGCGAGTGTCTTAGATTTGTCTCTGGGCTTGTTTCTCTGTAATCTTGTGCTGGGAACCTATGATGAGTGTGAATGGATAAAATTATTTGACCAGAAGATGCCAGGAGATATAGGACCCAAGCAAACTGACTGTGGAGCTCCCCTGAAAGAAAGTGATAATAAAAGGAGAAGGGGAGACATTTCCTCCCACTCTGTAAGCTCTGGGACCCAGGATGACAGAGTAGGATCTCGGGGCCCTGAGTGGATAGAAGGGCCCTGGGGAAGACCTCACCGTGTCTGGCAGAAGTAACCGTACTGTTAGAAGCCCTGTGGCTTGGAGGAAGTAACAGTCACTGAGGACAATCAAGAAATGATGTGGGGTGGGGAAGAGGCCTGGAGAAGAGGAGTAAATTTGCAGACATCAGTAGCTGATGATGTCCTTTAATTAGCACGTGGGAAACACTTTTTTTTTTTTATGGGTTCCCTCAAATCCTTTGGAGGGGGCCCTTCTTTCCAGGAAATGTGAGTTTTTAAATATCAGGTTGTGTGTGCCTGTTCAGTCATTCAATTGTATCTGACTCTTTGTGACCCCATGGACTATAGCCCACCAGGCTCCTCTGTCCACGGGGTTCTCCAGATAAGAATTCCAGAGTGGGTTACCATTCTTTTCTCCAGAGGAACTTCCTGACCCAGGAATCAAACCCACGTCTCCAGCATTGCAGGTGGATTCTTTACTGTCTAAGCCACTAGGAAAGCCCCAAATATCAGGTTATACTGGTTTATAAAAAGTTTTCCCAGATAACTCACTTATCACTGGTGGTGGAATGCTGGCTATAAATTCTTTCCCTCCCCGCTGCCAAGCCCTCACAGTGGAAGGTTGCTATGCTCCTACGGAGAGGCAGACTCGATTTTCCATCCTTTTAATGGGCATGAAACCCATACTTCAAAACCCAGAGAGAACCATTTTATCCCTAATCTAGTCTCAAAACTTCTGCAGAGGGACAAGTAGCCCCTTCTTCTAGATGAACCTACATAAATATACATGATCATTATGACCATCTTCAAATCTAAGGTGACTCAAGGATTTAACTTACAAACAGGACCTTTTGGAGAATAAAAAGGATGCTGCTAATAACTCTGCCAGAAATGTCCAAGCAAACTGAAGCATATGGCTTCTCTATCCCTAAGAATTCCTAATATGCAGAGAACACTTGGAGCTGACAAAACCTTTTGAGATAATTTATTTCATTTTATGTAAAAATCCTACACTGTAGTTCATCTTAACACCCGTGCTTTATCTGAAGGGCTCTTTAATCTTCAGAGAATCGAAGTGATTTTTTGATGTTCTTGACGCTAAGTAGGCATTCAATAAATGCTTATTGAACTGAATCGGTAGTTCAATGGATGGATGGGTGAATACATACAGGAGAACTCATGAAAGTAAAGAGTGCAGAAAGCCTAATCACGTCAAATTGCTTGGTGTTTTCAGGGAAGTATGAATAAAACAGAATCACCTAGATGGATGATTCTCAGACTGGTCCCGGAACACCAATGTCCTCCACATGAGGAGATATTTGAGTGCCCTTGTTCAAGATTCAGGTCTTACCCTTAGATTCCTAATCTTTTTAAGTGGAATAAACCTTCATAGAGAAAGGAGGACCAAAGATAATGCAAATAATATGTTCAGCAGGGTGAGTGACACAAGAAGAAGAAAGATGATAGCAAACATGTCTTGGTCCTTTATTAGGTTCCCACATTGTGGAAATGCAGGGCACGGATGAATCTCATTTGGTCTTCCCCTTGCCTGTCTAAGGGCTTCCCTGGTGGCTCAGATGGTAAAGTATCTGTCTGCAATGTGGGAGACCCGGGTTCGATCCCTGGGTCGGGAAGATCCCCTGGAGAAAGAAATGGCAACCCACTCCAGTATTCTTGCCTGGAAAATCCCACGGATGGAGCCTGGTAGGCTACAGTCCAGGGGGTCACAAAGAGTCAGACACTACTGAGCGACTTCACTTCACTTCACTTTTCCGTCTAAGTCAGTTACCATTTATAATTCCCATTTCACAGATGATGACTTTGGGGCATAGAGAGGAAATGTTTTTGCCCAAGGTTAGTCACTCGACCATCAAATGGAAAAGTGACCTCGCATCTCTTTTGTCCATTACAGCACATGGCTCATTTTATAATCGTGCTCCCCACAGTGGACACTCCTCACTGTATCTGTAGCATTTTTAATTTGAGTGAGTGGGTCTCAATTTTTTTTCAGCCATATGATCCTTAACAAAATCATAACTGAATCAGATTTGAACAACCTAACAGGTAGAACAAAGTCAAAGCAGAATTTCTCTGATTGAACCCTTCTGCGCCTTCTGCATAAAACCCTTTGCCCTCTGTTGGGCACAGTTGGAAAATATTCGTCTAAAACACAGTTGAATGGATTTGCTGCCTGGCACATCTACTTGTCTTCAGTGACCCTAGCCTTTCTTAAAGGATCTGAAGGCATGCTTAAACTCAGATGAAGAAGCCCTGGAGCATCATAGAGTGGGGACAGGATAGAATGGAACAATCATCTTTCTGAGTCTTGGGAGGTAAAGGCTGGGCTACCGTGGGGTTTCTGGGGAGTCTGTAAGACAGATTTCCAAGAAAACTCATTCTTACAAAGCCAGGACTTCTAATGATAGCACTGGCTCAGTGGCAATGAGGAATGACCTCTCTTGCCTCCTTCTCCCACCCTCACTCCAATTAAATCTTTTTCCTTCATCTCCACCTGTACCTGGGGTTCTCTCCAGGCTGCAGGCAAATGTGTGCATTAATCACACATGGATCGGCCAGTGTGCTGGGATGGTGGGAAGCGGCTGATTTATGAACCAGCCAAAAGTGCGGGGAGGCTGGGAGTGGGCAAGGCAGGCCCAGCTCCGGGACCATATGGAAGCCTTTTCTCTAGGACTAGACCCATATGCTCTGCTGCAGGTCCATATGCTGTGTGGGCTGGTCCCCTCCTTTGCCAGAGTCCAGGCTGCCTGTCTGCTATAATGTGTAGGGAGCTGGATTTGCTGTGTGCCCTCCTGGCATTTAAACACACCTCCTCCAATAGTGTGAGACCTTAAGAGTGAGGTCTTGGAGTTCTTGTAGACAGAAAGAGAGCCACATGTTTGCCCTTGTCAATATCAGTTATTGTCATTTGCTTATTTAGGGACTGTCCACAAAAGACAGATGAGGCCAGATTATTGTTCCTTTTTTTTTTTTTTACTAGAAGAGGAAACTGAGACATAGTACTAGAACCATAGGAAGGTATCACTAGTAACTGGTCTCCATTTGCCACCTGGAGCAGATAACTCAGTGCCTACGATGGTCCTGGAAGCACAGTAGCATTCATGGGACCTGGGTACCTCCTCAGATTTAAAAACCATAATTGATTCTTTCAGATGTATTTCTATTTAGTAAGCTCTAAAATGATATTACTTCACCCCATTAAGTTTGTACTATTTTATCACTATATATTATTTCCTTGGCTCTTTTTTTCTTTGAAGATATCAATAGCTTTGGAATATTTTATCACTTAAAAAAATATTTTTAGAGTTGATCAGATTCCCATTTTAGTGGGTCTGACCTCAATGGTAAGATCTAGTAGTTTGGAAAGATAAAATTTTATTAAACAAACATTTATACAGAGATAGATGGGCCCAATATGGATCTAAACATGTTACAGGAATTAACATATTTCATCCTATAACAAACCTATATAATGGATAGATACTGTAATTATTATTATTCCCATTTTTACAGATGGGGAAATCAAAGCACTGAGAGATGAAATATTAATAAAATAGCCCCAAGGCTATTGAAACGTCTGCCCCAAAGTGAAAGTGTTAATTGCTCCGTTGTGTCCGACTCTTTGCAACCCCATGGACTGTAGCCCACCAGGCTCCTCTGTCCATAGAATTCTCCAGGCAAGAATATTGAAGTGGATAGCCATTCCTATCTCCAGGGGATCTTCCCAACCCAGGGATCAAACCTGGGTCTTCCTGCATTGCAGGTAGATTCTATAGCCATTCCTATCTCCAGGGGATCTTCCCAACCCAGGGATCAAACCTGGGTCTTCCTACATTGCAGGTAGACTAGTTAGCATCGGAGCCACCAGGGAAGCCCTCCATTGTGGTGGAAATGTCTTTGTGTAGAAACTGCAGAGCCAGGAGGCCCACACGCTGGGACTCTGATTTGTCTTGGATCTTCCCTTGTCCCTCATTTCTGAGGAGCCTCCTGTCTGGCAGGTCAGGGTTTAGGATTTGGAAATCAATGTCAGAATGGAAGGGCAGAGGGAGAGGGCCGAGCTCTGGGATCTGATGGGTTCTACCTGGCTGCTGGAGCACTTTCGTCCACACCAGAAGTGAATCTGATGTGCCTTAGAGTTTGCATCCTCCAGGTGGGCTTGATCCAATGAATAAGGGGGTGCAGGAGCAGCGAAGTTCCTATTCCCAGGGAGAGGCTGGCCACTGTGAGCATGATTTACACGGCAGGCTTCCCTGGAGGATCAGGACCAGACTGTGGGACTTGGCCGGAAATCACACTCTTACTTGGTTTCCCTGCCTCCCTGTCCTGCTCCCTCTCTCCTGCGCGGTTTCCCTGGGGAGTGCTGCCTTTGTAAGTCACTTGTATGCACACTCCCTGTCTCAGGGTTGCCCTTGGAGGCCTGACTCCAGACTCACTCCTTAAAGAGATCTGGGGAAAGTCTCTAAGGAGAGCATGAAGTCAAGGAGCTGCCTGGCCAAAAAGGCAAGGATACATTGGTGGAGGGAAAGGAAAAATAAAACATGGCAGATTTAGAATCGCAACTTATCATTTCTCTCCATGTTAATGACTTTGTAAAGTGAAAAATATTGGTGAGATGAGATTCCTCACGTGCCTGCTAGTTAATCTTATTGGTGGCAGTGGTGGTGCCCACATAGTTCTTTCTAGCATCACAGACTAGCAAATGTTCTGTGACCTCCCCTTTTTCTCTCCTTGGTGTTTTCCAGTCTCTGTACCTATGAACCAACTCACTGGAAAAGACCCTGGTGCTGGGAAAGAAGGGGACGATGGAGGACAAGATGGTTGGATGGCATCATTGACTCAACAGACGTGAGTTTGAACAAACTCTGGGAGACAGTGAAGGGCAGGGAAGCCTGGTGTGCTGCAGTCTATGGGGCTGCGAAGAGCTGGATATGACTTGGCGACCAAACGAGAGCAACAACAACTTCCTATGGACGAGGTTGATCTGTCATCAGACGCAGAGGAAGTAGGCAGGGAAGTGCACACTGATCCAAAAGAGTTACTAAAAAAAATAAAACTAAATAATCCCCTTTTAATATGGAGAGATAGAGAAATATAGATAAATATTTGCTTGTATTTTTAACATTATATTTTATTGCTGTGGATCATGTATTTCGGTGGATCCATGATATCCGCGTGTTGAGTAAAGGTTCTGTAATGCCAATGCCTATCTGACTTTAAAGAGAATTTCCAGCATTGCCTCTGATAGCCCTTTGTCCCATCCCCCGGCCATAATAGGGGTAGCCATCCCCAGGGTTGAGCTGGAGTTGGCTTGTATTAGTTCACAAGAGTCTATTATTGACTTTCCAGGAACTGTGCAGACTAGTTGAGGTCCTATTGGTGGCATGAAACTGATCAGGTTGGGACTATTTACACCATGGAAATTGGCAAATGCTACAAGTCAGGGTACACCTTCCCCATACCTGCCTAAGAAAGCTGACTGTTCATTGTTTCCCAGCGCATCACTGGAAAGTGCTCAACACTTGGTCTGCCCACCTGCTGTCTGCAGGACCGATGTACTGGCTGGGTGAACAATGGGGAGTCCAGGTAAGTGTCAGGATCAGGATTGCAGCCAAGTGCTCAAGGTACTCCCTCCCTCCATCCACTGTGACCCATGTCTCAGTGTAGAAGGCTTTTCCTCCTGCCAGCAGGCTGATTCTTGCATTCCAAAAGGAGGTGTCTGATCGTCTTTCTACATTTGGAAATATGTATTTCATGAGGTAAATGAAACAATATTTGCAACTGGCAGTTTTTTTCCTTCTATACTATATGAATATTTTGAAACTTTGGTCTCACCATTTTGTTGAGAGGGAAAGAAAATCAGTCTGGTCCTTGGCTTGTGAATGCTGAAACTTGTGATGGGCAGACTGAAAGGCATCCTCCTTGCCAGAGCTTGGGCCTCAGCCTCTGGTGAAGAGGACAGGGGTATAAATGTATATATGTAGCATCACTAAGCTTTCATATTCATTCAATAGACATCAGTCTTGTAACGGCCCAGCAGGGAAGATGAGCATGTAAATAACTAATGATAATAAAAAGCTTTGCAAAGCTTGTGATCTTATGAAGCGTGCATGCTCAGTTGGTAAATTGAGTCCTACACTTTGCGACCCTATGGACTGTAGCCCCCTAGGCTCCTCTGTCCATGGGATTTCCCAGGCAAGAACACTGGAGAGGGTTGCCATTTCCTCCTCCAGGGGATCTTCCCAACTCAGGGATTGAACCTGCATCTCCTGCTTGGCAGGTAGATTCTTTACCACTGAGCCACCTAGGACTGGGGATAAATCAGGATCCTTGTGACCTTATATTACATGCTTATTTTAGGCACATGGCATAGTGTAGTAGAACCAATCTGAGGCTTTAAGTTGAACAGATTTGTGTTTGACTTTCAGCTCAAATGCAAAAATTGAAAAAAGTGAAATACACAAGTATATGTACACTGTGAGAAAAACTGTAAAAATGATGTCTACATGGGAACAGGCTCTGGAGTAAACACAAAAAAGGAAAAGAGCTTTGTTTGGGGTCCTGTGAAACCTCAAGAAAATTATTGATCTTCAGTTTTGTCATCTGTGAGATGGACATACTAATACTCACCTTTCAGGGAGGGAATAGGAGCTTCAAATACAAATAAAAGGGGTGAAATCATTCCAGGAAGAGGGAACATCTTATTATGGAAATGTGGGGAAGGATTCACTTCCAAGGCTGCCCAGATGGCACTAGTGGTAAAGAATCTGCCAGCCATTGCAGAAGAAGCAGGTTCAGTCCCTTGGTGGGGAAGATCCCTGGAGAAGGAAACGATAAACCCACTCCAGTACTCTTGCCTGGAAAATCCCATGGGCAGAGGCGCCTGGCAGGCAACAGTCCATGGCAAAAATACACAGAACTATACATAAATTTTTTTAATAACCTGGATAACCATGATGGATAACCATGACTCACACACCTATATCCTGGAGAGTCGGATATCCTGGAGGTCAGATATCCTGGAGAGTGAAGTCAAGTGGGCCTTAGGAAGGATTACTGCTATGAACAAAGCTCAAGGAGATGATGGAATTCCAGATGAGCTATTTAAAATCCTAAAAGCTTATGCTGTTAACGTGTTGCACTCAATATGCCAGCAAATTTGTAAAACTCAGCAGTGGCCATGGGACTGGAAAAGATCAGTTTTCATTCCAATTCTAAAGAAAGGTGATGCCAAAGAATGTTTAAACTACCATACGGCTGCACTCATTTCACATGCTAGCAAGATAATGCCCCAAATCCTTTAAGCTAGGCTTTAATAATACGTGAACCAGGAACTTTCAGATGTAGGAGCTAGATTTAGAAAAGGCAGAGAAACCAGAGATCAAATTGCCACATTCATTGGATCATAGAAAAAGCAAGGGGATTCCAGAAAAACATCGACTTCTGCTTCACTAACTATGCTGAAGTTTTTGACTCTGTGGATTATAACAAACTGTAACAAAGAGGTTACAGTTTGTAACAAAGAGGTTCTTAAAGAGGTTGGAATACTGGACCACCTTACACCTGTCCCCTGAGAAACCTGTATGCAGGTCAAAAAGCAACTGCTAGAACTGGACATGGAACAATGAACTGGTTCAAAACTGAGAAAGGAGTGTGTCAAGGCTGTATATTGTCACCCTGCTTATTTAATTTATATGCAGAGTATATCATGTGAAAAGCCAGGGTGGATGAATCACAAACTGGAACCGAGATTGGGAGGAGAAATATCAACCTCAAATATGCAGATGATACCACTCTAATGGCAGAAAGTGAAGAGGAACTAAAGAGACTCTTAATGAGGGTGAAATAGGAGAGTGGAAAAGCTGGCTTAAAACTCAACATTCAAAAAACTAAGATCATGGCATTTGGTTCCATCACTTCATGGCAAATAGAAGGGGGAAAAAGTGAAAACAGTGACAGATTTTATTTTCTTGGGCTCCAAAATCATCGTGGACAGTGACTACAGCCATGAAATTAAAAGATGCTTGCTCCTTGGAAGGAAAGCTATGACAAATCTGACACCATATTAAAAAACAGAGACATCACTGCCAATAAATGTCCATCTAGTCAAAGCTATGTTTTTTTCCAGTAGTCATGTATGGATGTGAGAGTTGGACCATAAAGAAGGCTGAGTGCCAAAGAATTGATGCTTTCAAATTGGGGTTTGAGCAAACTCTGGGAGACAGATAAGAACAGGGAGCCTGGAGTACTGCAGGCAGTGGGTTAGCAAAGATTCGGACATGACTGAGTGACTGAACAACACCACGTGGGGAAATACGATGCGACAGAAATGTAAAAATTGGACAGATATTTAAGGGATCGAATATTTAAGCTTTCTAAGAGATCAGTGAAATTTTGATATCTTCTAAATATCAAGGCTATATGTGGAGAGGAGCAAGATTCTGATTTCTCTAACTGTAAAACCCTTGGACATGCTCCCATTAAGTCCGGCTTCAACCTTTGTGCAAAAGGAATATGTCCTACATCACTCTCTCCATCTTCTCTTTATTTCTATTTCTTCAAGTTCAAACACAAGAATAAGAAGATGCCAAGAGAACACTAGATTATTCCTTCTTTGGGGCAATTGACAGTGCTTACAGAGGCAGGACTAAGCCTCTCTCAGCATTTCTGAGTTGCCCTTTAGGGCAGCCCTTTTGTGATGTGAATGCAATGATGAAAGGCCACAGATCTGTGGCTCTAGGTGGAATACCAAGAGGGACTGGATTATTTGGGGAGCTTTCTCTAAGTTCAAGGACTGGACCCAAATCTCCAGTGGTTTAAAAAGTCTCTCTGGGAGACTGAGATTCATCCTTTCTTTCCCTGCCCCTCCACTCCTTTCTCCCATCCACGGATCCCATTGTATGGAATGTCCTGCTGGGAAATCTCACACTGTAGCATTTGGAGGTATCAGCTTTAAGAAGCTTAGTATCCTTCTTTAGGTATTTTATTAATGATTCTAAACATAATCCATTCTTCCAATTGTAATATTTTTCCCTGGGAATAAAAACACAAAAGGATACTACAAATAAGTGTTTGCCACCCTGCAAATTGCTCCTTTTGGTTGAACTCTTTCATCTTTTATTTTTAAGGTTTTTTTTTTTTTTAAATTTACTGTGCAATAGCATTATAATGGCAATAACGAAAACTGCAAATAAAGCTGTTTTCATTTTTTATGTTTACTCCAGACCCTGTTCCCATGCAGACATAATTTTTATAGTTTTACTCACAGTGTACATATAATTTTGTATTCTGCTTTGTGCCTTAAACACTATATCATAAACAAATGTTGAGTTTCTTTGTCATATTGCTAATTAACATTTTTATTGGCTGCATACTATTCCATCAAGTTGGTATACTTACTTAATCATTTCTCCATGGATATTTATGCTACTTAGAATTATTTTTAATTATACATTAAGCTCACACAGAACTAAATATCCTTACACACAGTGCTTTTATCATTTTTTTGGTGTTTGTTTTTAAAAGATTAGTCTTTGAGTAAAATTCTCAAATTTTGCAGAATGATCTAAAAATATTTCTTGGTACAAGCTTACAGTGTTACCAGCAATATTTACCAGCTTCTTCAGACATTTGTTCCTGTTGGATTATTACCCACTTCAGTGTTCTTGCCTGGAGCATCCCAGGGACGGGGGAGCCTGGTGGGCTGCCATCTGTGGGGTTGCACAGAGTCGGACATGACTGAAGCGACTTAGCAGCAGCAGCAGCAGAGGTAATTATTACTAAATGTGATTGAGCTAGGAAGATCAAAGAAGAATCAGGCACATGCTGGGCCAGATATAACAGGCACAGCAAGCTTGTAAAAGTGTAGGATAGAGGTGTGACATCACATACTTCTGTCAGACGGACATGACACCTTTGAGAGTGAATAGGAAAAGTTTTAGTCACTCAGTCGTGTCCAGCTCTTTGTGATCATGTACTATAGCCCTCCAGGCTCTTCTGTCCATGGAATTTTCCATGCAGTAATATTGGGGTGGGTTGCCATTTCCTACTCCATGGGATCATCACAAAACAGGGATTGAACTCGTGTCTCTTGCGTCTCCTGCATTGGCAGGAGGATTCTTTACCACTGCGCCACCTTCATAGTAAAACTGCTTAGAGCATCATCACAGCGCCCCCTGCCGCCCAACTCTACAGTGTAACCTTCTGATGCATGCAACGTGAAGAGGAACTAAAAAGCTTCTTGATGAAAGTGAAAGAGGAGAGTGAAAAAATTGGCTTAAAGCTCAACATTCAGAAAACGAAGATCATGGCATCTGGTCCCATCACTTCATGGGAAATAGATGGGAAAACAGTGGAAACAGTGTCAGACTTTATTTTTGGGGGCTCCAAAATCACTGCAGATGGTGATTGCAGCCATGAAATTAAAAGACGCTTCCTCCTTGGGAGAAAAGTTATGACCAACCTAGATAGCATATTCAAAAGCAGAGACACTACTTTGCCGACTAAGGTCCGTCTAGTCAAAGCTATGGTTTTTCCTGTGGTCATGTATGGATGTGAGAGTTGGACTTTGAAGAAGGCTGAGCGCCGAAGAATTGATGCTTTTGAACTATGGTGTTGGAGAAGACTCTTGAGAGTCTCTTGGACTGCAAGGAGATCCAACCAGTCCATTCTGAAGGAGATCAACCCTGGGATTTCTTTGGAAGGAATGATGCTAAAGCTGAAACTCCAGTATGGCCACCTCATGCGAAGAGTTGACTCATTGGAAAAGACTCTGATGCTGGGAGGGATTGGGGGCAGGAGGAGAAGGGGACGACAGAGGATGAGATGGCTGGATGGCATCACTGACTTGATGGACGTGAGTCTGAGTGAACTCTGGGAGTTGGTGATGGACAGGGAGGCCTGGTGTGCTGCGATTCATGGGGTCGCAAAGAGTCGGACACGACTGAGTGACTGAACTGAACTGAACTGAGCTGATGCATGCAACACAATGAATGTCATGGGAGCAAAACATATTGGCAGAGCATCCCAATCTTGAAAAATGGCTGGCGGGCCCATCAAGACAGTTATAGCCTGGCAACTAGGGGGTGCCCATCCTATAGGACAGGTAGGATCAGATAAAAATTGTAGCCATTACTTGACCCTCTAAGCCATTGCTTGACCTTCCAGCCATCGCTTAACCCTCCAGAGGTACAGAGAGAGCTGGCTTCTTTGGTCCTCTGTCCTTCAGTGCCCTGCAGAAAAATGATTCCTTCCAAGTCTAGAGAGGTTAGGGAGTTGCTAAATTTCTGCTGGCCTGTGACCTCAGAGAGTCTAGTCCTGTGAGATCTTGAGTGCAAGTGGCTGAATGCGTCTGAGGCTGAGACTTGGTGATTTTGTGTGTGTCTTACTTTCATCATCTTTCTTCCTGCATTCTCTTCTTCCTCATTGCTAACTCGATCAAGTTTCTCTAACCCTAAAAATTTTTTTAAAAGTTATAACCCTTCTCTGCTTCCTTGACTTTACCCTCAAAATGTGGACATTTATTTTTTCTTTTCGATTTGTTTTCCATGAAATGCTGAGTAAAAATAAACAATTGGCACGCTGCTTGACAAAGAGATGGCCAATTAGATGGTAGATAAACTGGGCAAATTCTGTTTATTTCTTCCTGCAAAGATCTCAGACTATCTCTTTCTTCAGTCTCTCCTCTTTCAGCTCATAAGGGTCACATTTGCTATTTGCTTGTTTCCCCTCTGATCTCATAGTAGCTGTCCACCAAGCAAAATGCTGCCACATGGGTGCCATGATACAGAGTCTAGAACGTATTATTTACTAATTCCATGCTGCTTCCACAGGGCAATTATTGGACAGAATTTACACTTGTTTTCAAACAGTTTTGTGAATCAATAGGACATATTTCTTTCTGATCTTTTTTTCTTTTTATGGACTCTGTTTCATTAATCTTTTTCTGCAAGTAATTAAATTGAAGTGTAGTTGATTTAAAATGGATTAGTTTCAGGTATACACCAAATGATTTATTCAGAATATATATGTATATACATACATATATATGTGTTTATATACATCTATCTGTATGTTTTATATATTCAGATTCTTTTCCCTTATAGATTATTGAAAAATATTAAGTAGGTCCTTTTTGACTACCTATTCTATATTTAGTAGTGTGTATCTGTTAATCCCAAACTCCCAAATTTATCCCCCTCTCCTTCCCCTTTGGTAACCTTAAGTTTGTTTCTATGTCTGTGTGTCTATTTCTGTTTTGTATTTAAGTTCATTTGTATCCCCCCCTTTTTTTAAGATTCCACACATAAGCCATTTCTGATCTATTAAATTTAGGAAATTTAGCTAAATGAAATATTTTCAAATACAGTGGTTTCTTCATGCCTATGCAAAAAGAATTTTTCAGATTATGTAAAGAATTTTCCAGATTATGTATATTTTCTGATTGTATATTACCCAAAATTTTATTTCAAAATTCCATTGGCTTTGACAACTTGGTAAAGATGGTGACTGCTAAACTTCTTGACTGAAAAGTTACTATTTTTTCTCTTTGTAATGAATAAACATCTTGATGGTAAAGATAACAACTCCATCTCATTTTGTTTTCTATTAAGTAAGATGACATCTTTTCTTTTCCTTGTCTTTTGAACCTTATCTTTGTCCAGTGGGTGAACTGATTATGTAAGGGCAAGCAGAATATTCAGTTATTATTTGGGGAGTTTTGATGTCAGGACACAGGCCGTGATGATATGTGAAAATTAGAAGGTCATCTGACACTTTGGGAGCATCCTGGAAGAAATGTAGGAATGAGAAGAACAATTTTATTTCTAAGGTAGCTCTTAAAAAACTATTAACATTTTTTTAATGTGTTTATTTTTGTCTCCCCTGGGTCTCCGTGCTGCACGTGGCTTCCTCTGGTTACTCTTTACTGTGGTCCACGGGCCTCTCATTGTGGTGGCTTCTCTTGTGGAGCACGGGCTGTAGATGTGCGCGGGTGTCAGTGGTTGTGTAAGTGGGCTCAGCAATTGCATTGCGTGCTCACAGTGCGACTTGTGGGCTCAGTAGCTGAGCCACAGGCTTAGTTGCCCCATGGAATGTGAAATTTTCCCGGACCAAGGATTGAACCCATGTCCCCTGCATTGGCAGGCAGATTCTTTCTTATCCAGTGCATCACCAGGGAAGTAGTTCTTAAGACCTCTGAGCATCAGTTTCCTCCAGCTGTAAGTGTGGATAATAATAACCTTTGGGGGGATGTAGTGAAGACTAACATCAAATGCTGCCCAGACATTTCCTCGCACAGCGCCCTGAACAAAATCAGTCTCATGACATCGTCATTGCCCTTAGGATTTTAGAAAGGGGCGTGCTCAGATCCTGGACTTCACTTCCTACTTCTGCCGTGCATGGGGATTCCTTGCTCTGTCCACCTCTTGCCATTTCCTAGAACCTAAAACATGAACCACTGAGAAAGGAAATTGTTGCCTGTTTCCTGCAACATGCAGCTCTGATGCAAACTTGTTTTAAATTCACACTGGTGAAAAATGGGCCTGCATCCTACTGTGAATTTAAATACTTACAGCCCAGGAATAAACAGATCGCATGGCTCATTTATCTCACAGCCATTAATTAATGGTGGTTAATTGTAGTTATGAGCTGTTGAATTCCAGACTCTTGTACCCATACATTTTCTTTAATGTAGGCAGAAAACCGTGGAGGCAGTCAGTTAGGAACTGGAAACTTACTACCCCACCCCTGCAACTTCATTTTCTCAGCTCTATCCCTTACTGCACTGACTCCACAGGCTGGCCCAGGTTGGGGGCTGAGGCTCCACCATGCATGGCTTCCTGGGACACTCCCTTCAATGATGATTGTCTACCCCACTCCTGGGACAGACCTGCTTAGCTGAACTTTCTTTATATGTTCTACCTGTGAGAAGTAGGGCTTCCCAGGTGGTGCTAGTGGTAAAGACGCCACCTCCCAGTGCAGAAGACACAGGAGATGTGGTTTCCATCCCTGGGTCGGGAAGATCCTCTGGGGAAGGGCATGGAAACCCACCCCAGTATTCATGCCTGGAGAATCCCAAGGACAGAGGAACCTTGTGGGCTATGGTCCATAGGGTTGAAAAAGTCGGACACAACTGAAGTGATCTAGCACGCATGTACACACTGTGAGAAGTAAATCTGTAACAAAGATGAAAAAACTTAAAAAAAAATCTGGCAACTTGAGAGAGAGATTTTCATGTCGGATAGGATCATATCTTTGGCTAGAAGTAAAATTATACTTTTGAATATTTCTGTTGTCTTATCCATGGAGGAGTCTGCTGGAGAAGAGCCTGGAATGGATAAATTAAGACATGTCTAAATGGAGAAGCCATCCTCAGACTCTTTCAAGTAAGACTGCTGGAGCCATCAGTAGTCTCACAGCTCAATAGTTAGCACTGGATTAGAAGTGTGATGGGATTGTAAGGTGGTCCGCAAGATTCCTCCGCTCTCCACTAGCACCACCTGATACACCCTAGGTAATATTCACTCAGGACTTCCCTGGTAGTCCCTTGGTCAAGACTCTGTGCTTCCAGTTCAGGGGGCACTGGTCAGGGAATTACGATCTCACATGTCACACAGAGCAGCCAAATAAATAAATAAAATAAAATAACTAAAAAAAAAGATAATACTCTCCCCAAGAGTGTGCTGGGTCTGACCCCATCAAGGGAGCCCTTTTAACCAAGGGGCTAGAGGTTAAGAAACAAAGTCAGGGAGATTTAAAACTGCAGCAAAAGCTGTCCTTGTTGACCTTGAAGGAGCCAACTACCAACTTATGGAAGGGGCCATGTGGCAAGGACAAAGTAACCTCTGGTTGACAAGCAGCAAGAGGACAGGGGTCCCCAGTAATACAACTGTTAGGAAGTGAACAGCCTCAGGGAATTCCAAACTGAACTTTCCCCGGTTGAACCTCCAGATGAGGACACGGCTGGCTGGCACTTTGATCTCCAGCCTTGTGAGCCCCTGAGCAAAGAACACAGCTAAAATGCACCAGATTCCTAAGCTATGGAGACAGGGAGATAATAAATTTGTATTTTTCTCAGCTGCTAAGTTTGAGGTGATTTGTTCTACAGCAATGTATTATAAATTCAGGGAATTTGTGCTATTTCCTCAACTTACAAGGGCTATAATCACAGCCAGTACTACCACAGCACACAGAATTTGGGCTGATGGATTCATCTTCTTGAAAATCCTGAAGCATGTCATCCTATGCTATAAAATGGACAGTGGTTTTTCACTGCTTACAGAATCAAGGGTTCCCTTGATTACATCAGTGATGTTGGAAAGAGAACTAAATTTTCCTGGGAGGGGATAGTGGTGCAACTATTAAAATGCACCAGTGGTGAACTGGGCTGGGAAACTAGTACAGGATGAAACACTGGTGAATATGATACCTGTAGGTTTTTAAGATGTTTAAGGGATATAATAATTTTAAGGACAATGGACTGGGATGACTGGCATAATCGATGCATTATGGGAAAAAAAAATTGAAGCTCTGAAGGTGATTAGTTATCAGTATAGCACAAAGAATGAAAATCAGAGGGCCTCTTTGACAACCATAAAGGAAGTTGCATCTCTGGCAGCTGAAGGGCAGAAAAAGGCTAATAGTTGGGTCCAGAACCCAATGATAAGGGCTGTAGGTCTCCAAAGAAGGTTACGTCTTCAATCCTATTGTATCTTCTGTGCTGAGACATCAAGATGCTCTCTGGGACTTCTCTGGTAGCCCAGTGGTTAAGAACCTGCCTGCCGATGCAGGGAACATGGGCTAAATCCCTGGCCAGGGAAGATTCCACGTGCCGTGGGGCAGCTGAGCCCGCGAACCACAACCGCTGAAGCCCGCGCATTCTAGAGCCTGTGCTCTGCAGCAGGAGAGGCCCCGGCTGACCACAAATAGAGAAAGCCCATGTGCAGCGACAAAGACTCAGTGCAGTCAAAAATAAATAAGCAGAAACTTCTAGGAGAAGGAAATGGCAGCCCACTCCAGTAGCCCTGCCTGGAGAATCACTTGGACAGAGGAGCCTGGCAGGCTGCAGTCCATGGGGGCACAAAGAGTTGGATATGACGAAAGTGACTTAGCAGCAGCGGCAGTCCTCACTAAGAAAAAAAAATGCTCACAGAGGATGCATTTGCTTCATTACAATATGAGTTACACTTCAAACACATTTGTCCCTTTGGAATATCCTCTATATTTCCTTCTAGGTATAACGGGTTTATAAAAAACAACAGAGAACTCTACTGGTGACCGCCAATCGTATAGAATTTCCCTGGATTAGTTCTTCTTAATCTATGTGTGATGATGCTCTGCTTAAAAGCAAATTTAGCACCTAGTGAAACAGAATTCTAGCTTTTGCCATTTCCTTGGAAAAGTTCACTGTAATCTCTGTGTGTGTGCGCGTGCACACACACACACACACACACACACACACACACACTATGGCTACATGTTTGGGAACCTTTAATTTCCTCGCAAAGTTCTTAGGAGGGCGGACGCCTTTGCAGCCAGGCACGCCATAGGTCATGACCTAGTGCCCATGTGCTACATGCATGTGTGCGTGCTTGGTTGCTAAGTCTTCTCTGACTCTTTGTGACTCCATGTACACTAGCCCACCAGGCTCCTCTGTCCATGGGATTCTCTAGGCACGAATACTGGAGTTGGTAGCCATTTCCTTCTCCAGGGATCTTCCTGACCCAGGGATCGAACCTGAGTCTCTTGCGTCTGCTGCATTAGTTAGGTGGATTCTTTACCACTGAGTCAGCTGGGAAGCCAGCCTACATGCTGTGGAGGACGCCAAAGTGCCAGCTCGAAATTATTGCCCTGTGATTTGAGCCCACCCTGCCTAGCTCGTCCTACTCAACTCCCTGTGGGCTTCTCCGAGCTCAGGCTGGGAGAGTGCCCAGTTCCCCGGAGGAGGGGTAGCCTCTCGCTATGATGGTGTCTAATTGTTTCTAGATTGAGTATTTCCCTGGGACAGCAGTCCCAGCCGGTGTTCCCTGAATTAACACGCTCACTGAAGGATTGAGGATGGTGATTAGACTCGACAGCATCCGTTTCGGTGGGACAGTCGCAACGCCATATAGCTACGTGGGACAGCGAGGAGATTTATTTGTGTGGAATGGAGACATATGGGCGGAATCATCTGCTCCCTTTCCTCTGTAATTAAAACATCTGGGAGCCCCAAAGTGCTGGGAAATGAGAAGAAAACAGAGCACAGCTCTTCCTTGCCCAGCTCTGAACAATGCAGCTGTGGGACTGTGACATCAGAGGTGCCAAACACCTGGCCTGGGCTGGTCTGGGAACTGCCATCTTACCCAAAGGCCAGATCAGTTACAAATGTGACTTTGGAGGGAGGGGGGGGTCTTCTCTTTGGTGCTTTGCTGTATTTTTGTCTGAAAGTGCACAATCTAAGTTTTTCTGAAGATGTTTTTTAGAGTGTTTTACAAAAAAGGTGTGTGTGTGGGGGGGTGTTATGTAGGGCTCAATTTAGGGGCTGGTGTAGATTGTGACAGCTTCTGGTCATGAGATGAACTGGGGGCCATGGAAGTTGTTTTCCCCAAGATGGAAGGAGACATTGTTTAGCCAGGATCCCTCATCTCAGGCCCCTCAGCAAATATGCTGCTCTCTGCTTTATTTAGAGGGGACTGAGGTGTGATGGTTTAGCAGAAGAGCATCCTCAGGAAGCCTGGATTGACTAGAACTAGGGACCAGTTCTTTCTCTGGGACTTGCTTCTTTGTTTCTCTCCCACACACTCCCCCCACCTAGCAGCCCACTCAGGACTCCATCTCCCCAGCCATTCAAGCAAGGGAGCCTTACAAAGCACCGTCATCTCTCAGGTGCTGTACTTAGTGGTGGGGACAGAAGTAGGAGCTCTCAAATAGGTCACTTGATCTCGCATGAGACAGAAAACAACTCAGAAAGGCACTTGATAAGAGACTGGGTAGTCTGTGTCTTACGAGCATGCAGAGGAGAGCATGGGCCTTTGCCTCCTCTCTCTTGATTCCTGAACGAAGTAGCGGTGCCTGTTATTGAAGTCTCTGTTTTGCACATCACGCGGGGAGCGCAGTGCCATCGGCAGGAAGGTATATGGGCGTGTATTTATTGGGCACTTCTTAAGTGCCTAGAGGCTTCTCGGGTGGTGCTAGTGGTTAGAAACCTGACTGCCAGTGCAGCAGCCACAGAAGCGGGAGTTCAGTGAGTTTGGCCCTGGGTTGGAAGATACCCTGGAGGAGGGCATGGCTACTCCCTCCAATACTCTTGCCTGCTGCTAAGCTGCTGTGGCTTCCCTGGTGCCTCAGAGGTCAAAGCGTCTGCCTGCAATGTGGGAGACCTGGGTTCGATCCCTGGGTCAGAAAGATCTCCTGGAGAAGGAAATGGCAACCCACTGCAGTATTCTTGCTTGGAGAATCCCATGGGCGGAGGAGGCTGGTGGGCTACAGTCCACGGGGTCGCACAGAGTTGGACATGACTGAGCGACTTCACTAAGCTGCTGCTGCTAAGTCGCTTCAGTCGTGTCCGACTCTGTGCGACCCCCTAGACGGCAGCCCACCAGGCTCCACCGTCCCTGGGATTCTCCAGGCAAGAGTACTGGAGTGGGGTGCCATTGCCTTCTTCGATTTTGCTAGTGCATTACATATTTGATTTCTTTTCATCTTCAGAGTAACTCTTTGAGCTGGGTGTTATTCTGTCCATTGCACAGGTCAGGAAACCAAGAAGCTAAATGAAGAGGGTGGCCCTGTTGGCATTTGGACCCTCGAGTGCTTAAATCAAATGGATGTGTTTTTCTGTCTCACTAAGCTGCAGTTTTCTTGGACTTTATCTTTACTTCTGCGAAATAAGCACTCTTTGGGGAAACCCATGACAGCTTAAAGCCCCCCTGTGACTCCTCCTGCCCTTGACATTGGCCCACCCGCTCACCTGTCACCAGCGCTGCCCCACTCCTTTGTCTCAGAATCCGGTTTCCTGGACTTCACTTAGCTTGTGTAACCTCCGTCCTTGCTGAGCAGGGTTCTTCTGCCTCCGTCCAGTCTCCACTGGGCTGTGACTCAGTTGAAAGCCTGGGTTACATTTTCTTTGTCTCTGAAACTTTTAAATCTGTTTGTCACTGTGGATCACAGGACCTGATGCACATGTTTCACATCTGTAAAGTGAGTCAACTGCTTTATGGGGTTTTCCCCACCATAGCTTCTTACCATCAGTGTATTTATTCATCCACAGCTGTTTATAGGACCATCTTGTTTGGGCGTCTTGTCTGTCTTGGAGCAGGGAGAACAACTGCCATTAGGCCAAGGTCCCTGTCTTTATCCCGGTGGCAATTGTCCTTCCATTGTCTGTCTGCTGCTCCAAGACAGACAAGATGTCCAAATAAGATGGTCCTATAATATTGCAAAGCAGGAGACCCGGGTTCAATCCTTGGGTCAGAAAGAACCCCCAGAGGAGGAAATGGCAACCCAGTCTGGTATTCTTGCCTGCAGAATCCTGCGGACAGAGGAGCCTGACAGGTTGTGGTCCACAGGGTTGAAAAGAGTCAGACAAGACAGAAGTGACAGCTTCCACGCCCTGTCTTTACGGCAGTTGCAGCCCAGCGCCTGCTTGAAATAATCTATTTGTGAATTGCCTTTGGGAGGCCAGCTCTAGCTGGGTGGCATTCCCTTTACCTGGTCCCATGAAGCCCTGCCCAGTCTCCTCCCAAGCGATCGCCTCCCAACACAGCTAGGTTTCCAGGACCCCTTAAGAGAGAACTTATCTGTCCACCTAACAGAGGATTACGTCTCTGGAATCCTGGGGAGAGTCTGAGAAAGCCCTGCTCACATGGAGTGAAAAAGCCCTACCATCAACGTTGCGCCTAAATTTGTCCCCAAGATTCAATTAAGACCAAATCCCTTCCTGATGAAAGAGTCTGACATCCATTCAGGCATAAATATTTATGCCTGATAGACTTTTTCCTTAACAGCAACACAATCTGCAGTGACAACATTAAAAATATGAATACATTCCTGGTGAAGACTCCATTATCAGTACTAATAATAACTTAACAGTTTCAGCATGTGTCATGAGGCGATGTATGCAAATGGGGGGCTCGTCTGTCAGAAGCACTTGGAAGTGGACTGGCGGGTCTGTCACACGCCTTGGTTGCAGCTGGTGAGACCTCATTTCACAGACAGCAGTCCCGTGTACTCATTTGCCAGGATAATGCTCTGTGCTCATGTATCACCCTTCATTCAAAGATCATGCATCAGCTTGGCAGACTCTGCCAGTGCCTCTGCGAAGCCAAAACATCTGGATGAGAAGTGAAAAACCCAGTCTTTCAGCAAGTCAGCACAGCCAGACATCTTCCTCATATATTTGCTTAGTGCCTACTGTCTTCGGTGTATGTTTCATCTACACGCTGTCAAACATGCAGATGAAAGACAGATTCCTTTCCCTAATTCAGCTAAAAATTTGGGTATTGGGAACACACAACGCTTCTTATAACATCTGCGACATCTGTTATTCATTTAAAGGTTTTGGTTTTCTTGTGGGCAGTTTTTCTTGGAATTGAGCTAACCTTGTGCCAGAAGGTGGGTGCTGTCTGGTTTCTATCCTAGTGTTTTGAACCTCTAGGGTTTCTAGAGATATGGATAGTTGAGAGTAAGCATCGTTTTTCTAAATGACACTCTTCCAAACTATAAATATGAAATCTACATTGGGATTTATGGATAAATGACATCGAGAGCTGACCAGCTTGCTCTAGCATCTATGGCCTTATTAATTACCAATGGGATGTGACGACAAATAGTTATGTCTGCAGTGGAAGTGAGGGAAAGGTGCCATTTATATGTCAGAATTATCAAGGAGTTCCTGCTAGATGTAGTTCAGAGGAGGAAGGATTGAAAGGTGAAAATATGTAGCAGTTGCTTCCCACATGTGAAGCAAGAGTCTACAAAAACAGGACCTAGACAAGAAGCTAGTAGAGTGACTTCATCAATGGACAAGGAATGACTGAAAGGGAAGGCTGTAGATATTTGGAGAGGCTTGTCTGAATCCCACCAGTCACTCTGGGCGGTCATGCCAAGCACTAGAAACCTATTCTTGGCAAGGAGGCTGGACAAAGGACACTGGCACCAGCAGTGGCAAAACCCAGTTGCATAACTATTGCTGTCAAAGAGAGTGGGCCAGCTGAAACTACCTTTTCAAATAAAGGAAACTATCCAGCCTAGTGGTGAAGTAATGAAATGGGTCTAACTTGGGCCCCATTTTCACTTGCACCAACTACTGGGTTTCTGAACTGGAAGAATTCATGAAAAATAAATCTAAGAGCCAGATAGGAACCTACACCATTTGCCCAATCTATCTTGGCTCTTAGGGCTCAGGGTGAGCAGGGAGAAAGTTCTTCAAGCACAGGAGAGGATAGATAATGTCAAAAAAACGTGCTCAGTCCTGAGCTGCTAAGTCGTGTCCACCCCTTTGTGACCACAAGGGCTATGGTCCATCCGGTACCTCTGTGCACACATTTCTCCAGACAAGAATACTGGAGCAGGTTGCCATTTCCTCCTCCAGGGGATCCTCCTACCTAGGGATCAAACTCGCCAACCCACATCTCCTGCGGCTCCCACACCGGCAGGTGGATTCTGGACGACTGAGCCAGCTGGAAAACTCTAAAGTCAAAAAAAGAGGACTTAGAGTTAGAGAAACCATCTCTGTCTTAAATAGTGATTCTAAGGAAAGAAAAGTTCAGAAAAGTTAGAATTTGCATCTTCAACAATATTCTAGAGGATAGTGCATGTAAAAAAAGTGTGAGGAAGCAAGAAATGCTGTAAGACTAGTAAAGACTGGATACAGGTGAAATATAAGACTGCTGAGTCTAAAACTACAGCTGAGTCACTACTAGCCCAGTAGATACTCAGAGCATTGTCCAACAGATGTTTCTGTGATGGTGACAATATTCTAGTCAGCACACTTGTTTATATGAAGGATCAGGTGGCATTTAAGTCTTTGAAGGTAACATATACTCCATTGCATATTCTTCATGTTTTTAAGCAAAGAATTTTAAGAATAAAGAACCTTTCAGCCAATGGGCTTTTATAATTATGATATAAAAATTATTGTCCATGCAAAGTCCATTATTGTGTACACTGTGGATTTAATTGGAAGGACTGATGCTGAAGCTGAAACTCCAGTACTTTGGCCACCTCATGCGAAGAGTTGACTCATTGAAAAAGACTCTGATGCTGGGAGGGATTGAGGGCAGGAGGAGAAGGGGACGACTGAGGATGAGATGGCTGGATGGCATGACTGACTCGATGGACATGACTTTGAGTGAACTCCGGGAGTTGGTGATGGACAGGGAGGCCTGGCGTGCTGTGATTCATGGAATTGCAAAGAGTGAGACACGACTGAGTGACTGAACTGAAGTGAATGGGTTTAGTATGAAATCAGTAATTCCATGCAGAGGAATTGTACCATACTGACGTGAAAAAATGTTGGAAGAAAAAAATTTCAGCTTTTATTAACAAGATGTAATGATTTTGACCACTGTGTTTCTATCTATCAGGCAGTGAATCTCCATTAGACAAAAGTAGAGGAAACTGAATGATGCAAATCTTGAAAAAATTGTAAAAGAATAATAATGAGATCAAAGAGGACAGATCCAAGCGGAATTCTAGGATGATGGGAAGGAAAGACAGGGGAGACAAAATAAAGGAACGAAAGAAAAAAAAAAAACATTTTAGGTCTTAAAAAGTGTTTTTCTTAGTTGGACTGACTCACCATGATACTATTATCAAAAGGTAATGAAAAGGCAGCAATGCTGAGATGTAGCCTAATGAAATTATTTTGAATTTGAAAGTTAAAATAAATTTTGCAACAAGCCCTCTCGCATGAAAATAAACAGATTATTTAGAAAGGAACAAACACCAGAATGGTCTCAGATCTTCTGAGGAACTCTAAATGCTTTAGACAATGGTTATAGAGTTTTAAGGAAAAAATACTGAGATTTAACAAATTTTACTTAGATAAAATGGATATGCCTGGGTTAGAGCTAGAGAAATCCATTTTCAGAAAGACAGGTGCTCAGAAAGTCAACACTCATTTAAAAAGAAAAATTCTCATATAAATAACCTTGTAGAGAATATTCTACATAGCAAAAAAAAAAAAAAAAAAAAAACAAAAAAAAAAAAAAAAAAAAAAAAAAAAAAAAAAAAAAAAAAAAAAAAAAAAAAAAAAAAAAAAAAAAAAAAAAAAAAAAAAAAAAAAAAAAAAAAAAAAAAAAAAA
>SJYX01002644.1:0-87503 GCA_006410675.1 Oreotragus oreotragus
GTGCCAGAGCTGAAGCCACATTCCTCCATGGCCTTGAGGAGCAGGTTGGATCATATCATGAGATTACGAAACGCACAATCAGAAAAGGATGAAGACACAAAGCATGAAGGCCCAACACATTAATCTGCAAAGCTTCCTCTCTGGGATAATACTCCTGACAGGAAAGAAGGCTTTGCTTCAGGCTGTCGGGGAGCTACAAAGATAACAAGACAGGAACTGCCAGTGCGGCACGATTTTGACTGCTTGGGTGGAAGGGATTCAAAAACTCCAAAGAAAAAACACAGAACTAAGAGAATCAGAGGATCTGACTCTCATAGTAGTTATGTGGTTTTGCGAGAGACCTTCCCTTTCTCTTGACTTCAGTTTTCCAGTGTGTGAACACTGGGGAGGCACTAGATGCTTCTGAAGTCCTGGTCTGTGAATGGGTCCATTTCTGGCTCCAGTCCCGCTGTTGCCCTCAATTCTTGGGGCTGTGTCAGAAAAGTTGATGAAATAGGTGCTTTGTTCCTGATGGAGTCAAGCCAAGCCCATTGTGCTTGTGTGTCCCCGGGTCAAAGGTGGAGAAGAGGAGAAAGAAAGAACAGGACAGAATGAGATGAGAGGGGAGCCGTGGTGGGCAGTGGTTGGTGACTCCATCATTTTCTCCATCATTCTGGTTGCAGACCACAATTCAGCTCTTAAAAGATATAGGCCCAGGAGCCAGAATTTTGCAGTTGAGTCCTAGGCATCTATCTATGCTTTTAAAATGTTTTCCAGGCAATCCGGGTATGAAGCCAGGGTTAAGATCCACTAGTCTAGATGAATACTCATAGCTTGAGTGGGGGAGATTGGACTAGTCTATAGGAATGCTCTCACCCCATGGGGGCATTTCTGTGTTCATATACCCCTGTCATGCCATTTCAAGATGGGGGTGGGGGTTATCTCAACATCATACTGAAGAGGAACTTCACCATCTATTGTATACTGTTTCAGGGACAGGACAACTGGTTTCTGGTCTCTCATTTCTCAGACCCAGCTTTTCAAGACATATCCTCCCCTCATGACTGCACTGGGAATGCTCATGGATGATCTGAAATTTAGCACCTTGTTTTTAGGAGGAAGATAGGTGAAGAGAACTGGGAGCCGTCTTCTGTCTGGGTGGCACAGCCGGGGGCAGAGCACAGCCCAGTTTCATTTCATTGGGGAGCCCTGCGCAGAAATCATAGATTAGCAAGAGGGATGCCTCTGGGGACACTTTTGCTGCTACTGCTGCTAAGTCACTTCAGTCGTGTCCGACTCTTAGTGACCCCATGGCCTGCAGCCCACCAGGCTCCTCCATCCATGGGATTTTCCAGGCAGGANGATTAGCAAGAGGGATGCCTCTGGGGACACTTTTGCTGCTACTGCTGCTAAATCACTTCAGTCGTGTCCGACTCTTAGTGACCCCATGGCCTGCAGCCCACCAGGCTCCTCCATCCATGGGATTTTCCAGGCAGGGGTACTGGAGTGGGGTGCCATTGCCTTGTCCGACTGGGGACCTTAGGGACTCACAAAGAGAAAGGAATCTGGGAGCATAATTAGGGGCAATGTATCCTTTCTTTCTCTCTCAAAGTGAGAGGAAATGTTGGGGTGGCGGAAAGGGCTCCGCATCAAGCCCAGCTATGCATTGACTATGTAACCTGAGGCTTCCATGCCCTTGCTTGGTTGATATTAACACACAATCAAACGTTAAACAACAAGCGAGGTAAGTCAGCTGTGCTACTCTCTTCTATTGTGTGCTGGGCACTTATTTCCTCTGTGATTAGTGGATGAGTCCTCTCTAAGCCTTCCAGTGAAGTCCTATATCTTTCCAATGAGTATATTAGCACATTCATATGACAACTTCAGTTAGTTCTAAGTAGATAGGAAAAGTTACGTTGAACAGCAATTAGGGGGTTTTCTTTGCTGAAGCTCAGAGATGACTAAGAAATCAATGGATATGTGTTCCTGGAAGTATTAGCTACCTAGGGTTGGAGGTCAAGTGAGATAGTCTTCAGTTACCTGAGGTTCACTCAAGGTTCGTTCTAGCTACAGAATTCACAGAGACCTCATATATAAGAAGAAGAAATCTGTCTCCCATTCAATCAACATTTTTCAGCAACTGCTCTGTGCTTCACATTTTTATGGTCTCTGAGGAAAATGCAAATATGACCAAAACCAGATTTCTGCTCCTGGTGAATCTCTAGGCTCATGGATGAGACATACAGACTCTCAGAGAATAGAAATACAATGATCTAGCATGGTCTCTACTAGAGGAGAGGTACAAAAGATACACCCTTGGGTGCAGGAGGGGGCCATATTGATTCTAAGTGAGACATTCTTGTCTTAAAGTAAGCCACATGATGTTAACAGTCAGAGATGGATTCAAGGTATTCCAAGTGGTGGAGGAGCATGCACACAGTAATGGATGCAGGTGACAGCAGGGTGTGTACAGGGAGGAGCAGGTAGCTGGGGGCAATGGGAAGGTTGGGAGTTGAGACAAGCAGGGAGACTGACCAGAACCGTTAGGGTCTGAGGAAACATGACCACTAGGCTGATGTGTTTGCATTTGAACTAATTGGCACTGGGGAATCACTGAGGGCTTCTGAGCTGGAAAGTGATGAGACAGAGACCAGATAGGAGAGTACTACAGGAGAACAGACCTGAGCTGTCACCACTCACCCATCCCTGGGTGAAATTATTTTCACCCCTGGGTGAAAAAATTTACCCCCAGGCTTCAATTAGTGACCCCTTCACTCTTCTTGTCTAATGCAATCATTTTAGGCAAGACGGTAAAAATGTTAGGCGCTCAGTCATGTCAGAGTCTTTGCAACCCCCTGGACTGTAACCTGCCAGATTCCTCTCCAGGCAAGATACTGGAGTGGGTAGTTATTCCCTTCTCCAGGGAATCTTCCTGAACCAGGGATCGAACCCAGGTTTCCTGCATTACAGTTTCTTTACCTTATGAGCTACCAGGGATGCTCCTTGTGGAAGTTCGTGAAAACCAACTTGGCAGAAAATCTGGCTCTTCTACCACCAGCAATTTCAGGGGCGTGAGCTGGGACTCTTCCAGCTGAAAGCTAGCTTCACAGAAGTTCTTAGAGAATTGCAGGTTCTCATTTTCATGGCCCATGGTGCTGGGACTGGTCTAGAAGGAAAGGTTCTTAGAGTATTCTCACCCAAGCACACTTGCCCTTGGGCAAAAGGAGTCTCTGTACTCCCTATAGCCTGCCTGTATCCCCAGCAACACTTCCCAATGAGTCTGCCCTCTACAAGATGGATCACCCACTCCAAGTTGATCTCCCAGCTTTACTTAAGTCAAAGCTGTCCTTTAGGCAGCTCTAAGCAAGAAAATAATTCAACATATAAATCCACATTAAAGTGTTAATAACTGTGAAGTTTTAAGGTGCTATATCTTCAAGGAAAAGTACATGAGAGAAGAGACTATTTTCTCAAAGTCTGATACTCGTAGACTAATTCTCATAGATGGATTTCAGCACCAGTCTGTTGAATTTTTGTTAGGCGCTCAGTCATGTCAGAGTCTTTGCAACCCCCTGGACTGTAACCTGCCAGATTCCTCTCCAGGCAAGATACTGGAGTGGGTAGTTATTCCCTTCTCCAGGGAATCTTCCTGAACCAGGGATCGAACCCAGGTTTCCTGCATTACAGTTTCTTTACCTTATGAGCTACCAGGGATGCTCCTTGTGGAAGTTCGTGAAAACCAACTTGGCAGAAAATCTGGCTCTTCTACCACCAGCAATTTCAGGGGCGTGAGCTGGGACTCTTCCAGCTGAAAGCTAGCTTCACAGAAGTTCTTAGAGAATTGCAGGTTCTCATTTTCATGGCCCATGGTGCTGGGACTGGTCTAGAAGGAAAGGTTCTTAGAGTATTCTCACCCAAGCACACTTGCCCTTGGGCAAAAGGAGTCTCTGTACTCCCTATAGCCTGCCTGTATCCCCAGCAACACTTCCCAATGAGTCTGCCCTCTACAAGATGGATCACCCACTCCAAGTTGATCTCCCAGCTTTACTTAAGTCAAAGCTGTCCTTTAGGCAGCTCTAAGCAAGAAAATAATTCAACATATAAATCCACATTAAAGTGTTAATAACTGTGAAGTTTTAAGGTGCTATATCTTCAAGGAAAAGTACATGAGAGAAGAGACTATTTTCTCAAAGTCTGATACTCGTAGACTAATTCTCATAGATGGATTTCAGCACCAGTCTGTTGAATTTCTTGAGAAATCTTTCTGGACTGTCAGATAGGTGTCCCCAGAGGAAGGCCTGACTGTCTCTCCAGGTCAGAGCATCAGTGAGAACACTCCAGCTTTCAGAGGTCGACTTATTGAATATCACCCCTTGGCGCTGGCTGACGGCCTCCCTCTGGGCAGCAAGAACAAAAACAGGACTTTATTTTTTCATCGTGTTTTATGGATAACTAAGCACTGTCACTTACCCTGTCTGACCTGGATCTCAAATCATGTTTTAGCAAAAGCAAGGATTATCAGGCCCATTTTAAGCAAGAGAAAATTGAAGACTTAAGTCTAAGAGCTCAGACATCCAGGCCAGGACTTTTCCACTATTCCATCTTGCTTCTCCCCAACATCTGTAATTCTTACTCTCTTCTGACAGAAATAAAATGGCTTTTCACTTATAAAATGCCCAAGAGGAGATTCTGTCAGAAATCCATTTCCTGTACTCTCAGGAATTTGTGGAACTTGAAAACATTTTAGGGAATGTCTAGATCACTTGTTACCAATTGTTCTCATTTCCTTAACTCGATATCCAAACAAGCCGGCGGCCTGTCTTGTGAACTCTACTTCAAAACGAACTTCAAACCTAACCAGTGCTCAGCTCCTTCATAGCTGTCACTCTCACCCATAAACCATCTTCTCTTGCCTGAACAAGTCTGAGGAGTAAGGTCCCCCAAACAAGCACAAACTGTCTTCCCTTCTGTGAGAAGCCCTGGAAGTTGGCTACAGAAGGTTCACGTTGGAGGTATGAAATGACTTTATGCCAGGATAACTGGCTTGGGTATTTAAGGGAGGATGTGTCCCTTCCATCTTGGCTCCTCTTTTCTCTTAAATGGTTCTTAGACTCCTAAGTCATCTCCCTGATTCTGCTGTTCTATAGTTAATTCTTTACTTCAGCAGAAGGAATTACTTTAAAAAAATTCAAATTAGATCAATCCCTTACTCAAAATCCTCCAGTGGTTTTCTTACCATGATCTTCAAGGCTTTGTCTGATCTGACCCCTGTCTGTCTTGTTTTGATTCTAGTCAACTTGAACATATATTAATTATTTGATAAGTTTGCTGTTTGTTTTTCCCACTGGGACTTTGTCTATATAGTTCACTACTATAGTATCATACAACCTCTCAAGCAGAGCAGATTCTTGGCACTTATTTGTAGAAAGAATTGGAGTGAATCAATTTTCCAGATGGAGAAACTGAGGTGCAGGTGGGAAGGGGCAGGTCAGTAGCAGAAGCAAGATGCAAAAGCTAATTTTCCTTCTTATAGGCAGTGAAATGCCCACTGCATCTGGCTTCCCCCCTCATACTACATAAACAACAGCTACTTTTCCAATATGAAGTTCTCAACTTGAGTAAGAAACAGCATGTCACAGTATGCTCTAGTTTGCCTCTTACTTTTCTCAGACTCAAGCTTGTTGATGGTCAGGGCTGGAAAGACTCACAAAGATTACCTAGCAGCCCTTCTGTTTGCAGATGAGGAGACTAAGGCCCAGAGAAGAAGCCCACAGCTGGACAGCAGCAGAACCGGGACCCAGGTCTCTGGACTCCAAGCACAATTACTCTGCCTCCCTGCACTGCTTAATATTGAACATCTGAGTGCTCGCGGCTTTTATTGTCTCTTATTAAAATGAGTTTTGCTTCTCATATTGACAGGTAGTCTCCCCCTAATGTACACTTCACAGGGAATTGAGAAATCAGATCCTGGCTGGAGAGTAGCACATGAAAGAGGCCTGGATGCCTCCCTCAAGGTAGTTGCATCCTGGCTGCAAACTGCTCAGCCAAGTGGCTCTGGCATTTCTGAGTCAGGGGATGAAGGAATTTGTTAGAACCATTCAACAGCCTCCCTTGACTTTGCCACTTCCTGCCTCTGTGCCTGTTTGCGAGGCACTTGTGCTCTCAGGGACTCAGTTTTCTCCTCTTTGAGATGGGGCTAGCATGCCCTGACCCACTGGGTGAGAAAGTACTTTGTGAACAACAGAAGGCTGAATAAGGATGAGAGGAATCATTTCTGGTGATCAAGGAAGTGGGGTCCTCAGTACAAACACAAACAGCCTCCCCCTCCCAGCCTTTGGAACTTAGGAGTGAGGCCTTTGGGAATTTGGCTGCAAAGAGCTTAGGCTGGGAAAGTTTCAAGTGTCTTTGTGCTAAATTAAGCTTTATGCAAAATTTGGTCATGAGTGGGGGGCTTACGGAAGAATTTGCATCTCCTTTTGTCTTGGTTCTTCGTCTTTCTTAAGTGGCTTCTAGACTCCTAATAGTTTAAGGATTATAAAACTAATCAAACCAAAAAGCCCAGAAGTCATCCACAGACTCAACACTTCAGCAAGGATATGAGAAAGGTGACCCAGACTTATTGATCCGAAGTGAGTACTTAAACTGCTGAAGATCATGAACATTTTTTATGATAAAGTGCTAAGGAAAGAGGAAAAATGGTAAGAGGACCTTAAGAGAGGAAGAGATTGGCGTACTGTCTGACTCTTTGAGACTCCATGGACTGCAGCACGTCAGGCTTCCCTGTCTTTCACTCTCTCCTGGAGTTTGCGCAAACTCATGTCCATTAAGTCAGTGATGCTAACCAATGATTCATCCTCTGTGGCCCCCTTTTACTTTTGCCTTCAATCTTTCCCAGCATCAGGGTCTTTTCCAATGAGTCAGCTCTTTGAATCAGGTAGCCAAAGTATTGGAGCTTCAGCTTCCGTATCAGTCCTTCCGATAAATATTCAGGGTTGTAAGCAGGCCAGAAACTGCATTCAAAAGCTTATCTCCTTTTGTGGGTGACTTTAATGCCTCACTTGTGCCTAGCCTTGTCTGGACTCACCAAGCCCTGGAACTTTGGCACTCCTTCTCTTAGCCTGCAGACACAAAAGGGAAAGCTGACAACTAATCAAGCCATTCAGTACACCTCCCAGTCCCTTCTGTCTCTAAACGCTGTCTTGGTCTAGTATAGAGAATACATATGTGATGCCTGGCTAGAGACAGGGTTAGTCATGTTGTCTGCTTCACTTGGTTTCTGGAGATACGGTAATTTTTTTCAGCTTTTATGAGCTTGGAGCTTATAAACTGTTAAGTCCCAGAAGAGCCTGCAGGGTTCATCTGGCCCTTCCCTGATAAGGAATTATTTCATGGAGAAAAAAAAAAGGAAAAAAGCTGCCAGAACTCTGATCAGGATAGCAGACATCTAACCAGACCACAGCTAGAATTAGACCAGCATTTCTCAAACTTCCTTTTTATTTGTGAGAGGAGTGGGGAAGTATTGTCAATCTGTTTTGCACAGAAACATACAATAATGGTCACATATGTTCAGGGGGTTCCTGGACTTCTGTATGTCCAGACTGGGAGTCCCTGACCTAGAACTGCTACTACTAGTCAGGAACTTATTAGGAAACTCAGAGCTGAGTGAAAAGAACCCTGGCCCTGAAGTGTGGAGGGCCGGTCCTGACCCCAGCTGTGTACTATGTGAGTCAGAGAATTTCATTGCCCATTTCTAGGCTCAATGACTCAAACTCTGGGGTTTAGTAGATGGTTTCTGAGATTTCTTTCTAGTTCCAAGTTTCAAGGACAAAAATCAAGTCAATTTTTCTTTTTTTCCTTTAGCATTTTTTTGCAGGGGAGGGTAACGGTAGAAAGGCAGGTAGACTAAAAGTGTTTCAACTGCTGAGAAAGAGGGATGGTGGGTGAACTTAAGGTACTTTCTTTTCCATTATAAGAAGTGAAGTTCTTTCAGAGCCCCATGACTTCTTATCTACAAGGCTTTTCACAGAGATAATGGAGAAAGATGATTCAACCCTTCTAAAATCCACATTCCATTTTCAAATCTGTTCTTAGAGGAATGCTCTGACATTCATTGTCACAAGGGGTGCTCGTGACAGTCTCCACTTGTTACACTCTCATACCTGTGCATTTGCTTCTCCTAAAATGTTTGAGTGTGATGATGGATAGAGCTGTCTGGTATATTTATGGACATGCAGCTAGGTGTGCTGGCACATTTGCTTCTGCAGAGGCTGAGTGTTTGAGTGTGTGTAATTGAATGTGCACATGTATGAGTGAAACTATGGAATGTGTATGTGCATAGCACTGAGTGAATATAAAAAATTGTGTAGATGGAGCGACGTGCGGAATCGCGTGGGCCTGTGCATGTACAGGATTTACTTATTTTTTTAATAAGCTACTTTTGATCGTGCAGCCTCCTCTCACTTCTGTGATTGATTTCACGAGGGTAATGGTGCGTAAAAGCGCTGGTGAGATCTGGGGGCGCCTCCTCGTCTGACGTCAGAGAGAGAGTTTAAAAAGAGGGAGACGGAGGAGAGCGCACAAGCTGCTTTAGAAGAGGCAAGATTCGAGCCGTCGCTGTTGCCTGCGATCAGCTCCTAGAGTTTGACCAACCGCACTCTAGCTCGGCTTCGCCGCCGCCGCCGCCGAGATGCTGTCCTGCCGCCTCCAGTGCGCGCTGGCCGCGCTCTCCATCGTCCTGGCTCTTGGCGGTGTCACCGGCGCGCCCTCGGATCCCCGACTCCGTCAGTTTCTGCAGAAATCCCTGGCTGCTGCCGCTGGCAAGCAGGTAAGGAGACTCCCTGGACGTCTTCTTTCCCCTCACCCGAATCCCCTAACCTTCCCTCGCCTTGCCTCTGCTCCCTTGGGTGAATTTGAGGTGCTCCCAGAGTGCCGGTGCGGTTTTGGGTCCCTTAGCCACCAAAGCTCTCGGGAAAACTTTCAGAGTCCAGAATACCTTTTTACCTTTTTTTTTTTTTACAAAAAGTCCACAGCTGGGAAAACTGGGGTTTGGTTGTGGTTAAACCTGTATTTCAAGCCAAGCTCTTCTGGTTTTTCTTCTCCACCATCCTCATTTTCATCCTCTTTCCTTCTGTCTTCCTTCCACCCCATACAGGAACTGGCCAAGTACTTCTTGGCAGAGCTGCTGTCTGAACCCAACCAGACAGAGAACGATGCCCTGGAGCCTGAAGATTTGTCCCAGGCTGCTGAGCAGGATGAAATGAGGCTGGAGCTGCAGAGATCTGCTAACTCAAACCCGGCCATGGCACCCCGAGAACGCAAAGCTGGCTGCAAGAATTTCTTCTGGAAGACTTTCACATCCTGTTAACTTTATTAATGACCGTTGCCCATATAAGACCTCTGATTCCTCTTCTCCAAACCCCATCTCACCTCCCTAACCCCTCCAATCCTCAATAAGACACTCGTGTTAGAAATTGAAGACTGTAAATACAAAATAAAATTATGGTGAAATTATGAAAAATAAGATTTTGGTTTCTTATTGACTTAACTATTTCTGTTCAATGATATATGACTTAATTTGTAATTTCAGTCAAGTTATTTAATATACATGCTCCAAATCTCACAGATATAGTGTTTAAAATTCCCTGCGGTAATAAAGATAATAATTTGGGTTATTTTAATCATAAATGATTTCAAATAATTTTATGAATTCTAATTTTAATCCAATGATAATTATTGAAAGGGGCTGCCACAAACATGTATTACAATTTAAATACACTTAAAATTATATGTAGAAATGAGAATTAGTATTAATGGGTAGGCAGGCTGAAATATCCAACTAACCACCAGGCTGATATGTAAAATAAATAATGTATTAAAATTGAAAGGGAAAAATCACTTATAAGTTGGAGGAAAGAAGCTGGTTTAAATAGCTAAAATAAAGTTCTGAGCTTTTAAAATGTATTTACAATTTGTAAACATTTATCCAGAGAAAAACATTGCTTTAAAATCTTCTTTGACAAGCCTGTTTGTAACTGAACAAGGTTAAATGGCTGCTTCTGTTTTAAAAGTAAGTTCCTAATTTTTTCCTCAAGGGAAATATTAGTTTAATTATAAGATTCCAACATGAGAGCTATGGGTTACAACACATGTGCTGGGTCACCTCAGTAACTGTTACACTCTTAAAGGTATTGAAGTACAATATCATAATCACAGAATAAGAGGAGAGATCTCAGATCTTCTTTTGATTTTATGAAAGTGAGTCAAATAAAAATGCAAATGATAATAACAAATATTCTGTATACGCTAGCTATTATTATCAGCACTATAATAACAAACTAAGCAAGGCTTCCCAGGTGGCATAATAGTAAAGAATCTGCCTGCCAGTGCAGGAGATGCAGGTTTGATCTCTGTGTTGGGAAGATCCCCTGGAGGAGGAAATGACAATCCACTCCAGTATTCTTACTTGGGAAATCCTATGGACAGGGGAGCCTGGTGGCCTACAGTTCATGGGGTCACAAGTATTCGGACACGACTGAGCAACTGAGCACACAACATACTAAGTGGTATTGCTTAAGACAGATAAAAACATTGCTAATCTAACTCACAGAGACCTTAAAAAGGTGTCCCTTTGAGGATGTGTGTTTTAACTATCAACTGTATTTCAAAAATAACTGCTAAAATAAGAAACTAAATATAAACAAAGTGTGATACTTGCTCAGTTGTGTCCGACTCTTTGCAACCCATGGACTGTAGTTTGCCTGGCTCCTCTATCCATGGAATTATCTTGGCAAGAATGCTGGAGTGGATAGCCATTCCCATCTCCAGGGGATCTTCCTGATCTAGGGACTGAACCTGGGTCTCTTGCATTGCAGGCAGATTATTTACTGAAGCTCAATAAACTCATAAAATCAATATAAATCTCTGGAGCACAGACTTACTAGTAGGAGCATATAAACATCTAAGGGGAATTTCTTATTTTATAGAAAATATTTATGTTAGATAATACTTATTTTTAATGTATTAATGAACATGACTTAGTGGGAGTTAATTCCTAAACAGCTGATCAAACAAGAGAAATCTAAGCCACTTTATTAGTCTCTGTGAAAACAGAATATTCTTTCAAGTACTGGTGCACCTTTTATTTACAAGACCTTGAGAAGTGAATTAAGGTGTGCACTTAGGGGGGATCTGTCTGTGTTAAATACATTATGTATGTTTGGTTACCAACCAACTCAGTTCAATTCAGTTCAGCTGCACAGTCATGTCCGACTCTTTGTGACCCTATGGACTGCAGCATGCCAGATCTCCCTGTCCATCACCAACTCCCAGAGTTTACTCAGACTCATGACCATCATGTTGGTGATGCCATCCAACCATCCCATCCTCTGTTGTCCCCTTCTCCTCCCACCTTCAACCTTTCCCAGCATCAGAGTCTTTTTCAGTGAGTCAGTTCTTCACATCAGGTGGCCAAAGTATTGAAGTTTCAGCTTTAGCATCAGTCCTCCCAATGAATATTCAGGACTGATTTCCTTTAGGATTGATTGGATCTCCCTGCAGTCCAAGAGATTCTCAGGAATCTTCTCCAATACCACAGTTCAAAAGCATCAATTCTCTGGCACTTAGCTTTCTTTATAGTCGAACTCTCACATCCATACATGACTACTGGAAAAACCATAGCTTTGACTAGATGGACTTTTGTTGACAATGTCTCTGCTTTTGANTGCTTCTTGTTCTATATGCTTCTTGTTCCATAAAAGTCTTGCTTTGAGCCCTCAATTGGGATATTCCCCTTCTCTATTAATCTGCATCTCTTCCAAGGTGCTTACTTATCACTTTAACCCATTGATTATATTAATAGTTGCATGAGTATATGTTAGAAAGCATTTGTGTATGACCATCCAGTGACTAAATATATGTCAGATACATATGTAAGGTGAAATCAGTGCCTCAGGCATTTCACATAGCAGGTTCTCAGTGTTCATTGAAGAATGAATGAATGATCCAGGAGCTTGTCTCCTGTGAAACGAATCTCTATTACTAGGCAATGAAGGTTTTTCTCAAGAATGGCACAGGAAAATGGCATTAATGGTTACTCTATATGACGCTGGTGTGACTCCAGAAAGACACAGCACATGGTTATAATTGTAATAACCGTTGAAGTGTGTGACTAGCAGACTCACTCATTTTGCACACTGAAGTTAGTCCAATTTTCCTGAACCATTTTACAGAGTTCCTCAAATAGGGTCTGCTTAACTGTCCATCAGCTGTGGACTCACAGTTATAGAGAATTAGATTCATTAGCACTTTTATAACATTCACTTATTTTAAGATCATGCAAANAAATTAGTCCAATTTTCCTGAACCATTTTACAGAGTTCCTCAAATAGGGTCTGCTTAACTGTCCATCAGCTGTGGACTCACAGTTATAGAGAATTAGATTCATTAGCACTTTTATAACATTCACTTATTTTAAGATTATGCAAATTCACACTTGGTCCTAATAGAGGACCAGTTTTTTGGCCTTGGCTTAAACTATTCTCCAATATAGAGATAATTCTGTTTTATGATGACATAAAAATATACCTTTAATTCTGAATAGTAGACATAAAAAGAGCCCCGAGATCATCTCCTTCTCAGCACTCATTTTACTGGAGGCTGACATACGGAGATACTGCCCAGGATATGCAGTGTTGATGTAGAGTCTGAACAAAGTCAAAGTTCCCCCTCATACCTCAGGGTTATTTTGATGATTTTCCTACACTGTCCCTCAAGGAATCTGACCTTCTAGATAATTGTTGTGTTCCATTAGTTCCATTAATTGTCGTGTTCCATTAGTGAATGTTGATTTTGTCCCTGGGACTTCTTCACCTTCCCCCAAGCAACTGGTCTGCATCTGAGAAAAAGTAAGACAGTCAATACAAAATAGCTTCCCATAGTTATAGAAAAAATGTTAGGAAGAAATGGAAAAGATATGGATGAAGAAAAAGGAAATTCAAGGGAGACAGTCTTTGGCTAAATGAGACCCAAGAAACAAAGACAGACCAGAGAAGCAAAGGACTTAGACAGATTAAGTCCTTCCCCAGCAGGTGGTGGATGGACTCATAGCCAGGAGACAGGATTGTGCCTGGGAAGGTGGTCTTCAAAGACGTTATGCTACATGTCCATGGTACCCAGGAGGAGACACCTCAGTGACCTCCTCTGCTTCTGCAGTATGTGAGAATGAGTGCCTTAATTCCAGGTGTTCAGTTTCTTGTTACCTAGAATGTGCCTCAGGGTCAAGGATTTGCGGGACACTGGGAAAAAAGCTTGCATGGTATGCTTTCAGGGAACCAAGTCTAAGAGGTAAGACATATTCCTTAAAAATGAGCAAATGCTACAATGGAAGTTTGTCTAGACTGTTGGGCTTCACTGGTGGCTCAGGCAGTAAAGAATCTGCCTGCAATGTGGGAGACCCAAATTCGATCCCTAGGTCAGGGAGATCCCCCTGGAGAAGGAAATGGCAACCCACTGCAGTATTCTTGCCTGGAGAATGTTTCTTGTTACCTAGAATGTGCCTCAGGGTCAAGGATTTGCGGGACACTGGGAAAAAAGCTTGCATGGTATGCTTTCAGGGAACCAAGTCTAAGAGGTAAGACATATTCCTTAAAAATGAGCAAATGCTACAATGGAAGTTTGTCTAGACTGTTGGGCTTCACTGGTGGCTCAGGCAGTAAAGAATCTGCCTGCAATGTGGGAGACCCAAATTCGATCCCTAGGTCAGGGAGATCCCCCTGGAGAAGGAAATGGCAACCCACTGCAGTATTCTTGCCTGGAGAATCCCATGGGCTGAGGAGCATGCCCCGAGGAGCATGCAGTCCATGGGACTGAGCATGCACAAACCATCTAGAGTGCTGGGGTAAAAAGAGATGCCAGTAGCTTCCTCGCTTTTTTCTCTATAATTATTCTCCTCATTAGTTTTAAATTATGGTTTGAAAGTCAAAGTGATTTTACCCTTGGTGGAATAAATAAATTATAGGTATATAATGATATAATACACACTTTTGCAATATAATCTAGGTTAGCTTGAAAAGTGTTTATATTCTTCTTTTAAATGTGAAGAACCTGAGGAAAAGAGAGATTATATAGCTCGCCCAAGATGTTACTAACTGGTGAGTGATGGAGCCGGAAATAGGTGTCTGATTTCCAATCCAGGGCACTTCCCAGAGTATTTTAGGGGAAAGAGGTGAATTAGAGGGAACCTATAACTTGCTGGGCAAATTGAGAGCAGATCAACTTCAGATCATCTTAATTTGCCCTTCTATACATACACAGATGGGCATTACTACTCTATTACTGTTAGAAGAAAAACGGATTTAGGCTCTGGGATTGGGGTTTCATTCTGTTACTTCATTAGCAGCACTGTTTCCAAGGAACTCGCTGTAATCTGTTTTTCCACATGTTCCATATCATAGTCTTAGTTTTGCTAAAGGAATTAATAAACAAACAAATAAAAGGAATAGCTCTAGGCTTTAAGCACATCTTTTTCCCACTCAGTCTCACACACACAAATTTTAGTACTACCCGGGCTGTGGGCATTTTTTGCTTGAAGTAATTACAAATCCATCAGTCCTTCTTTAATTTACAGGTCATGACATCTGCCTTACTTAACCCTGGGTAGTGACTGTATATTCTTTCCTCTGGCCTTGCAGGTATATCCTGTGAAAAGCTGGCCTGAAGCTGGGATGTAGAGACCTGAAAATTTTCACTGAGACTTATAAATGAGACAAGCTGTTACTAAGTAGCCTTTTATACCACTGAAGCTGATACATCCCTCAAGGTCTCAGATAAATATTCTAGGTCATGTGGGTGGCCACCTCATTCCTATTAGCTTCACATGTCTCTGGAATATGGCCCATTAAGATGGTGAAATTGTTATCTAGAGATTAAATAATTCATTAAAATTAATAATATTTCAAGAAATTCAAGCTTTTAAAATAAGGTTCAAATAGTTAAGAAAGATAATGTGTTCCCAGTTAATGGCTGTTTAATTCTATCTTTCCTGTATAAAAAATGTGTAAAAGTACATTTTCATTTCCAATGCTACATTAAGGTCAAATGGCACACTCTATGAAAAAAACATTAAGCTACCCTAGAATTGCTCTCCCCTGGTAAGGATTTATTTGACTACAAAAGGCGTATTATGAGACTCAAGATTTATGAATTTAACTAGGACTCTCTTCCTAGATCTTTCTTCTTCATTTTTCCGTCTACAATCTCCCCAAACACAAGGATGAAAGGTGATGATTTTACCAAACTAACCACCAACATTTTCATCATCCTCATTTTTATTTGTTATACATGTGTTAGCATGATGGACTCATAAGTAAGAGCACTCAAGTTCTATAGACTTCAAGAAATCTGGAATCTCCTGGCTCTCAAGCTCTTTTTCTTATATGATTTATGAAAACACTTATTCATGGACCTCCTATTGTAGACAGTGTCAATGGACAGATTTCTGGTGTTGCTGCTGCTGCCTTCTTCTTCCTCTTCCTCTCAGTTCTTCTCTAACATTCATTCTTCTCTTGGATACCAGCACCCTGAGTTACTTTTCATAATCCACCTTCTGTGCATGCTCAGCCATGTGGAAATGGGAATGACTCCACTTCTAGTCCAGGATGGAGACTAGACTGGATTAAGTCATTCACAATATATCATTCCCTGGTCATAGTGGTGGGTGATGACTTGGGCACGTGACCAATCACAGTGAAACTTAGGATGTTTTGGGGGTCATCTGGGATAAGAGATTCTGATGCATACTACATTTTGAGAATCATTGTTATGTGACAATAAAGGAAAAAATATGAAGCTTGGGTGGTAACAGGAAAGTCACCATGGTGAATAAGATGTTTAATTTTCAAATTTTTATATTTCATACCAAAATATTTCTCAAATAAATTCACAAATAAAGTGGAAGTCTCTTTTGATCTCATCATCAGGTATGTTCTTATTTCTGTGTCTTTAATTAGAGCCAAACACTCTTATGAATTTAATGTGTATTCTTCCTGTCCATGATTTTATACCTTCACTATATATGCGTGTGTATGCTCAGTTGCTCAGTCATGTCCAACTCTTTGGGGCCCCATGGACTATAGCCCGCCGATCTCCTCTGTTCATGGGGTTATCAAGGCAAGAATACTAGAGTAGGCTGCAATTTCCATGATCATAAATAATACGTTGTATTGCTTTGTACTGTAACAGTCTTTATACATTGCAGCTTAGTTATAACCTTTAGTTACAATCTTAGTTATAATCTTTCATATGTTTCAGTCATTTTAATTTCTGCATAATATTTCATTATACAAACATATCCAAATTATTTATGTGTTTGTCTATTGATAAACATTTGATTTTTTCAAATTGGTTTGGGAGAGAAGCTGTTGATGTCTTTAGAACTTCCTCAGTACTATGAGACTGAATGATCTGTCTTTACCAAAGAAGAAATCTAAAATCAAATAATTCTGCTGGTCTCATAGTCTCTTTCTGTCAGCCAAAAGAGTTCCTTCCATGTTTCCAGGTAACTTTTGCACTGTAGCTTGCTACACTTGAAAATCCATATAATTAAGCCCATCTACTTATTGCCTCTCTGTCCTTATTCATCTCATCAAGATTTGGCCTCACTAAAATTGCTTCTTTGGAAATGGTCTATAAAGAGAATACTCTGAATCTCAGCAGGTATTTCTAAATTCCCTTTATCCCAGTTAGCATAAGTTCCCATCATGTGGTTCTAAGGGAGACTGGGAGCTGAACCAATCAGACACTAGTTTGAAAAACTGAAACATGCTATTTCAATCTTTATCCAGAAGGAGCTGAATCAAGATTAACCTGGAGGCTGAGTAATATTTCATTGTATATATGTACCACCTTTTCTTTATCCCATACCGCATAGCACAGTGGAGAAGGCAATGGCACCCCACTCCAGTACTCTTGCCTGGAAAGTCCCCTGGATGGAGGAGCCTGGTGGGCTGCAGTCCATGGGTCACAAAGAGTCAGACACGACCAAGTGACTTCACTTTCACTTTTCTCTTTCATGCATTGGAGAAGGAAATGGCAACCCACTCCAGTGTTAGAACCCCATGGGCTGAGGAGCATGCCCTGAGGAGCATGCAGTCCATGGGACTGAGCATGCACAAACCATCTAGAGTGCTGGGGTAGAAAGAGATGCCAGTAGCTTCCTCGCTTTTTTCTCTATAATTATTCTCCTCATTAGTTTTAAATTATGGTTTGAAAGTCAAAGTGATTTTACCCTTGGTGGAATAAATAAATTATAGGTATATAATGATATAATACACACTTTTGCAATATAATCTAGGTTAGCTTGAAAAGTGTTTATATTCTTCTTTTAAATGTGAAGAACCTGAGGAAAAGAGAGATTATATAGCTCGCCCAAGATGTTACTAACTGGTGAGTGATGGAGCCGGAAATAGGTGTCTGATTTCCAATCCAGGGCACTTCCCAGAGTATTTTAGGGGAAAGAGGTGAATTAGAGGGAACCTATAACTTGCTGGGCAAATTGAGAGCAGATCAACTTCAGATCATCTTAATTTGCCCTTCTATACATACACAGATGGGCATTACTACTCTATTACTGTTAGAAGAAAAACGGATTTAGGCTCTGGGATTGGGGTTTCATTCTGTTACTTCATTAGCAGCACTGTTTCCAAGGAACTCGCTGTAATCTGTTTTTCCACATGTTCCATATCATAGTCTTAGTTTTGCTAAAGGAATTAATAAACAAACAAATAAAATGAATAGCTCTAGGCTTTAAGCACATCTTTTTCCCACTCAGTCTCACACACACAAATTTTAGTACTACCCGGGCTGTGGGCATTTTTTGCTTGAAGTAATTACAAATCCATCAGTCCTTCTTTAATTTACAGGTCATGACATCTGCCTTACTTAACCCTGGGTAGTGACTGTATATTCTTTCCTCTGGCCTTGCAGGTATATCCTGTGAAAAGCTGGCCTGAAGCTGGGATGTAGAGACCTGAAAATTTTCACTGAGACTTATAAATGAGACAAGCTGTTACTAAGTAGCCTTTTATACCACTGAAGCTGATACATCCCTCAAGGTCTCAGATAAATATTCTAGGTCATGTGGGTGGCCACCTCATTCCTATTAGCTTCACATGTCTCTGGAATATGGCCCATTAAGATGGTGAAATTGTTATCTAGAGATTAAATAATTCATTAAAATTAATAATATTTCAAGAAATTCAAGCTTTTAAAATAAGGTTCAAATAGTTAAGAAAGATAATGTGTTCCCAGTTAATGGCTGTTTAATTCTATCTTTCCTGTATAAAAAATGTGTAAAAGTACATTTTCATTTCCAATGCTACATTAAGGTCAAATGGCACACTCTATGAAAAAAACATTAAGCTACCCTAGAATTGCTCTCCCCTGGTAAGGATTTATTTGACTACAAAAGGCGTATTATGAGACTCAAGATTTATGAATTTAACTAGGACTCTCTTCCTAGATCTTTCTTCTTCATTTTTCCGTCTACAATCTCCCCAAACACAAGGATGAAAGGTGATGATTTTACCAAACTAACCACCAACATTTTCATCATCCTCATTTTTATTTGTTATACATGTGTTAGCATGATGGACTCATAAGTAAGAGCACTCAAGTTCTATAGACTTCAAGAAATCTGGAATCTCCTGGCTCTCAAGCTCTTTTTCTTATATGATTTATGAAAACACTTATTCATGGACCTCCTATTGTAGACAGTGTCAATGGACAGATTTCTGGTGTTGCTGCTGCTGCCTTCTTCTTCCTCTTCCTCTCAGTTCTTCTCTAACATTCATTCTTCTCTTGGATACCAGCACCCTGAGTTACTTTTCATAATCCACCTTCTGTGCATGCTCAGCCATGTGGAAATGGGAATGACTCCACTTCTAGTCCAGGATGGAGACTAGACTGGATTAAGTCATTCACAATATATCATTCCCTGGTCATAGTGGTGGGTGATGACTTGGGCACGTGACCAATCACAGTGAAACTTAGGATGTTTTGGGGGTCATCTGGGATAAGAGATTCTGATGCATACTACATTTTGAGAATCATTGTTATGTGACAATAAAGGAAAAAATATGAAGCTTGGGTGGTAACAGGAAAGTCACCATGGTGAATAAGATGTTTAATTTTCAAATTTTTATATTTCATACCAAAATATTTCTCAAATAAATTCACAAATAAAGTGGAAGTCTCTTTTGATCTCATCATCAGGTATGTTCTTATTTCTGTGTCTTTAATTAGAGCCAAACACTCTTATGAATTTAATGTGTATTCTTCCTGTCCATGATTTTATACCTTCACTATATATGCGTGTGTATGCTCAGTTGCTCAGTCATGTCCAACTCTTTGGGGCCCCATGGACTATAGCCCGCCGATCTCCTCTGTTCATGGGGTTATCAAGGCAAGAATACTAGAGTAGGCTGCAATTTCCATGATCATAAATAATACGTTGTATTGCTTTGTACTGTAACAGTCTTTATACATTGCAGCTTAGTTATAACCTTTAGTTACAATCTTAGTTATAATCTTTCATATGTTTCAGTCATTTTAATTTCTGCATAATATTTCATTATACAAACATATCCAAATTATTTATGTGTTTGTCTATTGATAAACATTTGATTTTTTCAAATTGGTTTGGGAGAGAAGCTGTTGATGTCTTTAGAACTTCCTCAGTACTATGAGACTGAATGATCTGTCTTTACCAAAGAAGAAATCTAAAATCAAATAATTCTGCTGGTCTCATAGTCTCTTTCTGTCAGCCAAAAGAGTTCCTTCCATGTTTCCAGGTAACTTTTGCACTATAGCTTGCTACACTTGAAAATCCATATAATTAAGCCCATCTACTTATTGCCTCTCTGTCCTTATTCATCTCATCAAGATTTGGCCTCACTAAAATTGCTTCTTTGGAAATGGTCTATAAAGAGAATACTCTGAATCTCAGCAGGTATTTCTAAATTCCCTTTATCCCAGTTAGCATAAGTTCCCATCATGTGGTTCTAAGGGAGACTGGGAGCTGAACCAATCAGACACTAGTTTGAAAAACTGAAACATGCTATTTCAATCTTTATCCAGAAGGAGCTGAATCAAGATTAACCTGGAGGCTGAGTAATATTTCATTGTATATATGTACCACCTTTTCTTTATCCCATACCGCATAGCACAGTGGAGAAGGCAATGGCACCCCACTCCAGTACTCTTGCCTGGAAAGTCCCCTGGATGGAGGAGCCTGGTGGGCTGCAGTCCATGGGTCACAAAGAGTCAGACACGACCAAGTGACTTCACTTTCACTTTTCTCTTTCATGCATTGGAGAAGGAAATGGCAACCCACTCCAGTGTTCTTGCCTGGAGAATCCCAGGGATGGGGGAGCCTGATGGGCTGCCGTCTGTGGGGTCGCACAGAGTCGGACACGACTGAAGCGACTTAGCAGCAGCAGCAGCATAGCGCAGGGAACTCTACTTAAGGCACTGTGGTGACCTGAATGAGAAGGAATTTCAAAAAGGGGGTATGGATGATTCTTTTTGCTGTACAGTAGAAACTAGCACAACACTGTAAAGCAACTATACTCTAATAAAATTAATTTTTAAAAATCTAAAAAATAAAAGGAAGACAATCAGGAAAAAAAAAAAAAAGACTAATCTGGGGGTTAACTGGCAAAGGCTTTATCTGCCTGAGTGAATCAAATCACAAAGAAAATCAATTGTTCACTGGGGCTGGGGCAGGGGCCATTGCAGCCTAAAGCTGTTTAACCTGCTATAAGCCTCTTTAGGAATCTGGTAAATTCGTATTTGGCGCACTTCATTACAGTTCTGTCAGCTTCCCTACTCAGAGGTTTGCCAATACCCTTCTGATCCAGGCCTGAGCAATACATGGTTGGACCTACAAGAAAGAATCATAGTATTTCCTGGCTATAGGCTAACCCATTGCTCAGAACTTGAATCTGTCCTTGATACTGTGTTCTAATCCCCCATTCGATTCCTATACTTGCTCTACCATATCCTTACCCAGGTATCTGTCATCCTGACTTAAATTTCTCTAGTGGTGGAGGACTCATTCCCTCCTGAGGTACTTTGCAGTGAGTCAGAGTTTAATCACTCCTTCAGGGGAGTCCTCCAAATATCTGCAGAGAGCGCCCATGCTTTGGCCCCTGACTGCCCCTCCATGTTCTCTTCTTCCTCCTAGCCACCCCCAATTCTATTATTTTGCAAATGACACATATTTCAATTCTTTCACCCATTTCTGCACGCCTTTGAGTATGTGTTCTATCTTTTGTTTTTGTCTCCTAAGAATTTAAAAAAAAAAGATATTCTAAAAGTTTAAGAAAGAAAGATTTCTAAGAAAAAGGTTGTCTCTACCAACTTTCCTTTTTTGGTGGACTCTGCCTCATGGTACCTTGGCTATATTGATTACGTGTTAGTTGAAAGCTAATTTGTGCTGGCTTTTTTATTTCATTACTGTCACCAAACCATGGGAAAATATTTTCTCAAATACTGAGAACTCCTTTTTTTGTATAGATGACAAAGCTGAGGATTAGGTAGGAAAACTATTACGTTCAATGTTACATTCAGGGTAAAACTTAGCTCTCATTATTTTTTATACCAGTGCTCCCTATATCATCTTCCCCAAGACACTTGTAGGTATCAACTGGACATAAGTTGCTGTTGTTGCGACTCCATGGAGCACGCCAGGCTCCTGTGCTCCACTGTCTCCTGGAGTTTGTTCGTATTAATGTCCATTGAGTTGGTGGTGCTATCTAACCATCACATAAGTTGATGGCAGAATTTAAGACAATTTGGTGCTTGGGGAGGTAGAGTTAGGAAGTGGTGCTTAGGAAGCTTGTGTGGCCAATTTCTGCTAACCTAAGACACAGTGAGTAGAACTGGGTGACTGGATTGCCCAATTCTAGCTGGGCTTAGTTTTAAAACCAGTACAGTGTCATGCAGTCTTTCAGAAGGACTGGTGAATAACATTTTCTTTCTAAATAGTTACACAAAATACTGTTGAGTGCTGAGGCACCAACCAGATGCTATGAGTATTCGGAGACTCAGACCTTGATCTTGAGGAGCCCAGTACAGGGTGGAAGGTTGACAAGCTCAAGGGTGAGTGTAGGAAGTTCTATGGGTAAGGTGTGAGGCAGTTGTTGCCTGAGAGCAGCCAAGAGAAAAAACGTTCCCATGCAGGGAAACTGGAAGAGCTGAGCTTTTACAGTGGGCGGAGAGCTGATGTGTGTGACTGTTTCTCCATACTGAGGGGACAAAGGCGAAAATAGAGAGGGGGAAAATGCAGGGAGCATTTCAGGAATGATGAATCAGGTTTTTTTTTTTTTTTTTAGACACTAGAAAATTATTTATTTATTTGGCTGAGTGGGGTCTTGGTTGTGGCACATGGGGTCTTTCACTGTGGCACAGAGACTGCACCCTCTGGTTGCAGAGTGAGGGCTTAGTTGCTCTGCTCTGAGGCATGTGGGATCTTAGTTCCCCGACCAGGAATTGAACATGCATCCCTTACATTGTAAGGCAGATTCTTAACTACTGGACCACCAGAGAAGTCCCAAGAATGACGGATCAGCTTTGAGGTGTATTACTCTCATCTAGATTTTCCTTGGCCCTCAGTCAACAGTTTGAGCTGTTGCTTGTTCATAGTTGATGTAGAGAATCAAGTCTTTCCCTGAGATGGATGGGAGAAGAATGAAACTCTTTTGAGATGGGGTGTGAATATTTTTCATTGTCTTTCAGAAAATAAAATGTATTTGCAGAAGTCGAAACAAAGAGGCTTTGCTATACTCTGCAGCCCCAGAACAAAAACAAAGTGTTAAAATAAGTGGTCAAAATATTTTTTGACAATTCAACCTTAAAGTGACTTTAAATAAAAGATGGAGAGCCATTTTGAAGGTTGATCCATTATCATATAGCCTTCTGTTTCTCTAAATTGGTAGCAACTTCAGTATCTGGTTTTCCTCTTGTGTTACGAAAGCTTATAACTTGATAACATCAATAATACATTTATATTCAGGACAAAGCATTAATCAGAATTTTAGGACAGAGGAAATCATCTAGTGATTAAAGAATAAGATCTTTGTTTTATACATGAAGATTATTGGCTTGTTTTAAAAATTGCATCTAATGATGTGTTGCCTTTAATAGTTTTCTGAGCACTTCTATAAGTATCAACTCGTTCACTCAAGATAAATGTACTGAGTGTCTCCTGTGTGTGAAGCTCTTCTCTAGTGCTGGAACAGTAATTATGGCCTCATCTCTGCCCTGAAGGAGCTCATAGTCTTCTGGGAAAATCTGTCCTGTAAACAAAGTCATGATTAAGTATGATAGCAAATGCAGTTGCAGTTCATAGGCAGGAGTAAGTGAATGTGTCTGCAGAGGAGGCCATGCTGGAGCTAGGTCCTGAGGATGAAGATGAAAAGCGTTGAAGATAATTCAGTCAGAGGAAAAGCAGATACTAAGCACATTGACTCGTGACTCAGACTCATTTGAAGGCAAGTATAAGAAACCCATTTCATACTTGCTTGAATATGAATAGGAATGCATGATTGGGAACCATGGGCGTGCCATAGACCCCAAGGGCAAGGTAATGTCAGGCCACATAACAGGGCTGAACAAGAACAGATAAGGAATTCCCAGAACTATAGGTGTCTAGTTTATAGCCCTCAGTGAACATTTTCGGTACTTAACTCGGCTTGGGTCCAGAATCTACTCCAGACCTACCAAGATTGGAAAGATCAGGTAGTACAAGTATGGTGTTCAAAGCTCTCCACTGTGGGTGAAAGCTTCAAAGAAGGGAGCCTGAAAGCTGAAAGGATAATCCAAAAGTTATCTGCTATAAATAGATAGCAGCAGTTATCTGCTCAAAGTAGATGTTTTTCATAAGGATTGAGAATGGTGGTAGTGCCAAAGGGCGAGGTGGTAGTGATGGTGTGTGTGTGTGTGTGTGTGTGTGTGTGTGTGTGTGTGTGTTACCACATGCATGTTCATGTTAATGTTAATAGATAAAATTGGAGGGTTAGCATGAAGGACATTGTGAAACAGTTTTACTTTTGTTTTTCAGATTATCAGGGACTTTTAAATACACTGAGAGTAAAATGATCAGAACTGTGTTTTGGGTAGTTAACTAAGATGGTGATATGGAAAATAAATTGGAAAGGAATAAACCAGAAAAAGAGAAGATAGGTTAGGGATAGTTGAAATAGTCTAGGTAAGAGACAAATAGAGATTTAACTAGACAATGAAGGTGGGTAAAATGGGATGAAATGGAAAAAAAGACTTCAGGAGAAAGATATAATCGAATATTATGTGGCTGGGCATTTATGTGGCTGGGCATTTAGGTGGAAACTCTTGGTTTCTACTTTTTTTTTTTTAATTGAAGTATAGTTGATTTACAATGTTTCAGGTGTACAGAAAAATGATTCATAGTATATATATATGTATATTCTTTTTCCAGATTCTTTTCCATTATAGGTTATTACAAGATGTTGGATATAGTTTTCTGTGCTATACAGTAGGTCCCTGTCATTTGGTTTCCGCTTTCTAAATGTAAGCAACAGAGTAACATGGAGGGCCATTCTCCAAGACAATAGAGGAAGAGAAGGCTTAGGTGTTTGGCTGGTATGCTGACTCTAGGTACTGAGGACCACCAAAGGGGAGTGGTGAAGAGAGACATTACAGGAGTGAGGTCTGGGCTGAAGATGAGCTTTGGAAATCATTCATGGATGGTAATTGAAGCTGAGGGGTGAAATTTTCCAGGAGTAGTATGCGGAGTCAATGGAGAAATGGAGGGAAGATGGAACCCTGAGGGGGGCCCCTAGTGGGAGGCAGCAGAAGAGAATAACATCAGAGAGGAGGTTGAATGGACTGGACCAGAAAAGAAAGGTGTGCTGGAAGCAAAGGATGCAGAAATTTTAAAAATGGGAAAGTTATTAATCATTGTCCTGTGCTGTAGGTCAGGTAGACATTATTTCCATTCATGGGGAGAACATGGAAATTTGGAAACTTAAATGACTCATTCATTAATATAGGATTGATTAGTGTCAAAGGTGACTAGAACTGGGGTATTTTGACTTTCAGCCCTAGGATCGTTCAGCTCCAGAACATGACCACAGTGCCTGGGAAAAGAAATGCTGGAGCACCACCCGGCTCTCCTGGGGAGAAGAGATGGGAGTTGGGGAAGTGATGGAACGGAGGGACAGGTCCTGTAGTTGCTGCCTTGTTGCACCCTTTAGAGACCAGTTCAGAGCAGCTGGGTGGCCTGGTGCAAGCACCAGCCTGGAGGCCAGCTTGGTCTTTAACTGAGGCAGTGATTTCAGCCAGGCTGGACCTCAGTTTCCTTCCCTATAGAATTGGAGAAACATTAAAATGTAGTCTTCCACCTCTAATTCTATGAGTCATTTTTTTTATGATACAGCTTAGTGGGTTTTTCCTCATTACAGAGGGAACATATCCTCATAAACTTTCAATTCTGTTTCTGAGTATGAGGGTGAGAGGGCTACGGGAGGCACTGAGAAAGAACCACAGACATTTATCTCTATAGACAGAGATAATTCAGAATTTTACCAGTTTCCATAAAACCCTGGGTGAATATGATGGGGGATACAGAAGAGTTAGGTGAAGAGGCAGAGACTGATGGAGTGTGAAGACTGAAGACAAATCAACTAGAATGATAACAGTAAAAAGAAAAGAAAAGAAAAAACAAAAACTTAAAACCACACTAATTAAAAATAGCTGAAGCCCCAGAGATGCATTTAAAGACAATCATACTGGATTGTTCATATTAAGAACAATAAAGAAATGGCGATGCCAGTTCACTTCGTATTTGGAGTGCCTTTAAAAAAATAGTAATAAACTGATATTAGAAAAAAGCTTTTCCTCTTGAAAATTCTCCCCCATTTCAGAAAGCGGAAAAAAACCAAAAAACAGAAAACTCTCACATCATTTTCCTTGAGTCTTTGCATGCTGAAAGGAAAGTAGAATGAAATTAAATTCTCTTTAAATGTTTTCCTTCCAGGCTGTAAAGCTGCTGGCATCATTTATCCCAGCCCTGGCACTTATATAATCTGGGTGCCACAGGAGCTCTTGCAAGTCATTAAATAAAAAGAAGACATCAAATAATAGGAAAAGAAGGCAATTAAAATGCTGGACCCAATAAGATAGTCAGAAGACTTGATTTAAATACAAGTCCAAGACCCAGAATATTGGACATTCAAGAGTGAGGGGATTCAACTGGGAAAGATAAAGGGAGTTAAAAGAGTGCCTTTAGAAGTAGAAAGGGGGCCATGGCTCACTGATGTCCAGGTCATCTTTCTTTGTATAGAGTAAGAATGGACAAGTCAACCCATGAACTCTGGTATTTCTAAGGCTCCCTGAAGCTTGGAAGGGAACTGGGTATTGGGCAGGGAGAATACAGAGGGTATAGATCTCTAATGTGCAGATTCACTGGGATGGGATTTGTTACGTATGAGGAAGACATCTTAGTCTGGGAGCAAAGGCTTAGAGGTTTGCCTTCCTTTGTTTCTGTTCTGTCTGTCTCTGGGAATGAGCCCTGGGGACTTGTGACTAAGGATTTCTACTGGAAGTTGCACTAATTCAGACAAACGGCTCTGCAGGCTCCAAAATCCCAGATTGAGGCCTTTCCAGTCCAGATAGGGTCTAAAGTTACCCTGGGAAGCACAGGATTCCCAGACACATTTTCCAGAGGGTCATCTTCATGGCCCCAGCACTGAGATAGTGCACACTTATTTCAGAATCTCATGAAGCCTCTGGAACTGCTTGTCACTCTGGTATCTGCCCTTGGTTGCTCCTGAGACATTGGCTCAAAACTGGGTGCAGGAGTGGAGGGTCCGGCATGTGTTATACCATGCTTGTTCTTTCCCGTTTCCTACTCTTTCCAGGGCAGGGGCTGAAATTGTCAATGGACTTAGGATGGGCTTGAAAATCTAGCCAGAGTCTTCCAGGAAGGTCATAAACCCTTATAAAATGAAAGTGAGAGGTCCTAGTGCACAGACCTTCAGGGTACCACAGAGAGGGTAACAGGTAGGAAGGCAGAGGTCCCCTAGAGTCAGAAGGAAATAATCTGCAAGCGGCAGACTCTTTTTTTCTCCCTTCTCTGTTGATGAAACCAGTTCTGCCTAAGACTAACCTTTTTCTCTTTTCTCAAATCTTGGGCTGATAATGGCTCAACAAACCAGTATTCATGTCAATTGTTTTATGGCCAGGAATGACACACCTTGTGCCATCCTATCTCAGAAACGCACATTGTGGAAGAGGGGCCTGGTGAAACTCCCCCAGCCTTTACTGTTTCTCTTATCCGATTAGGAGCTCACCGACAGACATAAAATGCCTTGCTAAAAACTAGCAAGGGACGCTTTTTCTGTTCCCTTCTGATGTCTGTGTCGGAAGCTTTCCCTCTATCTGTTACACTTTAACAGAACTTTGCTACTCAAAAGGCTCCAAGTAGGGAAGCCTTGTCTCTGACCTCAGATCAAAATCTTCTCTTCCGGAGGTCACCAATCCCAGAGTAACACAGGGCTCGCAGCAGCAACCTTTTACCACCACCTGCTTGAGGTCATGGCTCAAGGAACGTGTTTGTCTGCCAACAGGCCATTCTGGGTCTCCATCTGAGTCTTACTCCTACTGGAATAACCTTTGGAGATGTTACAAGAGATAGTGTCTGCAAACTTCCTGACCTTGAGTCACACTGCTGAGCGCTCAGGTTAATTTTATTCTGGGAGGTGTCAGATTCACCACTTTTCTTGCTTCCTTGGATCCTCCACCCACTTCCACATCTGACAAAGTCAAGGGCACTTGTGATAGGCTGAATGAGGCCTCCTAAAGAGACCCACATCCTAACCCTTGGAATCTGCGAATGTTACCTCACATGGCAAAAGGGACTTTGCAGACGTGATTAAGGATCTTGAGATTGAAAGGTTATCCTGAATAGTCTGGGTGGACCCTAAATGTATTCACAAGCATCCTTATATAAGAGAGAGGCAGAGAATGATTTGAGACAGAATAAGGTAAGGAGCTAAGTAAGACACGAAGATGCTGGAGGAAGGAGGTTTAGCTACGGAATGCAGCTCTGGAAACTGGAAAAGGCCGGGACCCAGATTCTCCCCGAGACCTTCTGAAAGGAGCACTCCCTTTCTGAGGTCTGGGCTCTGACCCAGTGAAACTGACCTTGGACTTCTCACCTCCAGAGCTGTAAGAGAATAAATGCATGTTGTTTTAAAATTCTGAGTTTGTGATAATTTGGAACAGCAGATCTAGGAACAGGATAGACAGAAAAAAAATTCTTTTTAGCCCTGGGAGTTAGGCATGCAGCTTTGATTGTCTCAGTTTTTGTTCTCTCATAACTTATGGCAGGCACACTGTTCCTCTTTGCTTAAATACAGGCTAACATATTCCCTGACACCCATACCAGCTTGATTCGGGATGAACGTCATTGTAATGATGTCCTGATGCTTTTCATTAGCTTCAGTCATAGCGTTAAAGAGGAAGGCCTGTCATGAACCCTTCTCTTCTTCCTGCCCGTGGCTCCCATTCTCTGAGCTCACACGGGTCATTAGTTCCTTTCGCTGCCTGTGTCTTCTCCTGGGAGGACCAGAGTTCTGGAGGTCAGGAAGGCTAGATTCTACCTTAAACTTTAAAAAATGGGTTCCACGGATTCTTATGTCATTAAGCACATCTTGTCAACCAGGGAAGAAAGTGGATACTGAAGGGAAGAACACTGTCTGGACAGGAAACAAACCTTCAACCTGAGCACTTCCTGTAATTTGGTAGGAATTCTAGCCTCTAGGCATTCTGGGAGGCTTTGGCTTATTGCCTCTCATTTCAAGTGGGCAGACTGGCCCAAAGGTGGAGTGAGGGATGCCTGCCTGAAACTTGATGTCTTGGCATTTGAAAAACGTCCTAGATCTTGGAACTTTCCGGAGCTAGTCCTTTTTATGAGGCACCCCTGAGTGCAGAGTTTCTGAATTCTATGAGGCTGGTGGTCATGGAAGATAGACATCATGGTTGGTAGTGTTGACTCAGAGCAGCTCTAGGATAACCAGGTAGACTTAGAGCAGCTCTAAGATAAGTCAGTTGTTATCTTTATTATCCTTACTAATAAGATGTATCCTTCAATTTTTTGAAGTTTTCAACTCTAAGCTAAACTCTCTTTCTCCCTTTCCTTCTCTCCTTGCCTCCCTTGTTCCTTTTCTTTTTCTCTCTCATAGTTCTTGCAGCACTGGAAACCTGGAGAAGATAAACTAGAAGAACGTGCTGGGTGGAGGGTCTTAGATCCTATTGCTTATGCACAGATCTTGAAACTGAGGTCAAAGCTCAGTTAGTTACAGAATCAACTGCTCAGCCTTTAGAATAAAATAATCTTTCTTTTGTACTGTGTGGTGACCCGCTGCAGATATTACCACCGAAGAGACCTGTATTTTGTCATCAAAACGACCCTTTGTGCTCCAAGAATTTGCTGGTATGGAAATCGCTGGCTGGTCTAGTTTTCTCTCATTCAGCTCACAGAATAACCACCCACCCTCTGGTTCTGTTTACTCTAGCTCCGCATGGGTGGCAGAACAAGATATCTCATTGGCTCTAGGGTGGGCTGCTGTCCATAGGGTCACACAGAGTCGGACACGACTGAAATGACTTAGCATGCATGCGTGCTAGGGTAATCAGTAAAGAATTAATGTTTCCTGAGTCTGAGAGGCCCTTTGCCTCAGTTGCTTGGGTAAATTTGAGAGTCCTGAGAGGTTTCATTGCTGCTTATTTTTCTATTTGAGAACCCACACGACTGAGTTAAGAGAGCCCTGGACTTCACACAATGACAATAGCACTCACATTTAACCCTTCCAACCCAGGGAAATAAGTGTTACTGTTGTCTCTACAGGGAGGCGTAGGAGGAGGTGACAGAGCCAGCCTGGAACTTGCTGTGGTTGTCACATTAGATAAGCGTCATAACCCCTGGGCATCTCCTCCTGTTAGACCTGGGTGGGTCTGGGAGTGAGAGCCAATACAGGCAACTTTTTCGAAGGTCTTGTTGGATAGGATCTGCAGGATATCAACCCAACTGGCATAATTATTAAATAAATAGTGAAAAGTAAAATGTTAGGTGGAGAACAGACTGCAAGTCAGTTGGATACACTGGACTTGGCATAGAAATCCGTGTCGGCTCTTCAAGGGTCATGGATAGAGGTGTAAGTGCCTAGGTCTGGGGCCAGGCAAAGGTCAATAGACAGAGAGGCCACTTTTGAAGTCCATCCTGGCATTCACTGGTTGAATTCAATATTGCTTGGTGGCAGGGAGATCCAATATGATTATCAGATGGTGTGGGTTTGGAGGGCTGACCCAGTAAGGGAATAAACCCAGAGACATTTTGGAAGAAAAAAACATGACAGAATTTAATGACCAATTAGACATAAGACCTTAAAGACAGTAATGAGTCAAGAGTGACTCTGCAATTTCTCATTGAAAAAAGTGAATACATACGGATTTCTTTTACATCTCAAAACAGTACTAAGACAAGGAATCTGCAGGAACCAAGTAGGGCACAGCTCAAGGATTTAAGGAGAATGTCAGAAAATACTGTTCTCAGGAATGGAATTTAACAGAAATGTATGACATCCATCAAGTATGGAATGCTTCCAGGAAATAATTCACTTGGAGATGACTTCTGAATGCTGTTCGTGAAACTATAGCTTCCCCCACTCCAAGATATTCAAAGATACCAATTTCAGATGTAATTAATTAATACAAGATGTGTGTTAATTCTGAGGCTTCCAACTGATCTTGTCTATCAGGAAAATGTGTTTAGGTGTGTCCTGACTGGTACAAGATGAAAGGTGTTTTTATGACTTGTTAGAGCAAATGATAAGGGAAAAACCAGAGAAAGAAAACTACCTAATGATTATAGACCTTCCTGTGAGAGAGGATCTGTACTTCAGATTGAGCAGCAGGAGCGTCCAGTAACAGGCCAGGGATAATTTATATTTGATAAAATATTTGAAAAGAGAGTATAATTTCCTCCACTCTGATTTTTATACTGCTAAGCAAATATCATTTTCATTCTTAGGTATCCTGATCCTAGAAATGGGGTACCCTGGATAAAATAATGTTAATAATTATTAAAATTAGTGTCAGTTTGGGTTCTTAGACTTTTATGAATTTGGGTAGCTTGAGTCAGTCCCTATCGCTAGGTGAACTCATCCAGTTCAATTCAGGCTTAAATTTATTCTATCATGACTAGTGTTTCATCTTCCTACTGCTATAATAACAAATTAGCACAATGTATTGGCTAAAAGGTAGTGCTAGTGGTAAAGAATCCACCTGCCAATGCAGAAGATGCAAAAGATGCAGGATCTTCCCTGGGTTGGGAAGATCTCCTGGAGTAGGAAGTGTCAGCCCACTCACTCCAGTATTCTTGTCTGGATAGAGAAGCCTGGCAAGCTACAGTCCACTGGGTCACAAAAGAGTTGGACAAGACTGAGCACACATGGGCCTTTTATTCTATTGGCTAAAAGTAACATAAATTTCTTATCTTATAGTTCTGAAAGTCAGAAGCCTGAAGTCAGTCTCATGGTGTCAATAGGGCTGTGTTCCCTCTAGAAGCTTTAGGGGAGAATCCATTTCCTTGACTTTTTTCAGCTTTTAGAGACTTGCCACATTCCTTGGTTCATGACCCCATGTCACTTCAGCTTCCTCTTCCATTATCACATCTCCTTGTCCTTCATGCCTTTCTCTTACAAGGACCCTTGTTTTTGGGTCCATCTGGATACTCTCCTCAATACAAGATCCTTAACACAATTGCATCAGGAAAGCTCCCTTTGCCACAGCAGGTAACACATTCATAGGTTCAGTAATTGGGACATAAATTTATTTGAGGAGAGGTGTTATTCTGCCAACCACAACTACTATTTCACATTTTACACAAAAGACTAAGGGCCAATCCTCAGTTGTATAATGTTCTTAACCAAGTTGTAGGTATACATTCCATAGTCTGGCTCTCTGAGATGGAAATTGACCGAGCAGATGGAGGATGTTCTTAAGATGGGTCACCGGAAATTCATTGTTCATGGCCAAATAGGAACCACGAATATAAATAAGACTGCACCCAAAGAAGGGTAAGCAGAATGGTGACATGTTTTGAATATTTGTCACATGATGAGCACTTGAAAGATGTTGACTTCCAGCCTTTGGATCCATTCAAGCCAAAGCTGAACTATTACTTGATAAGGACATTAAAAGGAGGTTTAAATGATGGCAGGACTCAATGACCTTTGTGATTCTTCTAATCTTGAACATCTATTGCTTTATTAAATTAATTGGATGAGGAAGTTCCATTTTGTTCAGGAACCACTGTTCCTTAGTAGTCTTTACCCAGTGTATATTTATAATGAGTCAAATAAAGCTCCAAAATTCACCAAACAAGAAGTAAAAGTCCCAGAAGACAAAATGGACTTCAGGCCCACAGCTTCCATTAAAGTTAATGAAAAGTTAATCATGTCAGTTGAAGTGACATAGAAGAATCTTAAGAAACTTGGGCCACAGAAGGGCTCCAAATGGTATTGGCTGGATGCTAATTCAAATAACTCAACTACATGGAGTGGGGAGGATGAAGGACAGTGAGAAATTGTGTTAATGCTTTGCAAAACACTTCAATTCTAGCTGCAGCAACATTGCCTCTTAGCTTGAAGTGTTTGTCCCGATAAAGCACTTCATTAGAAAAGAGTGGTTTGAGCTACTTAATAACTTCACCATCAAGTAATGAAGGCCCTGAAAAAGGTGGCCTTGCCATTAAATTGTTCTCATCCTGTCTGCAGAAATGCCTGGCCTCTGACCTCAATCTCTTTCTTTGCTTTTTGTACTTTTAACCCTTTACTAATATTTTCTCTTTGGGGTGAGTTCTTGTCATTTTGTTGTTTGAATAATTTCTGCTTGTGTCTAAATGAAGGCGTACCAGGGGTTGGAAATGTGTGTGAGCAGGCAGTTGGTGGAGGGAGGGTTGGTTCAGAGAGGGGAGTACCCTGGCTTTTGGCAAAGTCCTAGACTCCGAGAATGCCAGAGCTGGAAGGGTTTTTGGAGATTAGCTACCCCCGATCTCTTATTTTATAGCTGAGGCAAGTGGGCCCAGAGGACAGGGAACCGCCCAGGGCATCACCAGGACTCGTGGAAGGCGAATGGGGGGAGACTTCATGCCCTTTCGCTCTGTTTGGCTTGTTCTTTCGACTGGTGACACATTCCATGCTCTGGTGGCAGCCCGTGGCTTCCCCACCCGTCTTGGTCTCGGGCAGTACTTCCGGCACCATCATCACTGTAAACTTACCGAGAGCCATTCCTACACCCACTGCATGTGTGCGCTCAGTCGCTTGGTGATGGACCAAGAAAGGTGATGTCTTGAAATGCTGAAAAAAGTCAAGGAAATGGATTTTCCCTGAGAGCTTCTGCAAGGAACATAGTCCTGTTGATGCCATGCGACTGACTTCAGGCTTTTCACTTTGAGAACATAAGGTAATAAATCTGTGCTACTTTTAGCCATGTGTGCCTAGTCGTGACTGGCACTTTGTGACCCCATGGACTATAACCTACCAAGCTCCTCTGTTCATGGGATTTTTTAAGCAAGCGTACTGCAGTGAGTCGCCATTTCCTACTCCAGGGCATCTTCCCAACTCAGGGATCAAACCCGAGTCTCTTGCATTAGCAGGTGGATTCTCTACCACTGAGCTATCTGAGAAGCCCACTCCCCCACTTTCACCCCTCAAATTGACTTCTCTCTCCCTGCTTGACGTGAAAGTTAATTGACCAGCACTTTGCGTTACTTCTCTTGCTGGGAACCATTCACTCGTTCCTTCTTCTGTGCACATGCTTCCCTCCACAGAGCATGTCCTCTCACTTTGGAAAGCATCCCTTGTTTTCCCTGTTGGAAAATGTTCTCATTCCCTCTGAATCTTTATAGCTTTTATTTTGTTTCTCTGTAAGGTTCTTACTGTTTATGAAATGGTATTTACTATTTGTGCAAAAGTCTTAATGCACATGGTTGATGAATTTCCCGAGGACAGGCCTGAATCTGAGTCACCTCTATATTTCCCATAATGAGATTTGGCACACAGAGAAAACAATGATCATAGTAACAAATACCAACAAAACACTTATGTCAGAAGCTGTTTAAGCCATTTTACATTTATTCAATCATTTATCCTGACAACAACTACATTGAGGTCATTTTTTAAATCTCTACGGATGAGGAAACTGAGGTATAGGAGGTTTAGGTATATTGTTTAAGGTTTCCCAGTAGTAAGTAATCTACTTACTAGTTAATCCCAGAATCAGAACCAGGGAATCTAGTGCCAGAGGCCAATCCTTATCTGCTACAAAAATAGCCTGCATGTGTTTGTTGAAATCTCTATTCACCTATATCTACATCTATGCTTACATCTGTGTCTGTCTTTCTATCTACTTATAGCTATGAAAGTGAAAGTGAAGTCGCTCAGTCATGTCCGACTCTTTGCAACCCCGTGGACTGTAGCCTGCAAAGCTCCTCTGTCCATGGGATTCTCCAGGCAAGAGTACTGGAGTGGGTTGCCATTTCCTTCTCCAGGGTATCTTCCCAACCCAGGGATCGAACCCAGGTCTCCCGCATTGCAGGCAGATGCTTTAAACTCTGAGCTATACCTGCATATATATCTATAACTTTAAAGGTGTTGGAGATTGGGACTGATATGTGTGTATATATATATATATATATATATATATATACTGCTATATATAAAATAGATAACTAATAAGAACCTGCTGCATGTATGTGTATGTATGTATATATATGTATGTAAGTATGTCCATAGCACAGGGAACTCTCTTCAGTACTCTGTAATGACCTACACATGAGAAGAATCTAAAAAAAATTAGTGGATATATGTATGTGTATAATTGATTCACTTTACTATGCACCTGAAACTAATACAGCATTGTAAATCAATTATACTCCAATAAAAACGTTAGAAAATATGTAACTGTAAAGGTGTTAAGAAATGGCATTCACTCAGATGACCACCCATTTAGTCATTTAAAGCTTGCATTTTTACTATGAACCAAAGCAGTGAGTATTGTGTTTGTTGAGGCATCAGAGCAGGCTGAGAAAGAATAGTACAGGGTCAAAAGCAGAATCTTTCTCTTCAAATCATCTTAACTAAGATATTAACATATCTTGGTATACATCTCAGGAGTGAAAGTGAGATTAGTCCTTTGTTTTTAATTACCTTTAGCTGCTCCTGAATTTTCTATTTACCTTGGGAGAATCAAGAACAAATACTAAAAGGTTGCAGGTACATGTAGGCTGTAACCAAGCTGTGTTTTCAGATGAATAAATATTGACATTATCTTGTTTTCCTGTCACCCCATCAAGATAGGTTCTGGGAGTTTTAATAATTAATCAAATTAGACCTAAAAAATCATTCCCCTTTTAGGAAGTTTGTTTCTGTTAGCTATCAATTAACATTGATGACTTCAGCTCTCCTCTCAGCATGGTTCACAAAATGGGAAATGAAAAAGCGCCACAGTATGTTAATGGAGACGTAATACACATCACCTAATGAAGCATGAAGGCCTTGTTTATTCTGAACGCCGTAATTATTTAAGAGCTTTTGAGTCCAATGTCAAACTTTGACTCTCGCCTACCTCTTTCTCACAACTGGAGTGATGCACTTAAGGTTTTATCTCAACTCGGTGCAGGTAATCTGAAAATAAACAGCTAATTAAACATTTCTATTTGCCCAATTCTTTCATTACCACGAAAAGTTTTTGCCAGTCTGGGCTCTGTCACTGAGAGACACTTCTCAGCAACATTCAGAGCTGTGATTTACTGAGGGCCTACTATGTACAGGGCCTCACAGGACGTGTCCTGCATCTTTCACCCTGTGCACTCTCCCCATCATCCAGTGCGTCACAGATGCGTCCTAGCTGTGTGTCCATCTCTGCGACCCCAAGGACTGCAGCCAGCCAGGCTTCTCTGTCCGTGGGATTCTCTAGGCAACACTGGAGTGGGTTGCCGTACCTTCCCCCAGGGACCTTTCCAATCCAAAGATCAAAGTCACATCTTCTGTGTCTCCCACATTGCAGGTGGATTCTTTACCACTGAGTCACCGGGGAAGCCCCTGAGGACACATAGGAATCAGCAATAGGACCTATTGCCTTTTGAGCTAGCAAAGCAGAGTGTCTATATGTGTGGGTCTGAGTTGGACTCTCTGAATTCAAATCCTGGCTGTGTGACCTTGGGCAAGTTACTGAACCTCTCTGTGACTCGTTTATCATGTATAAAATGAAGGTGACAACAAACATGAACCTCACCCACAGGCTTATTGCTTGGCCCAACTGATATGCCTGTGCCAGGCACATTCAGAACTATGCCAGGCACGCGTAAGGGTTCTGGAAATGTTAGCTATTGTTATGACTTACCTCTTTATACTGCAGTATGTGGTCTCTGAAAGATGTAAACACTCACTGTGTATGTGGAAGAAGTTGAGGCCAAATACTGGTGGAGAAGAAAGATCAGCGAGCCAGGAACGGGGATTTTATCGTCTGTCTGTCTGCACTTACCTTGCTGGCTGGTGTGCATGTGTATGCTTAGTCACTAACTGACTCTCTGTGACCCCATGGACTGTAGTCTGCTGGGGTACTCTGTCCATGGGATTCCATGGACTGTAGCCCACCGGTCTCCTCTGTCTGTGAGATTTCCCAGGCAAGAATACTGGAGTGGGTTGCCATTTGCTTCTCCAAGGGATCTTTCTGACCCAGGGATTGAACCTACGCTTTCTGCCTTGGCAGTCAGGTTTTTACCACTGAACCACCAGGGAAGCCCATTCCCTGGCTGGCATCTGTGAGCATATGTGTTCTCTCTGTGGACTTTAGAGCCCTCATCTATACAAGGAGGTGGGCCAGCTATTGCTCCTGCTTGGAAAATTACAAGCCATGTCAGCATGACAGAGGGAGTTGAAAGTTGCTGGTGCATGGTATCCTGGTGGCAGGGAGTGAGTGCAGGATGTGCTCATGTGTGCTCTAGGAGGTGACGGTCAAATAAGACTTGTCCCTGTCCTCAAAGAACTTGTGAGCTAGTGGAGGATCCAGGCACATAGAATACCTCCTAGACAGGCACCAGGAGCTAAGCAAGCAGGAGAGGCAGAGTCATTTGAGGTCAGCAGGAGGGTTTCCTGCACTAAGTCATACTGGGGCCTCAGAGAATCTCTACCTGAGAGATCCTGACGGGTAGAGAGTAAGATGCCAGGGGGAGATGATAGCATTAATAAAGGCACAGAGTAGGTAACAAACAGGACGTGCACATTTGAGAAGTGGTGTGTTGCACAGTGTGGTTCAAAACCAGAGACCATCTAGAAAAAAAGTCATCTAGTGCAAAAGATTTGGCTTCGTTTTTAATCTAAGCTTTACCTGAATGATCATGAGATTCATAGACAAGCCACTTGCCTTTCTCAAACTCATCTTCCACATAAGAAAGCAGGAATCAGAGTCCTACCCAGTCCACACTTGTAAGGATTGACATATGCAGGCCTGTGAAACACCGAGAACAGTGCCTGGCCCGGATTAAGGGTGTGTTTATTACCAGGAGACAAAAATAAAGATAGATTGGGACCAATCTGTGTAGGACTTGGTCTATTCAAACGAGAAACATGGATTTTACTCTGTAAGTGATAGGGAGCCACAGGTCTTTCATGAGCAGGCCGTTGACAGGAGCTCTGCTCAGAGGCAGGGAAGCTATCCCCCAAAGCTGCCTAGATGGGCAAACATAAGGGCTCACTGGTGGGGTGAGCAGCACTTTCAGTTACATGGCACGTTCCCACTGTGAGACAGAGAAGAAAGGCATCATTTTCATTTCACGTATGAGCAAATGAAGCCTTAGAGACCCCAAATAATTTGCCTAAATTTGAACAGTCTATTAATGACAGAAATGGGATTGTAATCCAAGTATTTCTGGTCCAGAGCTCTGTGCTCCAATGGGATATAGGATAAGCTGGGGGAGCAGGGAAAGATCCCATATCAAAGAGGGAGTTTTTGGCCTTTGTTAGCACCTAAAAGGAGCTACCCTCAAGCATTTAATCTTTGTCAAAATGCAAATACATGCAGGGTGTGGAGGAAGGGTCGTTTTAGCCATATATCAGAGTACATGGAGGGAAGAGCCANCTGTGATTTACTGAGGGCCTACATGTACAGGGCCTCACAGGACGTGTCCTGCATCTTTCACCCTGTGCACTCTCCCCATCATCCAGTGCGTCACAGATGCGTCCTAGCTGTGTGTCCATCTCTGCGACCCCAAGGACTGCAGCCAGCCAGGCTTCTCTGTCCGTGGGATTCTCTAGGCAACACTGGAGTGGGTTGCCGTACCTTCCCCCAGGGACCTTTCCAATCCAAAGATCAAAGTCACATCTTCTGTGTCTCCCACATTGCAGGTGGATTCTTTACCACTGAGTCACCGGGGAAGCCCCTGAGGACACATAGGAATCAGCAATAGGACCTATTGCCTTTTGAGCTAGCAAAGCAGAGTGTCTATATGTGTGGGTCTGAGTTGGACTCTCTGAATTCAAATCCTGGCTGTGTGACCTTGGGCAAGTTACTGAACCTCTCTGTGACTCGTTTATCATGTATAAAATGAAGGTGACAACAAACATGAACCTCACCCACAGGCTTATTGCTTGGCCCAACTGATATGCCTGTGCCAGGCACATTCAGAACTATGCCAGGCACGCGTAAGGGTTCTGGAAATGTTAGCTATTGTTATGACTTACCTCTTTATACTGCAGTATGTGGTCTCTGAAAGATGTAAACACTCACTGTGTATGTGGAAGAAGTTGAGGCCAAATACTGGTGGAGAAGAAAGATCAGCGAGCCAGGAACGGGGATTTTATCGTCTGTCTGTCTGCACTTACCTTGCTGGCTGGTGTGCATGTGTATGCTTAGTCACTAACTGACTCTCTGTGACCCCATGGACTGTAGTCTGCTGGGGTACTCTGTCCATGGGATTCCATGGACTGTAGCCCACCGGTCTCCTCTGTCTGTGAGATTTCCCAGGCAAGAATACTGGAGTGGGTTGCCATTTGCTTCTCCAAGGGATCTTTCTGACCCAGGGATTGAACCTACGCTTTCTGCCTTGGCAGTCAGGTTTTTACCACTGAACCACCAGGGAAGCCCATTCCCTGGCTGGCATCTGTGAGCATATGTGTTCTCTCTGTGGACTTTAGAGCCCTCATCTATACAAGGAGGTGGGCCAGCTATTGCTCCTGCTTGGAAAATTACAAGCCATGTCAGCATGACAGAGGGAGTTGAAAGTTGCTGGTGCATGGTATCCTGGTGGCAGGGAGTGAGTGCAGGATGTGCTCATGTGTGCTCTAGGAGGTGACGGTCAAATAAGACTTGTCCCTGTCCTCAAAGAACTTGTGAGCTAGTGGAGGATCCAGGCACATAGAATACCTCCTAGACAGGCACCAGGAGCTAAGCAAGCAGGAGAGGCAGAGTCATTTGAGGTCAGCAGGAGGGTTTCCTGCACTAAGTCATACTGGGGCCTCAGAGGATCTCTACCTGAGAGATCCTGACGGGTAGAGAGTAAGATGCCAGGGGGAGATGATAGCATTAATAAAGGCACAGAGTAGGTAACAAACAGGACGTGCACATTTGAGAAGTGGTGTGTTGCACAGTGTGGTTCAAAACCAGAGACCATCTAGAAAAAAAGTCATCTAGTGCAAAAGATTTGGCTTCGTTTTTAATCTAAGCTTTACCTGAATGATCATGAGATTCATAGACAAGCCACTTGCCTTTCTCAAACTCATCTTCCACATAAGAAAGCAGGAATCAGAGTCCTACCCAGTCCACACTTGTAAGGATTGACATATGCAGGCCTGTGAAACACCGAGAACAGTGCCTGGCCCGGATTAAGGGTGTGTTTATTACCAGGAGACAAAAATAAAGATAGATTGGGACCAATCTGTGTAGGACTTGGTCTATTCAAACGAGAAACATGGATTTTACTCTGTAAGTGATAGGGAGCCACAGGTCTTTCATGAGCAGGCCGTTGACAGGAGCTCTGCTCAGAGGCAGGGAAGCTATCCCCCAAAGCTGCCTAGATGGGCAAACATAAGGGCTCACTGGTGGGGTGAGCAGCACTTTCAGTTACATGGCATGTTCCCACTGTGAGACAGAGAAGAAAGGCATCATTTTCATTTCACGTATGAGCAAATGAAGCCTTAGAGACCCCAAATAATTTGCCTAAATTTGAACAGTCTATTAATGACAGAAATGGGATTGTAATCCAAGTATTTCTGGTCCAGAGCTCTGTGCTCCAATGGGATATGGGATAAGCTGGGGGAGCAGGGAAAGATCCCATATCAAAGAGGGAGTTTTTGGCCTTTGTTAGCACCTAAAAGGAGCTACCCTCAAGCATTTAATCTTTGTCAAAATGCAAATACATGCAGGGTGTGGAGGAAGGGTCGTTTTAGCCATATATCAGAGTACATGGAGGGAAGAGCCTGAAGACTCTGCCACTCACCACGGTATGAAGTGGCCGGTGGGCAAGCAGGCGTGGAGAGAAAGTCAACTGTGTGCAGTTTGCTTGGAGTCCCCTGCGCTCTGCAGGATTCTCACCTTCATGTTGTCATCAGGACAGTGAGTTTTTTTCTGTTCAGGATTTTTGATTCAGTGTTCCTCCTGTCCTCCTCAGGAAGGACGTTGGCAGACGGCACCCTGGTGGGTTTAAAAAGTCTGTCACAGCCTGTGCTGGCTGCGCAAGGGAAGGGCTGAGGTCTCCGCAAGTGAGACACAGAACATCCCTGCAGGCAGATTCCTTCTGCTGCCCTGACTGCCAGCCCAGACTCTGTGAGTGCTCTGAAGGTCCCGACACTCACAGGCTCAAACACTGTCGAGCCCCTGGCCAGGGATCCAGGCAGTGGGAACAGAGAGGTAGACTGTCTTTCGGTTCCTTGAGGCCTGTTGGGACAATGAGATTCCACCAGGTGATGTTTCTGTCTTGTAAACAAGTGCTCTAGATACATCCCCGTGTTGAAGAGGTTTACACAGCACCTCCTGAGAGGCCCTCTGGATCTCTCCATACCGTGAGCACAAATTCACAGGGCTTCGCTCAGCTGTGGGGAGAGAAAAGTGATGACTTTTTGGAAAATATTTTATTGTGCCTTGAATTGTATAATTCTTGTCATTTTTTTTTCCATCTGAAACTTAGAGGTGACTGTTAGAATTTGGGGCTTTCTGTCAGGGTCTGAAGTAAATTCTGAGATTTATTTGTTGCTGCTGCCTGTCCATCCTGCACCCCTGGGGTCGCTTCTCATCCTCTCAAGCACAGCTGGTGATTCCTCATTGTTTCCAAGGCCTCAAGCCCCTTCACTTGGTGGCCTCGATCTTTCTCCTGCTGCATCTCATATTCTCGTCCCCAGTGCGCCTCAAGCTTCATATATATGCTCTCAGTCTCGTTTTCACAGCCCATCAGCCTTGTCTACCTCTTTGCTTTTCCCTCACCTCCTCTGCCTGGTAAGCCCTTTGGCAACGTTGGCTACCTATGAAAATCTCCCTCACCAAAGACTGCATCCTCCTTGAAGTTTTTCAGATCACTCTCCAATTAAAATGATGCTCCATGCTCTCAGGGCCAGTACTTTGCACTCAGGCTATTGGCTTAAAAAAAAAATTCATTTATTTAATCAGTCATTCTATTTCCCCCAAAGCTACTATATTTAGAGCTCTGTGTTGGCCCTTGTGGGCTTCCCTGGTAGCTTGGACTGTAAAGCGTCTGCCTACAATGTGGGAGACCTGGGTTCGATCCCTGGGTTGGGAAGATCCCCTGTGGTGATGAATATTAAAGAGAGGCAGGCAAAATGTCAAGAGAGAAGAGTGTGATGATACAGTATCTAATTGCACAAAGGGTCATACTTTCCTTCAGCACATGGTATATTTGTGAGAGGTAGAGTAGTATAAAGAAAAAGTGCTTGGTCATTGTTCAAAGAAATCTGGGTATTATTCACACTAACTAGCTGTGGAATTGAACTTCGAGTTCTTCTTCCATAAATGGGGGTAATAATATCTCCCGGGAAGTACATTGCGGGATTGAATTGAACACTAAATAAAATGTGCTTAGCTCACGGCATGAGCTCAAGTAACCAAGCTTCATGCCTAACTTTGCTAAATGGTAAATGTTTGATTAATCAGAATTTAGTCTACAGAAAAATATCAGATGTTGTCTGTAAATCTGAACTAAGATGATAAAAATCCACTCACAATGAGAATACAGGCAAGAAAAGTATCATGTAGAAGATGAATTTTTCAGGGGATAGTCTTGATCATTATTATTTATTACTGTCTAAAAGATGTTAACCAACCAGTATTTACTAGCCTATCCTATGACTAAGCTGGGCCCAAACAAAAACAAACACATAAAGTTGAAGTAGTCTGAAAGGAAGAAATATTGACCAAGAAAAGCAGGTTCTGGGGATAGAAGGGAATTGGATTTTTAAGATGAAAAAACAAGGTGAGTATGGATTGGTAGGAAATTATTAAAGAAAAGAGTAAATAAACCTTTAAGATGAACAACATAAAAAACTTAAGCCAAACAGAGAAAGACAAATACTGCTTGGTATCACTTTTATGTGGAATAATAAAAAAAAAAATCAAACTCGGAGAAGCATAAAGTAGAAAGAAAGTGGTTGCTGGGGCTGCAGGTTGATGAAAAGGTACAAAGTTTCAGTTATACAATGAATAAGATTTGAGGATCTAATGTCAAACAGTTGATAGCATTGTACTGTATAATTGAATATTGCTAAGAAAATAGAGCTTAAATGCTCTCACCAAAATGGATGTGCTAAATAACTAGATGGTGGGAATTCTTCCACAGTGTGTAAGCATATCAAATCACCAGGATATACACTTTAAATGTCTTACCATTTTGTTAATTATACCTCAATAAAGCTGAAAAAGTCAACAAAACTCTTCACCTTAGTTCCTTTGATCATCAATATTTAAAGGATAGTACTTAAGGCGAAGAGGCCCAACGCAAGGTAGCAACCACTTTCTCTACCCTGTAAGTGGGGGAAGTTTTATCCTAGCTTATTTCTGCTCTAGAGGCTATAACCTCCAAAGGTAATTTACTGTTTCCTCTCTCTTGTGGGACTGGGAGATCCTTGGGGGCAAAGGACAAGATTTTATTTTATTTTTTTAAAAGTTTTATTGGAGTGCAGTTGTTTTATAATGTTGTGTTAGTTTCTGATGTATAGCAAAATGAATTAGCTATACGTATACCTACATGCCCTCTTTTTAAGATTTCTTTCCCATTTAGGTCATCACAGAATACCAAATAGAGTTCCCTCTGCTGTACAGTAGGATCTCATTAGCTATCTGTTTTATACTCTTGCCTGGAAAATCCAATGGACGGAGGAGCCTGGTGGGCTGCAGTCCATGGGGTCGCTAACAGTCGGACAGACTGAGCGACTTCACTTTCACTTTTTTCTTTCATGCATTGGAGAAGGAAATGGCAACCCACTCTAGTGTTCTTGCCTGGAGAATCCCAGGGATGGGGGAGCCTGGTGGGCTGCCGTCTATGGGGTCACACAGAGTCGGACACGACTGAAGTGACTTAGCAGCAGCAGCAGCAGCAGTGTATATAGTCAATCTCAATCTTCCAATTCATCCCACCCCCCTTTCTCCCCTGGGTGTCCATACGTTTGTTCTCTATGCCTGTGTCTCTATTCTGCTTTGCAAGTAGGTTCATCTGTACCATTTTTCTAGATTCTACATTTATGCATTTATATAAATGAAATCCTGTATATAGAATTTCATTTCTGTCTGCTGTCCCGGGTCTTGCCCTGAGCCAATGCCTATGAATGACAATGGGGAGACAACGAGGGGACTGATAGGAGGAGGAGAAAAAGGAGGGAGAATACAGAGAGAGTGAGCTGATTAAATTAGGTAAAGTGTGGGAGAAACAAGACAATTTCCTCTCCCTTCTTCATTTTGGAACTTCATCTGAAGTTAGCTTAAGTTGTTAACTTTGAACAGAATTTGCAGAGAGATAACCTCAGTGGTTCTCAAACATGAATGAGTAGAAAAGCCCCTTTGAGCCCAGGAATTTGCATTTATCCAAGTCCCCCACCCAATCCAATCCTGGAGCAGGGAGTCCCAGAACTGCACTTTAAGAAACGTTGTGTTGGACTGTGAGACTCCTGAGGGCAGCGGCAGCATGAAGCACTGCTGAATTACTCTCGTGGGCACAACTACAGCAGAGAAGGGACAACTTATTCCATGTGTGGGCATTTAATGGCCAAAATGCACTGATAGTCAACAAGAAGGGGTAGAAATTTGCAACAAGGGTCTAGCTTCCTAGTCAAATATATATGTATAATAAATGCATGCTAACTTATTCAAAACAGAATAAAGAAGAAATACTCATTACAATAAAAAAGAAAAAGAAATGCTGCATTACTTCCAGCAGCATGGCCTACCATTCATGCAGTCAAAGAATATGTATTGAGGCCGATTATGTGCCTAGTGCTGTGTTAGAGGCTTTTGTGGAGCTTGTAACTGACAGGAGAACAGTTCAGAGTTCTAAGATAACTTCAGTTCAGTTCAGTCCAGTTGCTCAGTCGTGTCCAACTCTTTGCAGCCCCATGGACTGCAGCACACCTAAGATAACTTAGGACAGGCAAAAGCCCTTCTTACTCATGAGGAAATGAGCCCCAGAGAAGCACTGTTCTCACTCCACGTCAGAACCTTTCTGACATAAATAAATAAAACATGTGAATACGTGAACATAAAATACACATCAAGAATCTGCTTTACGGTCTTCTCATTCTGGCCATTTCCCTTTGAGGAAAGAAGAGGAACCAGCCAGGGGCTTTTCACTGTTACTCACAGAAAGTGCTTTGACTGTGTTTTTTATTATGCTGTATATTCTATTATTCTTTACCACGGCACCCCTTAGGAAGCCCTGCCCTCTGGGTGGATAACTTCAAGTATGAGACTGTTGGGCTTCCCTGGTGGCTCAGATGCTAAAGAACCTGCCTGCCAATGCAGGAAACATAAGAGATGCTGGTTTGATTCCTGGGTCAGGAAGATCCCCTGGAAGAGGGCATGGCAACCCATTCCAGTATTCTTGCCTGGGAAATCTCATGGACAAAGGAGGTTGGAGGGTTACAGTCCATGGTCTTGCAAAGAGTTGGACACAACTGAGTGACTACTGCTTTCATTTTCACTTTATGAGACTTACCAATCTTCCCTGCACTGATAATTTAGTCTTAAGAGCAAAGATCTGAGGCCCAGATTCTGGCTCCAACACCCTGGCTCTAGCACTCAGATCACACTAGCTGTGTGATCTTAAATAGATCACATAATCTCCAAGACAAGGCCTTTTCATCTGTAAAATGGCAGTAAAAATGGTACCTGCCTAATAGGATTTGATCAGTGAACTCACGTAGAATATTACATACAGGTTCTGATATGTGTTCAACAAGTCTTCGTGTTGGTTTTTGCTGCTGCTGTTATTATGTCACTCTCTACATCCTTTCAAATAANCATCTGTAAAATGGCAGTAAAAACGGTACCTGCCTAATAGGATTTGATCAGTGAACTCACGTAGAATATTACATACAGGTTCTGATATGTGTTCAACAAGTCTTCGTGTTGGTTTTTGCTGCTGCTGTTATTATGTCACTCTCTACATCCTTTCAAATAATGAGTCCTTTATGGAAGTCTCCCCTTCCATGTGTGATGCCTCTCCCAGGGGCTTATTCTCTAGGGGAATATTCCTTGCTTCCTTTCAACACACTTGCACTGACATGTGCTTGGTACCTAGCAAGTTGTCAGGTGCTATGGAGTTCACTGTTTTCAGGAAGCTCACAATTGGATGGTGGAGATAGGCGCCTACACTACAGACCGTGGCTCATAGCAGAATAAAGGCAGTGCTAAGAAAAGGAATCAGGGTGGTGCTGCGAGGGGATAGGAAAGCTTGGGTGGGTCAGGGAAGTGTCCACAGCAGAGGTGACATGTGCACTGGAGCGGGATGTCAGAACTGAGGACAAAGAGAGAAGCAGCCGAATGACATTGCATGCCTAGGATTTAGGACTTGGATCTTTAAGACAGAGACCATGGGAGGTTTGTAAGAAGGGCCATAGGAGATTAAGACTGCTTTCAGACAAGAATGCCAGCAGCATTGAGGGATGGGGTGAAGTGTGTTTCTGTTCTTTGTACTATCTTACCTTTATCGATCGCAAGTGTCACAAAAGCAGTGAGAGGTGAAAGAACATAGCATCTTTGGGAAATGACTCAGAGTCTACTGCACTGTCAAGGTCAGGCTGTGTGAAAAGAGGTGAGAGGAGATAAGGCTGGAGGGCTAGGCTGGGACCCATAGACAGCTGGGCTAAGAAGTCCACTTCCTTCTGAAAACAGGGGAGGCTATTGGCAGTGTGAGAGGGAATGTCCTATGACCACCCTGGAACGGTAAGTTCAACACACACATAGACATTTGGACAGATCTATCAGCAGGCTGAGATTTTTAGAAAATCTGTTTCAGAATCAAGAGGCTTAGGCCAGAATGCAGAAGGTTTCAAATCCATGTTGAGGGACTTCCCTGGCAGTCCATTGGTTAAGACTTCATGCTTCCAATGCAAGGGCCATGGGTTCAATTCCTGATTGGAGAACTAAGATCCCACATGCCATGTGGCCACAAAGAATGAAAAAAAAAAAAAAGGAATCGAATCTATGTTGAAAAGTTTGCACATTATCCTGAAGAATGAAGAGTTTAGTTTCATAAGGATCATGACAAGAACTATTGTGGCTGAGTTGGTGCCCCTCTCAGATGCCTTTGCAACTCATGCATGAGTCCCAGCTTCTGTGTGTTGGTCATAATAGTCACAGCTGTGTCACATCACAGAAGAAGGGAAGTCTTTCCAGGGATAGATCTCAGCACATGACTAGTTGACACAGAGTACAGAAGGCTAGTTAGTTCCCTTGTTTTGGGACTGGGAATCAACTCTGTGGGTGATTTGTACTACTGTGGGATTGGATATTCTGAGTTTTTCCCCTGCCTTGCTCTGCTTTCCTTACTCTCTTTACCCAGAGAGCCCTTCCTCCAATAAATCACTGGAACAAGAACCCCAGCCTCAGGCTCAGCTTCTAGGGAAATTGACATCAGTAAGATATATGCTAACCTGCCTTGAAAAAGTGAAAGTGGCCCATCGTGTCTGACTCTTTGCAATCCCATGTTCTGTAGTCCTTCAGGCTCCTCTGTCCATGGGGACTCTCCAGGCAAGAATACTGGAGTGGGTTGCCATTCACTTCTCGAGGGATCTTCCTGACCTAGGGATCAACCCCAGGTAGCCCGCATTGCAAGCAGATTCTTTACTGTCTAAGCCACCAGGGAAGCCTGCTGAACTGTCTTAGGAGGTGTTAACTCCCATAGCAGAGTTTAGGCAGATCGAAGAAAGAGATCAAAAACTGCATTTTCCTTAAATTTTAGTAGGAGTTTATAACAATGACTTATCCATCAGCATTGGCTATCCTGATCTGCCAGTTTTTGTCTCTTCCATCCGTCTGTCATTTGTTTTATCATAGGCAGCACCTTTCACAATGCCTGCAAAGAGCTAAGAAACAAAATTTTCCTGGCTATGTCTGGTCAATACTGCTAAGATTTTGAACATTTTTCTGAGAAGTGAAACAACAGAAGTAAGTCATCTTGTACTCATTGAAAATCTGAGTCTAATTATGTACACACATGCACACCCACCAACACCCAACCTTCGTCAGCCTAACATTCTAGCACAGTGCTGATAAATATTTGTGTTTAATGGCACTTAGGGGAAGCATTTTGATTTCTAAACATTGGCTGGTGAGTAATAATTTTGCCAAGAGCACAGCACGAATTTTGCAATCTTGACTATTCCTAGGTTTGTGATGACATACAATTATTCCAAACTGCAGAAAGAAGTAGAGAGGAAATTCTTTAAAGAGCTTGTCACCAGGGTATCATTTCCTTAGGAATGGGGTGGGAGCACCAACTGAATTACAAGGAAGTACAGCTTTGCATTTTAACAACCATTATTCTTGCTTTTGCATAAGCATGTGAGCCTTCTGAAGTACTCAGTTTCTGCACTGAAGCAAAAGGAGCAATAGTGGGCTTTGCCCCGGTTCACCTCTGCCAGGGTTTTGTTTGTTTGTTTGTTTATTTCTTAATGAGCATCTACTTTGTATAGATCAGGAGATGGATTCTTAGTTGCTGTGTGAACTTGAACAAGTTGCCAGCCTGCAAAAGGGGGCAGACGGTGAACTGGGATGAGTGTTGGAGGCTGGAGAGGTCAGTACACCAGGTTCTGTTGGCTGTGTCACTTTGGAGGAAAGAGTTCCCATCCCAGGGTCTCAATGTTCATAGATCTAAAATGAGAATTATTGTACGTCTATGGCAGGGTTGTGGTGAGGATAACTGAGGTGACCCGTGTACACCTTCACAGAAAGAGCACTTAATTCATGTAGACTCTTCTCCAAGTGCCAGGTTCTGAGTCAAGCTCTCCAACTCCATGTCTCTTGGAGTCACAAAGCTTCTAGAAAAGCCTGCAGTGTAGCTGAAGGGTCCTGGCTGGGGACATTGTGAGCTGTGGTCCCCTCTCTCTGCCACTCCTGTGCCATGGCTATTTGAGAGATATGGTGCCTTCTGTGAAATGTGCTTCATACCTTCCTTCACCTTCTGTGTGTCTAGCCTTCAACACCTCTGTCTTTGGAATCCTTATTTGTCCCTGAGCATTGGTGGCATTGTTTCAGCTATGTTTGCAGATGCATATGTCTTTTTTTTTTTTTTAATTTTAATTTTTATTTATTTTTATTTTATTTTATTTTATTTTTGGTATTTATTTATTTTTTTACACGAACTCCCAAACATGTACCAGATGCATATGTCTTAACTCCCTAACCAGGGTATAAACTTTCTGAGCTTAGGGACTAGCCATATTAATCTCTGTAGCCACGTTCCAACCTCAAGTTCACACAATGAGCCCAACATACAGCGAATGACAACTGGGTACTGATGGATTGATAGGGTTGGACCACTTTCTGTAAATTAGACTCTTGACTTAGAATATGAGTTAGTCAGTGATTTTATTTACTTTAGACAGTTATTTCCTGTGGACCTGTTGTATGCAAGGCCCATTTCTAAGCGCAAGGAAAATAGTGTAAAGATAATAGATTAGACAAGATCCTTGTTCTTATTGGGGCTTCCCAGGTGACAAAATCAAAGGCATTACTGCATCTAAAATGAGGATAATGGTAGCCCTTTGTGACAGGGCTGTTGACCGCATCAATGATATCCATAAGTTTAGAACACTTTGATTCTGGGCAAAAACAAATGTTCGGGAAATGGGAATGACTACTTATTGTCACTGCTATCGTTCAGCAACTGGAAACTTTCAGAGGAGAGAACAGCACTGACCCCCTCCATCTTCACACCCAGAGAGTGACTCTGGTGAAGGTTTCAGGACAACGGCGTTAGACCAGATAACAGCCTGGACACCACTTCCCAGATGTGACACAGGAGTGAGCAGGGTAATCAATTTGTGTGCCATGTGCTGTGATGGATACCAGACTTGCCTTTTCGTATCATTCTGTTAACAGCTTGTGGGGCAGGTGAGGACACTGAGGTTCAGAGCAACTGGTCCCTGGTGGAGCTAAAACCATTAGATGTCATTTAGAGGGCTCCGAAGGGCTCTGGTTCACCCCAGTACTCCTGCCTGGCAGATCCCATGGGCGGAGGAGCCTGGTGGGCTGCAGTCCACGGGGTCGCTAAGAGTCAGACACTACTGAGCGACTTCACTTTCACTTTTCACTTTCATGCACTGGAGAAGGAAATGGCAACCCAGTCCAGTGTTCTTGCCTGGAGAATCCCAGGGACGGGGAGCCTGGTGGGCTGCCTTCTATGGGGTCGCACAGGGTCGGACATGACTGAAGCGACTCAGCAGCAGCAGCAGCAGCAGCAGAAGGGCTTGGGTACCATTGTCCTTTATGTCTCAGCACAGAGGAGAATTCAGCAAGAGCAACGTGATAGGTAAGAAGTGACATAATAGGACGCGTGTGAGGTTTGCAAGCTGGTGGGTGAGAAATGCTGTGCCTAAGAGCTTAGTGGACTACAGTTTTAGAATCAAAGGAAGAGTGGGGAAAGGGAGAAGGACTTCTTCATCTTTCTTGCGTAGATGTCATGTTTCCTTCATCAGTTCCTCCTCCTGGTTGTGCAGGGGAGGTTTTTTTTTTTTTTTTTGTCTCTATCTGGTCAAGCTAGGTTCACAAATTGTTGGTTTTTATGTGTGTACAGAGCACACGTAAAACTAATTTATTGAGCTCACCGAGCAGTATGTAGGTCGCATGCTGCTGCTAAGTCGCTTCAGTCGTGTCTGACTCTGTGCGACCCCAGAGATGGCAGCCCACCAGGCTCCCCCGTCCCTGGGATTCTCCAGGCAAGAACGCTGGAGTGGGTTGCCATTTCCTTCTCCGATGCATGAAAGTGAAAAGTGAAAGTGAAGTCGCTCAGTCATGTCCAACTCAGCGACCCCATGGACTGCGGCCCACCAGGCTCCTCCGTCCATGGGAGTTTCCAGGCAAGAGTGCTGGAATGGGGTGCCGCTGCCTTCTCCATGTAGGTCGCATGCCACCACTGTTTTACTGTTTGGGGATATGTCTTATGCTTCCACTTCTTTGTGCTAAAGAAGCCTGCTTGGTTATGTGGTTAAGCAAACCTGCTTTCTTGAGTAATCCTTAACTTACAGGGGTTTCCCATACTTTTTCTACTTATAATCCCCTAGTGGGATAATCTGTTTAATCATCTACTTTGTACATTTACTGTGCCCCTATCAGAATCTGACCCCAAAGCCCATGCTCTTGAGGCAAGTCAAATACTTGTGGAATTAGAGAGTCTTACCTCTGACCACCTCGCTGGAGACAACCAGTCTGAGGATGTCAGTCGGAGTGCCTACCCTCTGAGTATGGGAATACTAGACGGAGACTAGCGTTAGGTGAAAAGTGTGAGGGAAAGACTGTTTGGAAGGTGTGAAGTCAGTAAAGGGAAAAGTGTCCATCTTTCTTTCTCTGTGCACATACCTCCTGCCTATGCACACACACACACACACACACACACACACACACACAGCATATCAGTGACACACAGCATATCACTTAGGGCCATTAAGCCTGGATTAAGTACTTGATCTTTAACCAACTGAAGTGTGACCTTGGGCCAGTCATGTACCTCTGAGTTCTGTCTTCTATAAAATGTAAAGTCAGATGTTTCCCAGCTTCCTCACAGGCAGTGTGAGGCTCATATCTCACAGATAATGTACATGAGTGTTCTGTGTAAGCAGCAGAGCAGTGCAAATGATATTTGATGTTTTTAAATCATTTTATAACCCACACTACCAAGATTTTGGATTATCTCCCTCCGATGAGACTTCCCTCCCTTCCCAGGAAGGCATAATCATCCTCTTACCACTGATTCTATCTCTTGGGATGCTGGTGTGGAGCCCTGGAAGGACAAATTGCATTAATTTAGCTCCAAAAATATTTGAGTGGATCAATTTCCTGAGTGTTGTCAAGTGTCAAATGCGTGGACAATGAATTTTAGTGAAGAGTAATGGCCCACTTCTATCAAGAGGCAACCAGGCAGGCGGTAGGGGTGGGAGAGCCGCCGGCCTCCATGAGCTGCTCTGCAGTTCACAGGCAGGGAGACATCCATCAAAAAGAGAAGAGATAGTGGAAAGCCTTAGTCGCCACGCTTTTCTTTGTTGGAACAGAGCAATCGCTGTGTTGACCTTACTCTAGCCAGCTGTTCAGGTTGTTGACTTGGCAATTATTTTATCCCTCTCTTTGTTTGCTCTCACCTTAATGGGGTGATTAGGGCTGCAGGCATTCATCAAATGCCCTAGATACCTAGGAACTCAGCCTCCCTGGAGGACTGGTGAGGCGACATGCAAGAGGGGCCTAACGCAGGGGTGAGGGTGTGGGGCTGAGTGATAAAGACCTTAGTGCTTCTTCCTGGAGAGGTTCATGCATGACTGGGTCTGTTGCTGCTGTGTTTCTCTGGAGAACACACCACACGGCAGCATGAGGAGAGCCAGGTCTGCCACCCAAAACACTTGGGCTGACTCATTGGTCTCTCTGAGCCTCCTTCACCCAATCCACAGAATAGCGATGATGACGACGTCTACTCCTCAAGGCTGTGTGCTGTGCTGTGCTATTGCAAATACACCCGTTTATTCCTTGAGTCCTTCAACATGTGTTAACTGAGCAACTACTTTGTGTCAGAGAGCATGCTGGGACTTGGGACTATAGCAAAATGGTGAAGATGCTGGTCCCCAGGGAGCTCACATTATATATATATATATGTATATATAAATGTATGGTAAGTCAGTTGGTGAAGAGTGCCATGGAGGAAAAGCAAATGATGGAAGTGCCAGATGGAGTGGAGGCACCTATGTCGCCAGGAAAGATGAGGTTAAAAAGGCATGACACAGGTAAGGAGCAAGTCAAGCAAACCACTGCGGAAAGAGTGTTCCCAGTAGAGGAAACCACAAGTGCCAAGTGAGATAGTGTTTGCAAATATTTTATCAATAGTAAAGGATTGTCTCCACAGCTGTCATAACTCTTAAATCCAGTTAGTCTGACAGCAGAGACAGAACTCTTCCCCAAGTGTGTTCCTGCCTCAGTGTTGTACAGACCTCTCTAGAGGCTCACCAGGAGCCTCAGTACCTCAGCAGTTCATGGAACTCCTTGGAGAAAGACAAGGGGTCTCCCTGTGGTTTGGATCTGTATATCATTGTTTCTATCACTAACCATTTCTGAGCCCATGTCTAAAAGAGCTATAGGCAATTAACAAGTCAATAAGTTTTTCAAAAGTCAGATCACTTTTGCATTTCTCAAAGAAAAAAGAAGAAAAAAAAAAAACTAGTTACTGACTCTTTACTTTTCACTTTTCATCTGGTTGTGGTGGAATGGCAAAGTGTGCCTCCTTGGTAGAAAATGTACGTTTCTACTGACATTTAGAAATGGCTCTGAGAGCTTTGGAGAAAAGGTTCCCTAGATGTGCAAGAACTTTCAATTATTCTGCTTGGAAAAATCATTTTTTAGAGATGCTTTTTGGTGTCAAGAGGCCTCAGCTGAGGCAGGTGGGAGAGTTAATGAACAGAATTGATAATGACAGGTAGGAAAATTGGCTGCCAGTCAGGAAATGGCAGGAATGTCAGCAGGGAGAGGAGGGAGGATGGATTAGAGACGAGAAATAAAGATGGGCTGTAGTTGGGAAAATACTCCAGCTACTGACATCAGATAGTGCCTGCTCGAGACTGGGGGACAGAGCTCAGAGACACATCATCATTTAGAACTTAAGAAACCACAGGGACTTTCTGGTTTTATCGTTTTTATGTTAGTTCTTACTTTACAACCTTAAATGAATTTAGGGCTAGTAAAGAGTGTCAGCCAACATGGTTAAGTCTGGTATTCTCTGGTGAGTCCCCAGCTCATTTTCTTTCAGCCTTTCTGTGGTTAGTAGCAAAGATAAGCCTGTCCTCCAGCCTTGTGCTAGTGAGCTAGAAAAACCCTCTGGCCCAATAGTTACATTATACAAGGGAGAATGCTCATTGCCATGAGAACAGAAATGACTTTGCCCAGGATTCTCAGGAACTTGGTGGAAAAATCAGGACTATGGCTCATGTTAGGGGATTTTTCTATCATTTATAGTGCTCAAGAAGCCTACCCCATGTTCAGTACTTGTGATTTGTTGAATGGCCAGTTCATCAATGTTTCACCCAGGAAACTTACAGAGACATATTTGCCCTCTGGCTAATAGTCAATTGACAGCTATACCTACACCTAGGAAAACTGGATTCTGAAGTCTCTGGAGAAGCACGTCAATCAAAGTTGGTGGGATGGCTGAAGTTGGAAGACATAGGTTCACATCCTGACTGATCACATCCTGGCTCTGGGGTTTGGGAAGAGATGTAGAATCATGGACACATGGGGCCAGGAAGGAGATTAATGGTAGATATCCAAGCCAATTCTTCCTTTAATAGACCCCCGTATCGTACCTCTGAGAGGTCCTCTGGTCCTATGATGGGGCAGGGTGTTGGAAAAGTTCATTCTAACACCAATCCAAACTCATCAGTTCAGTTCAGTTCAGTCACTCAGTCATGTCTGACTCTTTGTGACCCCATGAATTGCAACACACCAGGCTTCCTTGTCCATCACCAACTCCCGGAGTTCACTCAAACTCTCGTCCATCGAGTCAGTGATGCCATCCAGCCATCTCATCCTCTGTTGTCCCCTTCTCCTCCTGCCCCCAATCCCTCCCAGCATCAGAGTCTTTTCCAATGAGTCAACTCTTCCCATGAGGTGGCCAAAGTACTGGAGTTTCAGCTTTAGCATCATTCCTTCCAAAGAAATCCCAGGGCTGATCTCCTTCAGAATGGACTGGTTGGATCTCCTTGCAGTCCAAGGGACTCTCAAGAGTCTTCTCCAATACCACGGTTCAAAACCATCAATTCTTCAGTGCTCAGCTTTCTTCACAGTCCAACTTTCACATCCATACATGACCNGTGGTCATGTATAGATGTGAGAGTTGGACTGTGAAGAAGGCTGAGCACCAAAGAATTGATGCTTTTGAACTGTGGTGTTGGAGAAGACTCTTGAAAGTCCCTTGGACTGCAAGGAGATCCAACCAGTCCATTCTGAAGGACATCAGCCCTGGGATTTCTTTGGAAGGAATGATGGTCAAGCTGAAACTCCAGTACTTTGGCCACCTCATGTGAAGAATTGACTCATTGGAAAAGACTCTGGTTCTGGGAGGAATTGGGGGCAGGAGGAGAAGGGGACAACAGAGAATGAGATGGCTGGATGGCATCACTGACTCGATGGACGTGAATCTGAGTGGACTCCAGGAGTTGGTGATGGACAGGGAGGCCTGGCATGCTGCGATTCATGGGGTCACAAAGAGTCGGAAACTACTGAGTGACTGAATTGAGCTGAACTGAATCTTGTGGAAATGAAGATAATATTACTAATCTCATCAGACCAGGGCAAAACATCCTCTCTGTGGACAATTTACTTTGCTTCTAGCAAAGTTCTCTCTGCTGAAGAACACTGCTGGTTTTACATCCAGTTTCTGCGAGAACACAGGTTGCAAAGCTTACTAAAGCAGCTAGCTGCCTTGGGAGGTGTTAGTCCTTCCAGCAAGCCCAAGAAGAATTCAATTTTAAAGCTATTGGTATGGTTCAGTAAGGTTATTTGGTTGAACTCCATTATTAGTGATTCTAGAATTGGGGTAATATTTTTACTGACTTTCAAGGAGTTTGAACTGAGACAGCTTGGTCTGTATATCAGACTTCCTTTCCAAACTCTGTGCTGTGATCCCAGGTAGAGTGACTCTGGTTTGATGGGCAATCTTGTCTTCTAGGAATGTCATAAGGAGATGCTGCTCATCACTCACAGCCATATTGCCAGGAAGATGTAAATCTGTAGTAATGCATGGAGACCATTTCACATAATTGTTTGGAGCAGGTGCTCATGACCCTTCCAGCCCAGTTCCCTTAGAAGACAACCAAGCACTGAAGGAAGAGCCACTGGAAGCGGACAAATCCTCTCCATGAGCTATTCATTAGGTTTTTAGTGAACTGAAATCCTCTCATATGAAAGTTTCACCAAGTATCTGAAATGGCTTGTTTTTAGAGGACTTCAATCTGACATTGAATGACATCTAGGGACCCTGGCTGCAGGTCCAACTCTGAGTGACCTTTCACCACTGAGGCCTTATTCTTATAACATCATCCTGTGATTGCTTGGTCTGACTCTGCTCTTAGCTGAGGTAACCTGAATAAATAAATCAGAAGGTCCTCTCCAACTTGAGAACTGTGTGGTTGTTCTGTGCTTTTAAGTTCACGGAAAGTGTTGCTTAGCTGATGAGTTCCTTGCAGACATGTCACACTCACCTTGGTACAGTTGATTTTTCTCTCCCCCAACATCTTCTTCAGGAGAAACTATTAACATGATATCTTTTCTAAGAACTCCAAGATTCTAGAAATAAAAGATTTATGTGCTTTCAGTGTATGGAAGGACTTCTTAAGCCTTATAGGATTTTACTGATCAAGATAAGACTAGTCCAGATAATGTAGAATATAGAGAAAATAAACAAAATTCAGTCCAATTTCATCACCATGACCATGAACCATGAAAGCTCATCTATTTTATTCATGTAATATTCATAGGACCTAGAACAGTGCTAGTGCAGAGTAGAGCCTTAATACTGTCTGGTAAAGAAGTGCTGATAAGTCACTTCAGTCGTGTCCGACTGTGTGCGACCCCACAGATGGCAGCCCACCAGGCTCCCCCATCCCTGGGATTCTCCAGGCAAGGACACTGGAGTGGGCTGCCAGTTCCTTCTCCAATGCATGGAAGTGAAAAGTGAAAGGGAATTCGCTCAGTCGTGTCCGACTCCTAGCAACTCCATGGACTGCAGCCTACCAGGCTCCTCTGGCCATGGGATTTTCCAGGCAAGAGTACTGGAGTGGGGTGCCATCGCCTTCTCTGGGTAAAGAAGTGGATGAATTATAATTTTTATGTATTTTCTTCTGTGTTTTCCCCTGCCATACATATTTTTCATGGGTATGTTCATGATGCCTGTGTTGGCTTTTGCAACTTGCTTTCTCTTTATTTGTCCTTATAGAGCATATTCCTTTGGGCCACAGAATACTCCTGGTCATTGTTTATAATGACTGATTAACACAGGAGGAGCATTTTAATACAGCTGCCTAAAGTTGAATCTGTGCTAAAAGGACTAGTGTTTTCTTATCCCTACAGGTGCTCAGAGGTAGGCTGGATATTCAACCATCAGATGTGAGTTGAACTAGATACATTGCTCTAAGACCACTTCCCAGCCTATGACTTATGAATTTCAGAGACTAGTCTTTTGCAAAGCTAACGGACTTTAATAAAACATAACTATCATGAATCAAAACTTTTCCCAGAACCATTCTTCCCACTCATACATTGTACTCCTCGATACCCATTACTATCTAAGTTTATAGTGTAAACTTGAAAAACAGTGGAGATTTATTTCCTCGGAAATAGCCACTAATTCAGAATTTCCATTCAATTAACAAGTAATAAGCAAGTTCCTATGTGCCGGGTACATTTTGAGATGACTAAATCTCAATCTGACCTCACTGAATTCAGTTCACAATTAATAACACTATATGAGGCGATGGGGGGTACAAGGAAGAGAAAACACCTTCTCTGTTCTAGTGGAACTCAGCAGTGGTGATGGCAGGGGATGTGGGAGATGGACCTAAGCAAATCACCGTGAGGAAATGTGATAAAGGCCACAGAAGAGGCATGTAGAAGTGGCTGCCTTGGCACCTGTAAGAGCAAAGTTAATTCTGCACTGGAGTGATGCTTGAGGTCAGGAATAGACTGACAACTTTTAACAAGGCAGAACCAAGGGTCTCAAAACAGGACAGAGAAAACGTGGGAGTTCATTCATACAGAAGAGAGAGGGGTTTTTTGCAGGGAGGTGGTCAGAAAGGACTTCTGAAGGACATCCAGTCTTGCCTTGACCAGTAGGTATGAGAATGGAGAAAGGATTCTACTGTGTTTGAACAAATCCAGCAACTAGAGTGTGTTCAAATCCCTAGGACATGGCGGTTGCTTTTTGTTTAATAGCTTAACCTTTTTGTTTGTTTTTGACCTTCTAATAATCCGAGGAAGGATTTATAGCATAGCCAGCACACTGGACTGTTGTGGTGGTGGGCTGAGAACGTGCGAGCCACGCTGACCCTCCTTCAGCAAAGCTCTTTTCCTCCTGGAACAGGCCAGCTGTTCTGGCATCAGCATTAAGACTGTGGCCAGGGTCTCCTCTCTACTGCTGTGTACTTATCTGCCCGTCAACCACTTTGTGTAACTACCTCTCTGATCAAGGCCTTGCAGTAGCACTTCTGCCCATTCGGGGTATTACCTGTCCCATATCCAGGTAGAGGGCAGAAGACTATTTAGAAGAATTCGGGAGGGCTGAAGTTCCAAGGGACAAAAGACCTTCTCTCTTCTGTGGAAAGGGAGAGGTGGACCCTGGAGGAAAAAGAGAAGCTTCTTAGGAAGGGAAGAATATTTATCTTCATGAAAACAGCCACAGATGGCCATGGCAGGCAGTGTCCTTGGAGAAGGTCTGCTTCAAATACCTGTGACATAAATGAGGCCATGGAAGGATCCAGCAGGCAGTGGTTTGCTGTGTCAGAGGCCTGGAGGTGCTGAAAGGGACCCTGGATTCAGAAGCGGAAAATCGAGGTCTTGGTCTTGTGATTCCAGATTAAATAAGAAACTAATGAGAAAGAGTTATAACAGCAAGTGTGTATAGCATTTCCTAAGTGCCAGGCTCTGTTGTGCATGCTTTTATATACATTAATTCTTTTACTCCTGTTAGTATCTGTACCTGGTTTATGAGACAGGGGCTATTATAATCCCTGTTTTAGTGCTGACCCATGAAAATGATGCCTATGGAAGAGAAAGCATTTTTATCTAAAGAAGATCATAATAGTCCCAGTGAACTTCCTGGAGTTTTTGGAGGTTCCAATGAGATCAAATCTCCTGTTAGTATCTGTACCTGGTTTATGAGACAGGGGCTATTATAATCCCTGTTTTAGTGCTGACCCATGAAAATGATGCCTATGGAAGAGAAAGCATTTTTATCTAAAGAAGATCATAATAGTCCCAGTGAACTTCCTGGAGTTTTTGGAGGTTCCAATGAGATCAAATCTGTGAAGCCATTTTGGAAACTGTTAAGAGCTGTACACCCATGAGTGACTCCCTTTATACTACAGTTTACCCACATTTTTCTTCCCTATCTGTACTGAGCACCTGCAAGTTGACTGGCATGAAGCCATCACTGCGAGAAAAATAGATAGAAGAGACCCAGCCCTTCCCTCAAAGACTGAGCATCCACTAGGGGAGGTAAGACATTCAGATGAAGGACTGCAAAGTTAAGAAAATGGAGTAAGTGTCAGAATGCTGAATCAAATAAGATACATAAAATCATGTCATCTGCAAACAGAGATTAATTTTACTTCTTTCAAATTTGGATGCACTGTTTTTTCTTACATAATTACTCTAGCTAGAACTTACAGAATTATGTTAAATATTTGACAAAAGTGGGCTTTGTTCCAGACGTTAGAGGAAAAGCTTTCAGTTTTTTACCATTGAATATCAGTGTGAGTTTTTCATATATAGCCAAATTATTTCTATTCATAATTCTTTTGAGAAATTTTATCATGGAAGAGTATTGTATTTTGTCAAATGCTTTTTTCTCTTTTGCATCTATTGAGAAGATATTGCCATTTTTTCCTTCATTCTGTTAATGTGGTTTACCTCGCATCCCAGGGATCAATGCTACCTAGTCATGGTGCATGATACCTGAAATGCACTACTGAATTTGGTTTGTTAGCATTTTATTGAGGATTTTTGCATAAATTTTCAATGGAGATCATGATTTTCTTCTCTTGTAGTGTCTTGTTTAGCTTTGTTAGCAGGTTGATGCAGACCTCAGAAAATAAGTTTGGAAGTGTTCCCTATGCTTCTGGTTTTTGAAAGAGTTTAAGAAGGATTGGTATTAAATCTTTAAATGTTTGGTAGAATTTACCTGTGAGCAAACTGGCCCCGGGTTTCCACTTCTTGGGACTATTTTAACTACTGATTCAGTTTCCTTATTTGTTACTGACATGTTCAGGCTTTCTACTTCTTCTTGAGTCAGTCTTGGTACATGGTGTGTTTCTAGGAATTTATCCATTTCTTCTAAGTTATCCAGTTTGTTGATATACAGTTATTCATTGTAGTCCCTTATTTTATTTCTATGGCACTGGTTATAATATCCCACTCCATTTCTGACTGTAATTACTTGAATCTTCTCTTTTTCTAGTCTAGCTGCTGCTGCTGCTGCTAAGTCGCTTCAGTCGTGTCTGACTCTGTGCGACCCCATAGAAGGCAGCCCATCAGGCTCCCCCATCCCTGGGATTCTCCAGGCAAAAACACTGGAGTGGGTTGCCATTTCCTTCTCCAATGCATGAAAGTGAAAAGTGAAAGTGAAGTCACTCAGTCGCGTCTGACTCCTAGCGACCCCATGGACTGCAGCCTACCAGGCTCCTCCATTCATGGGATTTTTCAGGCAAGAGTACTGGAGTGGGTTGCCATTGCCTTCTCCGAGTCTAGCTAAGATTTGTCAATTTTGTTATTTCTTTCAAAAAACCAACTCTAAGTTTTATTGATTAAAAAATTTTATTTCATTTATTTTGCTTTAATGTTCACATCACTTCCTTTCTTCTGCCAACTTTGGGCTTAGTGTTTTCTTCTCTTTCTAGTTCCTTGAGACAACCCCAATGGAAAGCAGTATAGAGGTTTTTCAAAATATTAAAAATAGAACTACCACATGATCCAGCAAATTTTACCTCTGGGTGTATATGCAAAGGAATTAAGATCAGAATCTTGAAGACACACTTTCATGTTTATTGCAGCATTATTTACAGTAGCTAAGATAGGGAAGCAATGTAAATGTCCAACAATAAATGAATGGATAAAGCAAATGAAGTATATACATATAATCGAATATTACTCAACTTCAAAAAGAAGGAAATCTTGCCTTCATGACAGCATGAATGAAGTTTATCATGCTAAGTGAAATTAGCCAGATACAGAAGGACAAACGCTACATAATACAGCCTATATAAGGAATCTAAAATTGTCAAATTCATAGAGAGAGTATAGGGTGGTTTATAGGGTCTAAGGGAATAGGGGAAAGGGAAGCATTAGCCAAAGGGTACAAAGTTTCTGTTATACAGATGAGTATGTCCTAGAGAACTGCCATTAACAATACTGTACATATACTTAAAATTTTGCTAAGACTGTAGATCTTGTGTTCTTATTGCAAAATAAACATAAAACAATTATATAGAGTAACAGGAAACTTTTAGAGGTGATGGATGTGTTTATGGCATAGAGTATGAGTGCCGGGAGCCAGCGTGGAGAATCCTGCCCATGGCAAAGGTCATGAGGAAGAGGCCTGATGGGCAAAGGCAAGATCAAGCCTCGAGGGGCCCCCATTCTCGAGCATCTACCCCCAAACCAGAATCTGTCTGTTTTTTCATGACTTTCACCAACTCCTCTGACATTAACAGGGGGCTATCCCTGACCACCATTCTCTGAAGAAAATCAACTTAGGGCTCTAGCTAATAAGTCTCCTGGACAAGATAAGAGTGTTTCGATTCAAACCCCCGTTAGCATTCTAGCTTACTTGGCAGGTTTATCCAGACTCTTGCAACATTGTTGAGCCAATGCTTGCTGCTAAGTTCTCACATCCCTTATCCATTGTGTTCCTGGCAGTGCATATAGTCAGGATGTAGAGATAACAAGCAGCAGCTTTAACATTAGCAACATTAGACTTTGAGTTAATAAGTTCTTTCTTTGCTGTAACCGCTAAATCTTTGCTCCATAAAAATGTAACTCTGTACTTTAAGGGTGTCACAGGCTAGGAATTTAAAAAGAAACACTTTGAGGAAAATTATTGTTCTGGCTGACCAACCTTTATCAAAAAGAGGTCATAAAATATCAACAGGCCTCCGGGCTAGAAGATAATATAAAAAAATAAGACTCTTGCAGGAAGGAACCTGATATCGATAAAAGTTAATACTGATGGAATGTTGAGTTGACTCTGCATTTTTCACCTTGCTGTATGTACAACTCAGGGTATAAAAGCTCTCTCAGAAAATAAAGTGAGGGGCCTCGCTCACCGAAGAAGCCTGGTCTCTCCGTGTTTTTCTTTCTTTCTCTCTTTCTCTCTTTTTCAGGCTGATCCCTTGGAGCATAGAGGCTCTCTGCGTTAATATCAGCCTCTTTCTCTCTTCTATTTTCTTATCTACAACATTCTTTCTTTATCTCTCTTTCAATCATTCCTGATGCCGTTTCTCCTTTGCGTTCCCCTGGATCCTACGGGGGCTGGATCCTGGCATATGAGGATGTTTTCATGGGTGCATACCTACCCAAGCTCATCAAGTCATATGTATTAAATATGTACAGGCTTTTGTATGTTAGTCATACCTCAATTAAAAAAAATTTTTTTTAAGATATAGGAATTTAGAACTTGCATCCTGATTGTGAACTGGTAAGGAGGTTTCACCAAAGTCCCTTTGGAAAGATTGTTTCAAAACTGAACTATAAAAAGTCAGTAACTCTGAGTTGTTTTGTCTCCTTCTCAATTCTGATTTCCCATTGGATGTGCTATGACTTCTTCATATTATTAAAAAAAATTTTTTTTCTGTATTTTACATTAGTCTAGGGATGTGTTTGAAATTCAAAATGAAAGCAATTATGCTGGTCCTGTTTGGTTATCACAAACAGACTTAAGCTACACAAGCTTTCAGAGGTTCCATTATCTGTTTATGAATAACAGGCCACCAGTCCAATGAACCAGGTTATTGTCATTCCATTTGTGTCTCTCAAGTTATGTTTCATCTCAGCTAATCAGGGGATAAAGTTGATCCTTCTCCCCTTCTGCCCCTATCCTCATTTTAGTTCCCTGTGGTTTCGTGCTGGGCTGGGCTACTTGAAATCAGTTATAAAACACCCAAGAAGAGATATAATTTTCAGATTTTCCCATAAGGAAGTGGGTCTAATAAATTTAAAGTACTAGCAATTTGGCTGTTTAAGATGTAATGATTTTTACATCAGTGTGCAGGGTCTGAGGTAGGCACAAGTTCCCAGGAGTAATAAGTATCACTGGTGGCTAAATCCAAGGTTGTGCACAGAGGTTTCCCAAACAAGCAAGGGAAGAGGTGAGCAGTAAAGAGCTTTCTTGTGTGGAACTCAAGCTCTCCTCAGGACTTACCCTGTGTCAGTTTTAACACAAGACCAGGGAGAAGGACCCCCAGGGGAACCACTGGCTCCTCACTTGCCAAGAGTTCTGAAAAGATATATTCCTTCCCTTAGGGAATTGGCCACCTTCTGGCCCTCAGTATGTCAGGCTCACAACTGATTTCATGAGCACCAAAGTGCTCATTCTTCTCTCATGGAAGGTCTAGACTAGCCAAGTTCATGTGTGCATGCTCAGTCACTCAGTCACGTCCAACTCTTCATGACCCCATGACTAGCCTGCCAGGCTTTCTGTCCATGGGATTTCCCAGGCAAGAATACTGGAGTGGGTTGGCATTTCCTACTCCAGGGGATCTTCCTGACCCAGAGATTGAACTCGCATCTCTGGTGACTCTTGCATTGGCGGGTGGATTCTCTATCATTGAGCCATCTGGGAAGCCCATCCAAGCTCCTGCTCCTGCTGCTGCTGCTGCTAAGTCGCTTCAATCGTGTCCGACTCTGTGCAAGCCATAGACGGCAGCCCACCTGGCTCCCCCTTCCCTGGGATTCTCCAGCCAAGAACACTGGAGTGGGTTGCCATTTCCCTCTCCAACGCATAGAAGTGAAAAATGAAAGTGAAGTCCTTCAGTCATGTCCGACTCTTAGTGACTCCATGGACTGCAGCCTACCAGGCTCCTCCATCTATGGGATTTTCCAGGCAAGAGTACTGGAGTGGGGTGCCACTGCCTTCTTCACCAAGCTCATGAGATTGATGTAAAAAATTATAGATTCCCAATGAAGGACCATGGCCACAAGGACCAGAATTCATAAATCATATGGCAGACCTGGCGCATCCCATAGAAATTCTTCCCTAGGAAGCGGAAACTCACTCAAAATTTGCTTGTTCAGAATGGAGTCAAATCAGAGGAATCACATGCATCGGATGGTAAGAGTGGCAGGCTGCCCATCCAGGTCTAGATTCTAAAGACTTTCCATCTCTAGCATATTGCCTAGATGGGCACCACAGTTCTCCTTTCTGTGATGGTTTTTACTGATCCCTCTGTACTCTTCCTAATGTAGTCTTCTTATTGCAGTGGTTGTCCACATTGGCTGGACACCAAGTTCTGAAAACAACCTCAATCTCTCGTGTCTTGACCTACTCAATGTTTACAGACTTCAGGGGAGTGTTGTCCCTCAGCTGGTTGCCCTCCCTATAAGGAGCTGTCACTGGGCTCATTAGGAGTCACTTAGCACAGGAAAGGAGTCCGAGGGTCCTAGTTCTGCCCCAAATTTCCTGGTTATCTTGGCTACAAATTTGCTGTGTGACTTTTAGGAAGTTAGTGGCTCTGAAAGTGACTGAATTTTTGCCTTAGCACTTATGAAGTTCATAATCAAGTACGTGGATATTCACAAAATAGAAACAGACTCGCAGACATACAGAACAGAATGTGGTTGCCCAGGAGGAGATGGGGGGAGGGATCAGTTAATAGTTTCGGATTAGCAGATGCAAATTGGTATACATACAATGGATAAACAGCAAGGTCCTGTTGCATAGCACAGTGAACTATATTCAGTATCTTGTAATAAATCATAATAGAAAAGAAAATGAAAAAGTATGTATTTATATATATATAACTGAATCATTTTGATGTATAGCAGAAATTAATGCAACATTGTTAATCAACCATACTTTAATAAAATAATTTTTTTTAAAAAAGATCACCTTCATTTAATGGCCAAGTCAGGGTAGAGTCCTGATGGCATTTTTCCCTGCACAGCTCTTTTTCCTCAGTTCCAGAGCTGACATTTTCAGCTGGGTCTGGTTTACTCCCTGTTTACCCCTGCATTATGAGTACATCTCTGTCCTCTCCTCTCCTTAATACCACATCCTCAAAAGACCTTGATGGTCATACATTTTGGAGACAGTAAGACATCTTCAAGAAATATTTTTCTACTGGGCTGTTTCATGTGTTTCAGTTAGGAAATGAGTTCAACTGCAAGTAAGAGAAAAATAAATTAAAGTGGCATTAAATAATATACAGGGATCTATTTTTCTATCAAGCATTGAAAAATCCAGAGGTGGGCAGTCCATCACTGGCATATCATCCATAAATGTAAGTGATGACTGTAGGTTCTCCTGTGCTGCTCAGAAATCCTGTGTGTGTGTGTTTTCTCGATCTCAAGGTGGCTGCAAGAGTACCAGCCATCACAATCTTCTAATTAGGAGACATGGAGAAGGGCAAGGGGCACAACATGTGCCATGCATACAGGGATTAAGCATCAATGCACTCTAAGCCCCTATGTCACATAACCAACCTAGTTGTTGAGAGTATCATGTACATTAAGTGCCTTAAATAGATCTTGGCACATTATGAGTACCTCAATAAATGGTAATTCTCTTTTTTCATAGAAATGTTAGACAAAGTCAAAAGACAAAAAGGGGATGGTGGTGGGCTTCCTGCGGCAGTTATATTAATTTGTCTGGCTCAATCATTTTTGTAAAGAGCTATTTGAGTTTGAAGCTCTGGAAATGGAAAGCAAGCAGTCAGAAAGCTTTTTGAATTGACAGGAGACAAGCTGGTAGATAATCCATCATCGTAAATTGCCTCCTTTTGAGCATGCTCCGCTACTTTTTCCTGATGATTTCACTGATAATGACTTCTATTAACTTTCTATATGCCTTTTAAAGCAAGAGGTGATTTATAAGTAAAAATAGCCGCCCAGACTCTGTTTGTGACCTTGAAAATTATTCTAAATCTGATTTACTGTTCTAACACTTTGCACTTCTTCAACACATGTTCAAAACACTAAAGACTGAAGCTCAAGTTAGCCACTCCTGCTGTGGTGAGGTGGAAATTGTATGATTCAGTCTCTTGTTTTTCATGTGCGGAAACTGAGGAACGGGGAACCAAGGAGACTTTCCTGAAGTTACCTGACATGGCAGAACTTAGCCTAGAACCTGGGCATTGCGCCTCCTAGTCTTCATAACATCTCTTCCTTTACGCTCCAGGCTAAATAGTGTTTTAAGCAAGTCACTTCCTCTTCCTTGGGTTTCATCCTCAAGTAGGAGACAGACTGGGCCAGCAGTCAGCTCGGGCATTTCTTCACAAAGCCACAGTCAGACTGCTTGCTCCTGCTCCCTCTGCTCCCTTTCAGACCATTCTTCTAGTGCCTGAGACCTATGGCCATAGGAGGACAAGGACAAAATACCGATCCAGTTTATGGTGGCCAGCTGAGACCCAGCAGTGACCTCCAACCCCATGTGCACTCCAGTGACCCTAGGGAGGGGTCACTGTGAGGAGCAACAGCGTGCAAAGTTTAGAGGAAAAGCATGCTGAGGCTTGTTTTTGTGTACTCTTTCAGTTCAGTTCAGTTCAGTCACTCAGACGTGTCCGACTCTTTGTGACCCCATGAATAGCAGCACGACAGGCCTCCCTGTCCATCACCAACTCCCAGGGTTCACCTAAACCCATGTCCATCGAGTCGGTGATGCCATCCAGCCATCTCATCCTCTCGTCCCCTTTTCCTCCTGCCTGCAATCCATCCTGGCATCAGAGTCTTTTCCAATGAGTCAACTCTTCGCATGAGGTGGCCAAAGTGTACTCTTTAGACTGTGACAAATTGGAATCCTGCTCTATCTTACCAGCTGAACTTCCCAGTCAAGTTGAGCCAAGTTACTTAGTCCAAATTGCTTCATTATATTAATAATAAAAATACCTAGATTGGAAGGTTGTTCAATGAATACATGGTAGGTATTCAGTATTGTGGTACTAGTAGCAGCACATTAGCAAAAATATTTTAAATGAAATAGTAGGAATGGATTGGTGATTCTTACCCTGTTCTAGATCTGGAAATGACCACCATCACAAATACACACACACATATGAATGTGCAAACAATTTGCGGGGTTTATAACATTCCTGGGGGGAAGGCAATGGCACCCCACCCCAGTACTCTTGCCTGGAAAATCCCATGGACGGAGTAGCCTGGTGGGCTGCAGTCCATGGGGTCGCAAACAGTCGGACAGACTGAGCGACTTCACTTTCACTTTTCTCTTTCATGCATTGGAGAAGGAAATGGCAACCCACTCCAGTGTTCTTGCCTGGAGAATCCCAGGGATGGGGGAGCCTGGTGGGCTGCCGTCTATGGGGTCACACAGAGTCGGACACAACTGAAGTGACTTAGCAGCAGCATAACATTCCTGAAATCCATATGTGGGCCTTATGGGATCCATGGATCCTAAATTAGGAATCTCCAGAGAATATCTATCAGGTTCCTTCCTGCTTGATCAGTGATTCAGTAAAATTTTGTAAGCTTCCCTAACACCTAGAGAAGTATATCTAGATGTTCTGTAAGCCAACTGAATTAAACTTTGCAACAAAAAGACTCTTTGGCAGGAGGCTAAAATAGAGTAAGACTAGGAAATCTGATGGGAGAAATTAAAAGTCTCACATTTTACATTAATTCAGAATCCAGTTAGTGGCTATTTGAAATTAAGGAATTAAATGCTCATTGTAATTCTACAAAATGAGAAAATGCCAAATGTGAGATGCTCACAGTTTTTAAAGCCTGAAGCCCAGAGAAGGAGTGTCTCTTGGTCTTTTGGTCAGGCTGACCATGATCATGGGGACCCCATTTGCACAGACTTCCCTGGTGGCTCAGACGGTAAAGCGTCTGTCTACAGTGTGGGAGACCTGTGTTCGATCCCTGGGTCGAGAAGTTCTCTAGAGAAGGAAATGGCAGCCCACTCTAGTACTCTTGCCTAGAAAATACCATGGATGGAGGAGCCTGGTGTCCATGGGGTCGCAAAGAGTCGGACACNACAGTGTGGGAGACCTGTGTTCGATCCCTGGGTCGAGAAGTTCTCTAGAGAAGGAAATGGCAGCCCACTCTAGTACTCTTGCCTAGAAAATACCATGGATGGAGGAGCCTGGTGTCCATGGGGTCGCAAAGAGTCGGACACGACTGAGTGACTTCACTTTTCAAGGCTGCCAGGAGCCGCTGGAGCCCCTTTGCAGATAAAGCACTGGGTCTTATTAATCCCCAAAGTCTTTTGTGAAGTCAGGGAGAGTGCGGTTATCTTGTCCGTTCCTTTGTTCATTTTTAAGGACCTTTAATGAACCCTGCCCTGAAGCTTCAGGGGTTTCAGTCTGAGTGAGGATGATGCTCTTGGACACCCCTTGTTCATTCCGCAGATCTTTCCTGAGACCCTCTATGTGCAGGGCCCTTGGGTAAGCCGTGCTACCAGAGATGCAAAGGCAAACAGTTCTTTGTTTTAATATGGACAGATTTTCCTAGCATATACTCTCCCTGGCTGTGTTTTCTGGCATGTTCTTTTTGACTATACTTTCACTCTAATCATTTTATTTGCAACTTCCAGAAAGCCTGTGAGAGCTGTTGGACAGGAAGTTTTGTTCCTGCTATGCAGAAGAGCCTGAACATAGAGAGGGTGAAGCTTGTTCTGGGTCATAGTGAGGAGAAAGCTTTCGACCCCTGATTGGAATTCAGCCACTTTCCACTGTGCAGGACTGCCTGTGACTTGCTTGCTTTACTATAAGAGAGACCATACAAGGGTATTGCCATGTACTCAGTCATTCATGTCAGAGTCTTTTGCAACTCCCTGGACTGTAGCCTGCCAGGCTCCTCTGTTCATGGGATTTCCTAGGCAAGAATACTGGAATGGGTTGCCATCTCCTTCTTCAGGGTATCTTCTCGACCAAGTAGTCAAATCCATATTTCCTGTGTCTGCTGCATAGCAGGTGGATTCTTTACCCGCTGAGCCATCTGGGATATGTAATTTTATACATAATATATATGTTATATACATACTGACTGTGATGCAAGGCAATAAAAGGAAACTATGGAGTCAGAGATAAAGGGAATCCCTTTCAACTGGCCAAGGGAAGGGAGTAAGGGAGTCTTTGGGGAGGGGAGCTTGTTAGTTTTTTTTCTTCTTCTTGATGTTCCCCAGACTGACTGGGGAAAAAAACAGAACTCAGCAATCTCTTTAAGTCTCCCAGTCTTGGGAAGATTTTAGCTGATCCATATCCACACAGCGTGCATACTGCTAGTTTTCTGATAAAGTACTTTATTCATTCCTGGAACAAATATTTACTGAACATTTCTCTCAACTGTCACTCTCATGATGGAAGAGGAGGTTTTATGTTGACAGTATTGATTCATATAGACATGTAGACACGCATAATGTACAGTATACACACATATACTTTCCTTTTCCCACTGAGCCAAAAATTTCTGTTAAGGTACCCACTACTGAGTCTGTATTAGTTTCCTGAGTCTGCCACAGCAGAGTACCACCGACTTATTCCCTCACAGTTTTGGAAGCCAGATGTCGGAAATCAAGACATTGGTAGGGTGGGTTCCTACTGGGGGCCCTGAGGAAGAGGCAGTTTCTTGAATCTCTTCTAGCTTCTGGTGGTTGCTGGCAACCCTTGACATTCCCTGGTTGTAGCTGCCTCACTCCAGTTCTGTACTCACCTTCACATTGCCTCGTCCCCTATATCTGAGTATCTCAAATCTTCCTCTCCTTTCTCTTATAAAGACATTAACCATTCGATTTATGATTCATTCTAAGTTGAAGATGATCTCATCCTGAGATCCTCGACTCAGTTTTATTTACAAAGACCCTATTTCCAAATAAGGTCACATTCACAGGTACAGTGGTTAGGATTCAGGTATATTTCTCGATGACATGATTCAGCCCATTATGAAATCCAAATGGGACTTTGCTTATCTTTATTTTGAGAAGATTTGTGCTTTCCAGTGAACATTTATCTCACTTGTAGCAGTGATATATTTCAAAGAGGCTGACATTCCATATAAATGAAGGGAAAATGTCTTAGTTGATGAACAAGGAGGCTAGATGAGAAATACACCACAAGTGCTACACAAGCAGCAGCAGTTGAAAGGGTATTCTTGTGGATTCATTCCTCAGCAATAAAAGACTCTGAACTCTGAGAAGAGTGGTGTGATTGCAAGTGTCTAGGTATCTGTTATGCAGAGAGACTCAAGATCACTCTCATATCAAGTATCTGGACTTATTTTACCTAAGAAATCTTAGATAATTTCTTTTTTTGTTACACTGTATAAATCAATGGGTATTTCAGACAGTGTGTTCCTTCAAGTTTCAGTTTTCTGAATAGAATAGGGGTACTTGAATTATATTGGGCTATAGAGATCTCGTGTAAGTGGGTTGTGTGTAATAAGGAAGACAGGTGACTAGAACAAGAGTTTGTTTGGGCATTGTGAAAGAGTAGGGATTCAGACAATCCAGTTTTGATTGGTACCATGTTAAAGCACAGTTGCTATAGACGTTTTCCTTGACTCAGAATATAAAAGGAAAAATTAAACTCAACTACACTGTCTTCACTGGTTCCCATTACATTTTAGTTTATGGATCATTATTTATTACTTTTTCAGGATGAAATAGAAAATGGAACACAACAATTTAGGTTGGGATTATAGTTTCAATATTTTAAATGATGCAGACTTTTCTTGGTTAAAAACTGATTATTTATAATAAATCAAAACTGAGTTTTTTAAAAAAATTTAATCTGTCCAGGAAGACATGCTTATTAAATGTTAGCCTCTCAGTTTTTAATTTCTTAAATCACCTTTTAAATCAGAAAGTACACGTGGCAAGTCTAATGCTTTCTGAAGATTTTTTTAAAACTGTAAACCACTTTTAGAAAACAGTTTCTTTCCTTCATTTGAGGACAATAGGTGAAAAAGTAGGTAGCAGCCGTGACACTTCACCAAACATTTTCTGTCCTTTCTTTAAAGGATGTTGAATGTGCCTAATGAAGTCTGACGTGTTTTCACTACCTATGAAATATCAAAATGGCAGATTCTAACGTTTGCTTTATCTAAGGACACTTTCATACCTTATGCTTCACCTTGTCAGCCTGAATTGATATCAGTCTGGGACAAGTCACAAATGTTCAGTTGACTCCCTGTCATAGTTCAAAATGCTCAGATCAGCTCCTTAAATGTGTGGTGTAATGTGTGAGGCCGTGGGTGTGATGGAGAATAAACTGAGCCACAGTAAAAAGCCTGGGTTCTAGTCTCAAGTTTACATTTACCATCTATGTAAGGCATGGCAAATCAACAGAACTCAACAGGTATTTGTTGAGCACCTACAATTTGCCAGGCTTTACGGAACAGGAGAGCAGAGAGAGGAAATGGGCATGGGTGCGAAAGAATGGCCAGATGTTGAAGCACATGCATAAACAACTCCAGTGTGATGTACAGAGAGACTGGAGCTGAAAGACAGGACAAGTAAAGAGGCGTAACAAGCAGAGGGGGCAGTGATTGCTGAAGTTTAGGAAGCAGATAAAGGAAAGTTTGATGAAGGAGGCTGATCCATGAGCTAAGACTTAAATGTTGGGTAGGATTTGGGCGTGATGGATGGGGAAGATGGTATAGGTGGAAGGAACCATACGTGGAAGAGGTAAAGCTCAGGGTTCTAAAAGCCTGATAAAGGGTCCGTTCACCTGGCACCTGCAGTGGCGTAGGTGCAGTGCAGTGAGCAGAGGAAGCTGGAGCTAGGAAGGTACTGAGCTGAGTACCAAGAAGGGTTTGAAAAGCTAAGGTCTCTGTTGGGATTAGTCTAGATTTAAGAAGGAAAAGGAGAAGAAGGAAGAGAAGGAGCAGGAGTTGGAGGAGGAGGAAGGGGAGGAAAAGGAGGAAGGAAGGAAGAAGGAAAGACAAGAAGGAAGAAAAGCCAGCTTAGGGCATGTGTATGTCCCTCCTCAGCACTTCTGCATGGTCAGTGAACAAAGAGGAAATGCCCTTTCAGTGGTCCTTGACCTGTCACAGAATTGAAGACCTAGTGGGTCATAGAGGCCTGACATTTCCGCCCAAGTCACTTTGGTAGGCTTTGTGAGAGAAAACAGAATATGTTTGCTTATGTGTAAATCCATCCTAAGTCTGTGAAGGGCCGTCCTTACACTATGGCAAATGAGAAAGCATAAAAATAGCACTAATAACATTGATCTGAGATTTGGTGATTTACCACTCTTGGAAATCCATTGCTTAGTAAAAGTAGGCATTGAAATTATCCAATTTTATACTTAAGTAACCATAAGAGATAAAAGGGTCTCATTTTGAAAAGGCTGATTGACAGGGTAGTTAACCGTGCCAGAAGTTACCAGATTTTGACCATGACTGTGCTTCAACATTGGGACAATGGTGGTTACTTAAAAAAATTCAAGTCAGTTCTTGATTAGAATATGAATCTAAGTTTTAGAGTCAGTACTGTAAAGTCTCTTTGAAAGAGTCACCTCCTTAGTTCATGATACTTCATATTTAAAATAAAAGAGATGAAACTGATTTTTTCAGTCTTCTCTTTCTTTTCTTTGTAATGATTGATATGCCAGCATCATGTCAAACCATCATCCAGATGTGGTTTTCATCCACATAGTATAAGATATTCACATAAACTGAATTTTCTTTTGTTTAAATATAGAACTAATGCACATATAGAATTTTAAAGTATTCAAATAGTACAGAAGAATAAAAATAAAACATAAAGTTACCCTTCATTCTATTACTAACCCTCTCCCCAGAGAGAACCACTGTCAGTAATTCCTCTTTTTAGTTTTACTGATAATTATTGTTATAACTTTGTATAACATACTTAGAGCCCTACGTTTTGATGTGCTAACTCTAGATAGACCTATTACCTTCTAGATACAAGGTCTAAGGAGTTTACTCACTGACATTACCACCCACTTTTACTTCTTATTCCACTCCCTAATTTTTGTTAGCTTGATTATTATTTTTGGATATTCTCCTAGTTGTCTTCATAAACTTAAGTAATACAAATAAACTCTATTTCATGATTTATCAGACTTTAGACAGCTGAAAAACTCCACTGTAAAGAAAATGACAATGATATACCCTGTTCAGTTCAGTCACTCAGTCATGTCTGACTCTTCACGACCCCATGGACTGCAGCATGCCAGGCCTCCCTGTCCATCACCAACTCCTGGAGCTTACTCAAACTCATGTCCATCGAGTTGGTGATGCCATCCAACCGTCTCATCCTCTGTCATCCCCTTCTCCTCTTGCCTTCAATCTTTCCCAGCAAAGGGTCTTTTCCAGTGAGTCAGTTCTTCCCATCAGGTGGTCAAAGTATTGGAGTTCCAGCTGCAGCATCAGTCCTTCCAATGGATATTCAGGACTGAACTCCTTTAGGATGGACTGGTTGGATCTCCTTGTAGCCCAAGGGACTCTCAAGAGTCTTCTCCGACACTACCGTTCAACCATCTCCAAATTTTTCTTTCCTGTGTAATTATTTTTATTTTATAAAATTTCTTACATCTACATTCTCTCCTATAATTGTACATACATCTTATTATATAACAGATGAATTATAAAAAAGAAAATGAATGGCCAGAATTACCGTATTATTGTTATATAAATATTCTATATAGAACCAGGAAGTATGGATTAAGCCATATAAAAGGAAATATTCTATTCCATTTACACATTTCAGGTTAAAAGAGAATCTTCCAAATGTCCCACCTAATAGATTCTATCTTACTTATTCCCTCTTACTTCTCAGTTATTCTCCGCTGTCCCATTTTATCCTGTTTGTCAAATTCCTGTTATATTTTGATGGAGAATCACATTTCAAGTAGTATTTTTTAATCAGAGTATAAGGGCATCCAAAAGCGTCTTACATGTCTTTACTTTAAGGTTTGATTGATTTTTGGGGGGTATAGAGTTCTATGTTGAAATTCTTTTCCCTCTGAAGTTTGAAGAGGTTTCATTGTCTCCTAGCATCTGAGAAGTGCTGATAGGAAGTCTGATAGTAAGTGACTGCCTCATTGCTCTGACATCCAGATTTTTGCTTTGTCATTAGAATGACCAGCTTTCAACACGATGTCCTTTTCACGGTGATGTCCTTTCCCACTAGTCCTTCTTGGCATTTAGCACCACTGTGGGGGTCAAGGTGATGACAGTGAGAAGCAATATGATGTACTAGACTGAATAAAGGATCCGGAGTCAGATGACTTGAATTAAAAGTTCTAAAATTTGCCACGCTCTCCATCTTTAACTGTGTGAAATTCTATATCTTCACTTAGGCTCAATTTTTTTCTCCAAGGCAAAATGATAAGTCTCAAATGTGCTCTTTCCTGCCATGCTTCATTATTTTGCAGGATTATTTTTGTTATAAACTACTGGGAATAAAACTGTTTTGCAAATTGTAGAATTGTATATTAGGGCCAACGTTGTTGCAATGGGTATGGGCAGGAGAAAAGAGTATGATGTTACAGAAAAACTGGGTTCTTATTTTTTCCTTTATCATATGTCACTTTGCCTGGAGGTGCAGATATTACCATGAGGTCATTACTCAGGCAACCTTGTGAGGCAAGCTTGCTAGTACCTACCAGACAGTTTTATAGGGCACCGTTCTTTCTCAACAACTCTTAAAGAAGGCACTGGATATGCTCAGGGAGCCTGAGTGATACATGACCTACTCATTTATCCTTCTTAGTATAACTCCTCACTGTCTGAAAAGTAGAAATGAAACACACACTAACAATCTGTGTAGCTTCTAAGTTCTTTGATTCATAAATAGAGTAACAGGAAATCATTTAAGTTACTGTTTGGGACATTAGCTTGAATGCTTCTGGGAACTCTTCTTTCTTATTCAACATATTTTTGGAGTTAAAACAAAATTTAGCTTCTGAAGTATATTACCAGGACGTATCAAACAATGATGTAGGCTGGAAGGGGAGAGAGTAAATTATAATCTGAAAATATCAGATTCGAGAAGAATCTTCCCATCATAATTAGAATTCCCATCTACAAATAAGGAAACTGAGACCCTCGCTAAGGCAGGAACTTGCCCAATGTCACATGAGCTGGGAGTGAAATATATTCCAGGACTCCTAACTCCATTCCATAGTTAATTTACACAAAGAGGTCTCTTAACAGTCTTAAACTTTTAATAGATTGCTGTGAAGTAAAGAGCCAAGAGTCCTTGCAACATGTATACTCTTGAGTCTGTATTTAGTGGAAACCAGTAGGTGGCAGTACCTCTGAGTATTTCCTGTGACATCCTGTGTGGAACGTGCTCACAAGCATTGATCCAGGAACATCTCACTGTAGTCATGGGAAGTAGGGATTTTGGGTTCACCTTGAAGATTTAAGGAAACGACATTCAGGAACATAAACAAGTTTACACACGTATAACATCTGCTTTTGATAAAAGGCAGACTGAATTTGAACTTGAATCTAATTTAGTCACAGGACTGGTTCTCAAAGTGAATTGAAAATATAATCTAGGAACCCCAGTTTGCTCAATACTCCAGACTGTTTCAAGTTTCTCAACACATGTTGTGATAAACAAAGGTGCACAGGCAGCCACATTAAAAATAGTCAGTTGTCGGCCCAATTCAAAGGAGTTTTAGTAATCCCACATTTATGTTATGGTGGAGTTCAGGCTTTTTTTTTTTTTTTCCAGTCTGGCTTATGGATCCCTTTTGTATGGCCTTTTCGAAATATTCATGGAGCTCAGGAGACTTACAAGAAATTGAGAAAAGCATAGATTGCCTTGGTGAGAGCGTCCCTGCCATTGTGCCTTCAGCCCTGGGTACCACTCATGATGAGATACCAGTCATAGTAATGGAGAAAACTTTCTACGATGGAGAGGGGCCTGGGTCCAAGTCATGCAGAAACCCTGGGAGGAAATGAACATGTCCAGCTCAGGGCCTCAGCTAAGAAAAAACTCACGCAGTACTTGACAGTTGTGTCCAAGGTCCTGAAGGACCATGAAGTGGAGATCAAATCAGACTTGTATCATGTGTCCTTTTGGACATGACTGAAGCGACTTAGCATGCTTAGCATGCATGTGCCCTCAGTGGGGTGCTCCACCAACATATGGAAATAATCGGGAGTCAGGTTTGCTTTCAATACAAGTAATTTACTAACAGTTGAGCTTTTCGAAGATGATACAGGCCACCTTTGGACATAGAGTGATCTCCCCTCTTAAGGAATTATAGGGAAGTTCTGACAGGTGTGGGTCTGAAGCCATCAGAAACATCAGTCCAACAGAGTTGCAATATTCCTTGATGTAGGTCTTGTAAACCTCTGCAGTACTGCACACTGATGTGCCTCTCCCTTCTGGCCTGCAGTTGTTCTTGTTTAGTCACTAAGTTGTGTCTGACTCTTTGTGACCCCAGGGGCTGCAGCACACCAGGCTCCTCTGTCCTCCACTATCTCCTGGAGCTTGATCAGATTCATGTCCACTGAGTATGTGATGCTCCCTAACCATCTCATGCTCTGTTGCCCCCTTCTCATTTTTGCCCTCAATCTTCCCCGCCATCAGTCTTGTCCAACGAGTTGTCTCTTCATATCAGGTAGCCAAAGTGTTGGAGCTTCAACTTCAGCATCAGTCCTTCCGGGGAATATTCAGGGAGGATTTCCTTTAGGATGGACTGGTTTGATCTCCTTGCAGTTAAATGGACTCTCAGGAGTCTTCTCCAGCACCACAATTTAGAAGCATCTGTTCTTTGCTGCTCAGGCTTCTTTGTGGTCCAACTCTCACATCTGCACATGATTCCTGGAAAAAACCGTGGCTTTGACTAGATGCACCTTAGTCGGCAAAGCGATGCCTCTGCTTTTGAATATGCTGTCTTGGTTGGTCACAGCTGTTCTTCCAAGGAGCGAGCGTCTTTTAATTTCACGGCTGCAGTCACTGTCTGCAGTGATTTTGGAGCCCCCCAAAATAAAGTCTGATACTGCTTCCACTGTTTGCTTTCCATTTGCCATGAAGTGAGGGGTCTTTAGTCTTTAGGCGGCATGTCTGCTGATGGGTGGGGTCATGTCTCTGCCACAGTTGTTTGGCCACAGACCCTCAGTGCAGGTCCACAGGCAGGTGGGCAGGACCAGGTGCTTGAGGTAACTAAGTCCCACGTGGCCTTCACACAGTAGAAGGAGCTCTCCAATAAGCGTGCTGCCAGCTTTCATGCCCCGAAGGTGAGGACCTGCCATCTTCTGGAGATTCTTCTAGACTATCAAGTAGGTCTGGCCCAGACTCCTATCAAATCACTGCTTTGCCAAGTGTCCCAGTGTGTGTGTGTGTGTGTGTGTGTGTGTGTGTGTGTGTTTGTGTGTAGTTTTAATGTGCTTTAAGACCAAAGTCTCTACTTCGAGTCCTGTGGAGACTCCCGAAGCCCCACTGGCCTTCAAAACCAAATGCTCTGGGGTTCTCTACGTCTTTAGAAGATCTTTTCTGGTAGGTTCTGGGCTTTTTCATCCAGTGTTGTTCTGTAGATAGTTGTGGTTTGGTGTGTTCTTAAGAGGAGGTGACGTGGGGTTGGGGTGGTCTCGCTATTCAGCCATCTTGGCTGCTCCCTCCCACACTATCTGAGCCACACACACACACACACACACACACACACACACATCTTTTCAATACCAATAATAATTTAAATTTTTTGAGCATTTACTGTATGCTAATCTACATGTTCAAATTTTTCTTTACATTTTGTTCAGTTTAATCTTCCACAGAGTCCTATTGAAAACATTGAAAACATAGTATAATTATATATTTCATAGATATTTATGGTAATTATAGGCTAAGTAACAGGCTCAATATGCCATGCCTAGTTAATAATGAGGGAGCCTGGGTTTCAATCCAGTGTGGCTGAGACTGAGATCCTAAGCATTCCGCCACTCTGTCTCTTCTTCATGAAGATCAATACAGAGCCAAAAATAACCTGGTTTTCACCTAAAATAACTCAGTAAGAGTGGGAAAGGTGCTGAAGATAAACTTAAATAATATTATGATTTCTCTGTCATTGGATAACTGACAGCTGCGCTCCATTTTGCCCAAGGAAGTAAAATTCTCTGATTAATGAGAGAAAAGCAGAGATTCATAACCCCACAGGAGAAAAACTTCCTAGCATCAGTGGTTCCTGTCAGTGTTAGATGGAGAAGCTTCTCGATGTCAACCCAGGAATGTCCTTGACATTTCTGGGCAGAAATGGAGAGTGGGGGGTGGGGGGTGGGGGGCTGGGAGAGGAGGAAAAAGTAAGCTTTCTACCAGAAGAGCTTGTTTGAATTGAACCTTTGATAGTTTAAAGTATTAAAGTCTGCATAGGAGCACTTGGGAGTGTTTATTCACATGGAAGATTTTCTGGCCGTGACTTCTGAGCATCAGAGCTGTTTCAGCACCTCCTGGAGGACGAGCCAGATGGCTGCACTTCAAATCTAATTAGACTTTAAAAGATGGAAACAGAAAACAGAAAAACTCTCCTATAACTCCTCCAGACAATAAGAAAAACAACACAGAATTCCCTGGATGAGAGAAGTTTGAGAGGCCATTCTACCAGTTTGAGGTTTACAACCACTTAAGATGATTTTCAGACTTTGGATTTCTCAAACAATTGGCAGTCTGCATTCCAAGAGAAGCTTCTCATTTTCTTTACTTCTCTATGGAGGCCACTTTTCTGTACAGGGTTCTTGAGGCTTGTAGTAGTTTTCGATTCCACAAAGACTCAGGAACACTGTGGACTCAGCCTCTACTAAGAAATACAGACATTTCCAACAATTTCCACAGCAAGATTCCAGAGGGCGATTAGAGTTTCAAATATAGCCTTAAAAATAATCTGGACTTCTCTTAAAACTAATGAATTGCTCACAGATGTACCTTGTCCTGAGGACACAGAGAGTGGAAAAAAAGTTCAAAGACATTACGTGATACTGACATGGACTGGGAGGCCTGAAAGCAGGTTAAAGACAGTTATAAGCTAAGGGTCTTGGAAAGGGATGCTGTAAGGGGTGAGCCAACCTGAACCTGACCTACAAAATCCTTAAGAGGCTCAGGACTGGGTGAGAAAGCAGGAGGCAAATTTTCTGGGGGGAAAGTGAGAAAGTGAATTCCTAGCTAGGTTGATAAGAAGTCCCGGGTCCTCAAGCGGGAGAAAGGGGTCTGGGGCTCTCAAGAAGGACATAGGAGTCTGGAGTTCTCAAGGAGGAGAAAAGGACAAACATTTTTCTTTAAGTCCAGAGCTGATGATTGCACAACAAAACAAATCATTTTCTGAGTTCAGTTCAGTTCAATTGCTCAGTCGTGTCCAACTCTTTGTGACCCCATGGACTGCAGCACACCAGGCTTCCCTGTACATCACCAACTCCCAGAGTTTACTCCAACTCATGTCCATTGAGTCGGTGACACCATCCAAACATCTTACCCTCTGTTGACCCCTTCTCCTCCCACCTTCAATCTTTCCCAGCATCAAGGTCTTTTCAAATGAGTCAGCTCTTCACATTCATGTCCAATTCTAACTGTTGCTTCCTGACCTACATACAGATTTCTCAGGAGGCAGGTCAGGTGGTCTGCTTTCCCATCTCTTTCAGAATTTTCCACACTTTGTTGTGACTCACACAGTCAAAGGCTTTGGCATAGTCAACAAAGCAGAGATAGATGTTTTTTTTGGAACTCTCTTGCTTTTCAATGATCCAGCGGATGTTGGCAATTTGATCTCTGGTTCCTCTGGTTTTTCTAAATCCAGCTTGAACATCTGGAAGTTCACAGTTCATGTACTGTTGAAGTCTGGCTTGGAGAGTTTTGAGTGTTACTTTGCTAGTGTGTGAGATGAGTGCAATTGTGCGGTAGTTTAAACATACTTTGGCATTGCCTTTCTTTAGGACTGGAGTGAAAACTGACCTTTTCCAATCCTGTGGCCACTGATGAGTTTTCCCGATTTGCTGGCATGTTGAGTGCAGCACTTTCACAGCATCATCTTGCAGGATTGCAGTGCAGTTTAGTTGCTCAGTTGTGTCCAACTCTTTGCGACCCCATGAACCACAGCATGCCAGGCCTCCCTATCCATCACCAACTGCCGGAGTCTACTCAAACTCATGTTCACTGAGTCGATGATGCCACCCAGCCATCTCATCCTCTTTCGGCCCTTTCTCCTCCATCAGGGTCTTTTTCAATGAGTCAACTCTTCGCATGAGGTGGCCAAAGTACTGGAGTTTCAGCTTCAGCATCAGTCCTTCCAATGAACACTCAGGACTGATTTCCTTTAGGATGGACTGGTTGGATTTCCTTGCAGTCCAAGGGACTCTCAAGAGTCTTCTCCAACACCACAGTTCAAAAGCATCCATTCTTCAGTGCTCAGCTTTCTTCACAGTCCAATTCTCACATCCATGCATGACCACTGGAAAAACCATAGCCTTGACTAGACCTTTGTTGACAACGTAATGTCTCTGCTTTATAGCTCAACTAAAATTCCATCACCTTCACTAGCTTGTTAGAAATGCAAATTCCCAAATTTCCACTGAGGGGTATGAGAGGGGTGGGCAGTAATCCTTCCAGGTGATTTGTGATGCCATTAGTATGAAGTCCAGTGACACAACAGTTGGAAGTCTAGCCTCTGGAGTCAGAGTGACTGGGTTCGAATAACAGGATCTGCCCACCACTGGTAAACAGTGTGAGTCTGGACAAGTTACTTGTCTCTTCTGTAATTTCTTCAGTGTAAAATGAAGACAATCCATGTGTGTGTGCTAAGTCACTTCAGTTATGCCTGACTCTATGCGGCCCTGTGGACTGTAGCCTGCCAGGCTCCTCTGTCCACAGGATTCTCCAGTCAAGAAAACTGGAGTGGGTTTTCATGCCCTCCTCCAGGGGATCTTCCCAACCCAGGGATCAAACCCACATCTCTTGCGTCACCTGCATTAGGCAGGCAGGTTCTCCACCTCTTGTGCTACCTAGGAAGCCCTAAAATGAAGACAATAATAGGTCCCAACTCACTGGAATATTGGCAATAAGATAATACACATGAAAGTTTGCCAAAATGTTTGACACAGAGAATTATTTTCTCAACTATGAAGATGATCATTGATATCCAGTTTACTCATCTATTTATTTCATTAGCATTCATTGAGCATTTATCCCAGATGTGGGCAGTGAATAAATAACTCAGGATTCCTGGCTGCCTACTAGACTTACCAGGGGATTCTTATGAAATCTTGCTGCCTGAGCCCTCCTCTGTACCCAAAATAAAATTCTCTTATGGGGGACCCAAGCTTGGGCATCCATTACTATTCAGGACATTTTAACAGAAGAAGCCAATTTATAGGCAAAAATTAGAACCCAAAGCCCATGGAGCTGGGTGTATGCACATGAACCCAGAGACACCTTCAGGGCAGAATTGTTGGTCCAGCAAATTCACTGGCACTTATATATTCCTCTTCTGCCTTACTGATCTTTGAAGGAAGTACAGATCATGTTTTCCTAAATCCTTAATACTTCCCACCATGCTCACAAAGAAGAGATGCTGGAGTCTGTCAATGCAATGAGAAGGGAGTTCTGTTTCTAAGCCTGAGTTCAGCATTTCAGGTCAGAGGAGTAATTAGCCAGCCATTGTCTCCATAACAAACTCTTGTAAATGCACCTTTCCCTGAATATACTACCCAGGCCTCAAGGCTGGACATAATGGTTTCACATACCAGTTTCCAAGGGGAGGAGCCACAGGGGTAAAGCTTTTAAATTAATTAAAAGAGACACTCAGGCACACTTCATGCCATTCTTTAATCTCTGTTCTCCTGTGATAAATATAGACTGACAGGACCAGGCCTAGGCTAACAAGCTGAAGGCAGGACCCTATGGAGGTTCGCCAAGTAACCCTCAAAAGACACTGCAGCAGGGCCCTGGGCTCAGAAAAAGGAAGGAGGAAATCAGCACTGTATCTCAGTAGTGTCAATGACATGTCACTGAGCGCTCTGAAGGATGTCCACTGCACATATGATCATACCTTTTTTCACATATAGCAATGAAAACAGATAAAAGGAAGATAGCATGCATTGTAATTCAAAAGAAGAACAACAATTATAATTTATGTTAAAGAGTCTTCTACTGCCAGGCACTGTGCTAAAGGTTTCCCATGTAGTATTTCATTTAATTATGGTAAGCAGCTTCCTAACCATTTTCACCTCCTAGCACACACACCATTATGTCGTCCCCCCTTACTGAATTAGAGTTCAAACATGTGGTCAACAGAAAATTACAGAAGTAACTTCTGAGATTAGATCATAAAAAGACATCACCACCTCTGACACAACCTCTTAAATCATTTGCCCTGGGGGAGGATAGAGCCATGTCAAGGAGCCACTCAAGCAGGCCTCTAGTGAGGCCCAGGTGGAGAAGAACCAGCCATGTGACCTTGTCAGTGGATCCTCCAACCCCAGTCACAACTCTGAGTCTTCCAGCTGAAGCCCCAGACATCACTGAACAGAGCAGTCATCAGCACTGGGCCCTCTCTGCATGCCTGACCCACAGAACTCAGGAGATCTCCGTCTTAAAAACTAAGTTCTGTGATTTGTTACACAGCAGTCACTGACTCAACTTAAGAGCTAGACACTCTTATTTTCTAGTTGACAAGAGTTTAAGTGATTCAACCATGGCCATACAAGCAAAGTAATAGGGAACCGAATCCACGTTTGCAGACCTGAAGTTCTGACTCCAATTCTGTCAGTACTAGCGACAGAAACATAGGTGTGTAACCAATTTCCCATTGCTTTCATTAAGGAAAAAGTATGTATTTAATAGGAAGCTTTGAAGTGCTTTGGCTGCTCCCAAGACACTTTGCCCATCCTAAATGGCACCCATGATCCTTCCTTGAACTTTAGTCATTTCTCCATGGACAGATTCTAAGTTCCTGGAGGGCTGTAGTGTCTCGCTTACAGTTGTTTGTTAATAGTAGAAGGGTGGGGATACGATGCCATGTTCATCCTGTGGACTTGCGTCAACCTGCCTGGTTTGGCATCTCTGTTTCATCACTTTCAGGTTGGGTGATTTTAGGCAAATGATCTAAATTTTATGAGCCTTGGATTCCTAACTCTTAAAACACAGAGTCAATATTAAACACACATCTGTTTAAACTACATTATAAAAACATTAAAGTATAAGCACCTTGCCTGGCATGTGCTAAGTGCTCAACGAACATGATCTATTTTAATTATTACCATCAAGTATGTGTTGAAAAACACCCAGTATTTTAAAGAGCCAAACAAAAGCTCTTCCCTCTTAAACCTTTCCTCACATCAAAAATGAGAATTTCTGAAGAAATGGCAGAGGTTCTTGGGTGTAAGGAGCTCTTTCTCTATACACACTGAAATCTCTGGAGTCACCTTGACCAATGCTCCTGCAACAGCTCAGCCTGCCCTGCTGGAGTGATGAGAGGTCAGGGAGAGCTGCAGTCCACCTGCACCGTCCACTGGGACATGTGCAGATAGCAATGTGGTTCTTTCTTGCAAAAAAGAAAGGCAAGTCAAAGAGGGTCTCACTGCCCCTGGGCCTTAAGAAGAGAGGTGCTAAGGGGATGTTGCTTCCATTCTATTTCTTAATCCTATTACATCCTTATCATCTTGTCAGCATAGACAAATGCTCCTGAGCTCCTGCTAACACTCCCTCTAATGCCTTCGCTTGGGGTTCCTTCTTTCTTGGTCTTGGAGCTAATAAGCTGGCAAGTGTCTCACTGTCCCCCTCACTGTCTAGACGGACCTTTGTTGGCAAAGTAACATCTCTGCTTTTGAATATTCTATTTAGGTTGGTCATAACTTTCCTTCCAAGGAGTAAGTGTCTTTTAATTTCATGGCTGCAATCACCATCTGCAGTGATTTTGGAGCCCCCCAAAATAGTCTGACACTATTTCCACCGAATCCCCATCGATTTGCCATGAAGTGATGGGACCAGATGCCACGATCTTAATTTTCTGAATGCTGAGATTTAAGCCAACTTTTTCACTCTCCTCTTTCACTTTCATCAAGAAGCTCTTTAGTTCTTCTTCACTGCCTGCCATTAGGGTGGTGTCATCTGCATATCTGAGGTTATTGATATTTCTCCTGGCAATCTTAATTCCAGCTCGTGCTTCATCCAGCCTACCATTTCTCATAATGTACTCTGCATATAAGTTAAATAAGCAGGGCAACAATATAAAGCCTTGTTGTACTCCTTTCCTGATTTGGAACCAGTTTGTTCTTCCATGTCCAGTTCTAACTGTTGCTTCCTGACCTGCATATGGGTTTCTCAAGAGGTAGGTCAGGTGGTCTGGTATTCCCATCTCTTTCAGAATTTTCCACAGTTTATTGTGATCCACACAGTCAAAGGCTTTGGCATAGTCAATAAAGCAGAAATAGATGTTTTTCTGGAACTCTCTTGCTTTTTCAATGATCCAGTTGATGTTGGCAGTTTGATGTCTGGTTCCCTGCCTTTTCTAAAACCAGCTTGAACATGTGGAAATTCATAGTTCACATCCTGTTGAAACCTAGCTTGGAGAATTTTGAGCATTACTTTACTAGTGTGTGAGATGAGTACAACTGTGTGGTAGTTTGAGCATTTTTAGGCATTGCCTATCTTTGGGATTGGAATGAAAATTGACCTTTTCCAGTCCTGTGGCCACTGCTGAGTTTTCCAAATTTGCTGGTATATTGAGTGCAACACTTTCACAGCATCATATTTCAGGATTTGAAATAGCTCAACTGGAATTCTCTCACTCCACTGACTTTGTTCGTAGTACTTCCTAAAGCCCACGTGGCTTCACATTCCAGGATGTCTGGCTCTAGGTGAGTGATCATGCCATTATAATTATCTGGGTCATGAAGATCTTTTTTGTACAGTTCTTCTGTGTATTCTTGCCACGTCTTGTTAATATCTTATGCTTCTGTTAGGTCCATACCATTTCTGTCCTTTATTGAGCCCATCACTGCATGAAATGTTCCTTGGTATCTCTAATTTTCTTGAAGAGATTTTGAGTCTTTTCCATTCTATTGTTTTCCTCTATTTCTTTGCAGTGATCACTGAGGAAGGCTTTCTTATCTCTCTTTGCTATTCTTTGGAACTCTGCATTCAAATGGCTATATCTTTCCTTTCTCCTTTGTTTTTCTCTCTTCTTCTTTTCACAGCTATTTGTAAGGCCTCCTCAGACAGCCATTTTGCTTTTTTGCATTTCTTTTTCTTGTGGATAGTCTTGATCCCTGTCTCTTGTACAATGTCAGGAACCTCCATCCATCTTGCTCAAGGATATGTTTTTCCTTAAACTCTCTACCAATGACTATATAACAACAATGTATCCTACTGGAGGACATGTTTCTCCTTCTTAAGAACCTTCTGAATAATCCTGTCATCTTAAAATATAAGGAGTGGGTCTGGTAAGATCTTTCTTGAGAAATCTGTATGCAGGTCAGGAAGCAACAGTTAGAACTGGACATAGAACAACAGACTGGTTCCAAATAAGAAAAGGAGTACGTCAAGGCTGTATATTGTCACCCTGCTTGTTTAACTTATATGCAGAGTACATCATGAGAAACGCTGGACTGGAAGAAACACAAGCTGGAATCAATATCGCCGGGAGAAATATCAATAACCTCAGATATGCAGATGACACCACCCTTATGGCAGAAAGTGAAGAGGAGCTAAAAAGCCTCTTGATGAAAGTGAAAGAGGAGAGGGAAAAAGTTGGCTTAAAGCTCAGCATTCAGAAAACGAAGATCATGGCATCTGGTCCCATCACTTCATGGGAAATAGATGGGGAAACCGTGGAAGCAGTGTCAGACTTTATTTTTGGGGGGCTCCAAAATCACTGCAGATGGTGACTGCAGCCATGAAATTAAAAGACGCTTACTCCTTGGAAGAAAAGTTATGACCAAGCTAGATAGTATATTCAAAAGCAGAGACATTACTTTGCCAACTAAGGTCTGTCTAGTCAAGGCTATGGTTTTTCCTGTGGTCATGTATAGATGTGAGAGTTGGACTGTGAAGAAGGCTGAGGGCTGAAAAATTGATGCTTTTGAACTGTGGTGTTGGAGAAGACTCTTGAAAGTCCCTTGGACTGCAAGGAGATCCAACCAGTCCATTCTGAAGGAGATCAACCCTGGGATTTCTTTGGAAGGAATGATGCTAACACTGAAATTCCAGTACTTTGGCCATCTCATGAGAAGAGTTGACTCATTGGAAAAGACTCTGATGCTGGGAGGGATTGGGGGCAGGAGGAGAAGGGGATGACTGAGGATGAGATGGCTGGATGGCATCACTGACTCGATGGACGTGAGTCTGACTGAACTCCGGGAGATGGTGATGAGCAGGGAGGCCTGGCGTGCTGCAATTCATGGGGTCGAAAAGAGTCGGACACGACTGAGTGACTAAACTGAACTGATTGTTAGTTCTAATCTATTATCTTAAAATGTAAATTGTAAGAGTGGGTCTAGTAAGATTTTTACAACCTTGAGACATTCTTTTGATTTATTGTAATAACAAATTTAAAAAAGTATATAGCTCCCAGCCTTTCCTAATTGCACAGCTGCTAAAGAATCTGCTTGCAATATGGGAGACCTGGCTTTGATCCCTGCATTGGGAAGATCCCCTGGAGAAAAGGAAGACTACCCACTCCAGTATTCTGAAGAATTCCATGGACTCAATAGTCCATGGGGTCGCAATGAGTTAGACACGGCTGAGTGACTTTCACTTTTAGTTTCCTTTTGTGCTTCCCAAGCTCAGCTTCTTCAGCGTTACTGGTTGGGGCATAGACTTGGATAACTGTGATATTGAATGGTTTGCCTTGGAAACGAACAGAGATCATTCTGTCGTTTTTGAGATTGCATCCAAGTACTGCATTTCAGACTCTTTTGTTGACCATGATGGCTACTCCATTTCTTCTAAGGGATTCCTGCCTACAGTAGTAGATACTATGATCATTTGAGTTAAATTCACCCATTCCAGTCCATTTTAGTTCGCTGATTCCTAGAGTGTTAATGTTCACTCTTGGCCATCTGCTGTTTGACCACTTCCAATTTGCCTTGATTCATAGACCTAACATTCCAGGTTCCTATGCAATATTGTTCTTTACAGCATCAGACCTTGCTTCTATCACCAGTCACATCCACAACTGGGTATTGTTTTTGCTTTGGCTCCATCCTTTCATTCTTTCTGGAGTTATTTCTCCACTGATCTCCAGTAGCATACTGGGCACCTACTGACTTGGGGAGTTCATCTTTCAGTGTCCTATCTTTTTACCTTTTCATACTGTTCACGGGGTTCTCAAGGCAAGAATACTGAAGTGGTTGGCCATTCCATTCTCCAATAGACCACATTCTGTCAGACCTTTCCACCATGACCCGACCATCTTGGGTGGCCCCACACGGCATGGCAATGCCAAAGAATGCTCAAACTACTGCACAATTGCACTCATCTCACATGCTAGTAAAGTGATGCTCAAAATTCTCTAAGCCAGGCTTCAGCAATACGTGAACCATAAACTTCCAGATGTTCAAGCTGATTTTAGAAGAGGCAGAGGAACCAGAGATCAAAGTGCCAACATCTGCTGAATCATCAAAAAAGCAAGAAAATTTCAGAAAAACATCTATTTCTGCTTTATTGACTATGCCAAAGCCTTTGACTGTGTGGATCACAATAAACTGTGGAAAATTCTGAAAGAGATGGGAATACCAGACCACCTAAACTGCCTCTTGAGAAACCTGTATGCAGGTCAGGAAGCAACAGTTAGAACTGGACATGGAACAACAGACTGGTTCCAAATAGGAAAAGGAGTACG